>CM066038.1:217111455-217475528 GCA_033557465.1 Ichthyophis bannanicus | reverse complement strand
AAAACGCCAAAGGTGCGCTCTATGACAGAGCAGCTGGTGGCCATGGGCCTCATTGTACCTCCGATCTAGCACCATGTCCGTGGTTTGACGCACAGGGGGTCAGCAACCAGGGTGCGACACCCATATCCTGCATCACCCTGTAGAAAGGAAATGAGGTAAGTTAAAGGAAGGAGCTAATGTCCCACCCACATGGACACAGGTATAAATGGGCAAAACAAATGCATAACACATCCTGAAAAGAAACATATGACATCACCACTATGCAAGCATAGCAAACATTTGAAATATGATGACACAAAAGGACCACATGGCTTATCTAAGTTCTGTCCGCTTCCATATCAACAAGTAACAACCGTCCCCTTTTTACCTTCAGAGGATCCTCTGTGTTTGTCCCATGGCTGTTTTGGATGCAGTTACTGTCCTTCAAATCTCTCTACCACCTACACTGTGAGAAGTATTCCACAGATCCACCACTTTTCAGTGAAACAAATATGTTGCCATTTCACACCTGAAATACTAATCTCCCTCCCACCCTCATCCTATGTTCCCTTGTAAGCAGAACTTGCTTACAATTTGAAGAGGCTCTCTCCCTCCGCAAACATATATGCCACGGAGGTATTTCTACATCTCCATTCATATCATCCTATCCCCGCCTTTCTCCCAAGGTGTACATATTAAGATCCTTCAGTGTCTGTCTTCATCTGCCTGTATAATGAAGATCACTAATCATTTTTAGTAGTCACCCTCTGCCACCCCCGACCCCATCCTGTTCACAATCCTTTTGAAGGTGCAGGTCTCCAGAATTGACACACTGTACCTTCCCACATGAGGTCGTACCAAAGCAAGCCAATATACAGAGCCATGATCCCTTCCTGTTTTCTTGCTAGCCATTCCTCTCCCCGTATGCACCCAGGCATCCTATCTAGGCTTTTGCACTCGCCTGTTCAACCTGTTTAGCTCACTTTGACATCAGCAGACACAACCATTTGCCCTAGGGTCCCCCTCTTTTCTGTGTGGGGACAAGAAATACGTTCACGCCCTACTACTCTATTGGCTCTGGGTATTTGCGCCCTTGGCCTGCTTGCAGCCCAAAAGCCGGACCTTAACATATTTCCTACCCATGACATCCCAGCTGGCAAATGCGCAGACCATTCATCAAGCTTAGCTAGAACACGCCTCATGTAGTATCTACAGCTTTCCTGGGTGTCTACCCAATTACAGATTGAGTGGGGGGACGACCTAAGAAACACAAAGAGAAGGGGTAGCTGTCTGGGATTGCCGACAACATAATATGTAATAACCACACAAATGCTCACAATCCAATTCAACCACATCACACATCACATAGCAGGGCACATTTGGAGGGCACCAACCCCCCAGACCCCCTATATCCTACACAGGCAGATGAACCACACACACCACACATGGAATGAAGGGATCTATTCCAAGACAGACATGTGCACATACGCTGTAGTCACATTAACACCATGTGGGCATGTCAGAAATGGGAAATACCCACCCAGCAATCGACAGTCCTCATACTGTCCTGCCTCAAAGTGTCTGATTACGAAATGCCGAGTGATGCACGGATATTAGGCACATGGGTGGACCCTGCAAACCTTGGGGACCACATTCAGAATATGCATATTTGCATCACATACAACCTGAACAATCAGGGAATGATAGTTTATGCGGTAGCAGAACACTACCTCCCTTTCTCAAGGCAGCACCAGGGCACCATCAGAGCAATCAAAAGCTCCCAAAACGAGTGGTATCCCGACTAACGCATCAAAGGCCTGGTTCAGGGTCTCCACCACTGTTGTCTAGTGTGTGGAATGGCAAGATAATTTCCGCACTGGCTGACCATGGCACGCACTACTTGGTGGAGACAAATAGAGAAGGTGGGGCGGCTCATGCCACCCACTGCGGCCACAGATGACTGGAAACAGCCAGAGGCAAAGAAATGTAGTGCAGCAAGGAGCTTGACCAAACCTGGGATGGCATGTGACCGATCAGTCAGGGGCTCGGGGTCGGGTCTGAGATCCTCATAGAGCTCCCTAATAGCCCCTGTGCTCAGTCGGTAGAGGGAGATGACCTGGTCCTCTCGATGCCCTGGAGCTGGGCCCAGGGCCTGTAGAGGTGTGGCTGGTGAGCCTGCACCTCAGCACGCCTCCTGCGCTGTGCGGGCACAGCCCCTGCCTGCCCTGCCCCCACAGCTGCAGGTCTGATTTGCAGCGGACTACACCCATGCCCTGTGCCTCAGCCCCATAGACACCCTCTCCCCTTCACGCAACCACACCACCTGCCCACCTCCCGCTGCAGCTGCAGCAAACACAAAGGCCGCCATAACCTCCACCCATCCTGCTCCTCTAACACACTCAAACACAGACACCACTTAACTAACCAAGACAACCACCGTACACACCACACAGAAACACAGGCACACAATACAACCAACAACAATCACAAATCTAGTCACACTGCACAATACACCTGATTCTGACTCGCTCCTTCCGTCACTGCCAATGCACACCTTCTCTCCCTCACCTACAAAAACCCCCTTAACATTCAACATGTGTTGAGGACTATTTATAGGGTTTTTTTACCTAGCGCGTGTTGCGCGTGTGCAGTTGCGCGAGCACGACGGCTGCGCACACGTAGCTGGCTGTGCGCATCGTGTATTCTCCATGCACACGCCACACTGCGCATGTGCCACGCCTCACTCGCAAACGTACGCATGCACACACTTCCTGTGTCTACGTGGTGCATGCGCAATGCACACAGGCAACTACGCATGTGCAGTGTGCGCAGCGGCTGCGTGTGCTCTGCATAGTTGACTGTGCCCATTGCGTATGTGCCACGCTTAATGCACAAGCACGCACACACGCATTTCCCACTTCTGTGTGGCGCATGCGCAATGCGCACAGCCAACTATGCATGTGCAGCACGCGCAGCCGCCACGCTCGCGCAACGCGCGCAACATAAAAATACCCTATAAATACACCTGTACACGTGCTGCATGTTGAGGGGTTTTTGTTAGGACGAGGGAGAGAGAAGGTGTGTGGTGTCAGTCAGAGAGAGAGAGAGAGAGAAGCAGGTGTCTAGTGGAGCTAAGTTAGTGTGTCAGAGTGGTAGAGGCTGGGTTGTGCAGGAGAGGTGTGAGGTAGAGCAGGGGATACAGAGAGGAGGGGAGGCAAGGAGCAGGTGAGGGAGAAAGGAGGTGAGGTGAAGAGCAGATAGCAGGGAGAGGAGGGAGGTGTGAGGTGGAGGCTGAGAAGGGCAAGAGAAGGAATGTCTGACATGGAGGGAAGGGCAGGGAGATGGACCACAGGACAGGGCAGGAGTGGAGAGGGAGAGGGAGGGGGGTCACCCTGTTGGGGAGGACACAGATATGGCACGGAGTGTGGTGGAGGCCTGCAGGCCCATCGGCCCAGCCCACGCAGGGTCCTCTCACAGCAAAACATAGGTGCATACCGGTGCCAGCTCTGCAACGGAAGAGGGCTCAGAAATTCATCCAGCAGGAAAACCACATCCTGCTGGCGTCTGTTCTTGAAAATTATGAGGTCCTATACGGACGACTAAGCAACACCACACTGTTGCAACATGCACCCAGGTGTGGGAGGAGGTGCAGGAGGCAGTTGCACAGGCAGGGGGTTCAAGCAGAGACCTGGACAGCCTCAGGAAGAGGTTCAACGAGATAAAGAGGGGTGTGCATGCACACATGGTGGCACGAGCGGGCAGCATGCCATGGGCACTGGAGGGGGAGGCCCCTTTACACCCTCCCTAACACCCCTGGAGCAGGAGTTGGCGGAGCGACTAGGGCCAATCTACCTGTATGGACTGCAGAGACACTGTACACTGCCCATCCCCAGCCAGGTAGGTACCCAAATCACACACTTGCTGCTCCCAAACCATAGAGTACATGCCCCTTGGATATGCATCAGGTATCTTATTAGCACCTCCTTATACCTGCTCCCCTGGATCATCTCCTAACCTCTGCCTTTGGCTCATAAGTGTGCTGTCCCCCATTCCACCCCTTTTACTCTGTGTTTTTCTGCCCTCCAACCACATGTATCAGTAACAACCATCCCTTTTTATGTCTCTGCCCTGCACATGTGGTTTACATGTCTGCTCCAAGCCCCCTCTCAGACCTGTCCTTGTTATGTCTGTGTCTAATCTAAGTACTGCTGAAGCAGGGATAGTCCTTCTGTGGGATAATGCACACCACGGGTCCTCAAACTTTCTAAACAGGGGGCCGGTTCACTGTCCCTCAGACCGTTGGAGGGCCAGACTATAGTTGAAATGAACACTATGAACAAACTCCAAAGCACACTGCATAAATTCAAAATAAAGAGAAAGTTTCCTACCCGTTTCTTTTTTCGTTTCCAGTGGCAATTGCTCCACCCACGTTAGTCTGGTTTCTTTGTGTCTTCTGCTAACTCCCCATCGTCTGCTTTCCATTTGTCCCTTTCTTCTCACTTCTAGTATGTTTTCCATTCTCTCTCTCTACATCTGCTTTAACATAGTAATCTTTTCTCCTTGTGCTCTTTCCTCATTCCTATTTCAGCCACTCACATGTTAGACCTCCATCCTCCATCCCCACTTACTCTCCCACTATCTGTCCAATTGTAGATATCTCTTACCTCCCACAAAAAATATTTTTCCCTCACCATTTCACTCTCCCAGCTCCATCCCATTCTGATCGTCGCCCAACCTCACCTCCCATCTAGTTCCAGCCACCCCAGCATCAGCTTCCTTCTAGTCCGTGCATAAGCCCATTTCCACTCAGAGCCCCCCATCAGCCCATTGTCCAATCCTAACCCTGGCCCACCATCAGGCCATTACCAGTCCTAGGTCCACATCCATTTCCAGTCCTATCCAAGTACCTCCATATGTGCATTTCGAATCACCATCCCAGCCATCAGCTCATTTAGAGTGCACTCCTAGCCCCACCATCAGCCTATTTGAAATCTTAGCACCCCCCAACAGCCCATTTCGAGCCCTATCCTAGCCCCTCCATCAGCCCACTTCCTGTCTATTACCCCCCACTCAGCCCATTTCCAGTCCTAAGCCCCCCATCATCCCACTTCCAGTCCTAAGCCCCCCATCATCCCACTTCCAATCTTACCACCACCCATAGCCCATGACCTGTCCTAACCCCTCCCCCCCCATCAGCCCACTTCCAGTCTTAACCTCTCCCCCCATAGCCAATACCAGTCCAAACCCTCTCCCCCCCCCATCAGGCCAGCTAGGTTAGGAAATAAAACAAAACTCGGCTACTGCTGCTGCTTCCACCGTGGCAACAGCAGAATCAAGCATCCCGTGCACCCCCCCCCCCTGCTCTGCAGCGTCCTCCCTGCGGCTTCAGTGTGGGCTTGTCAGAGCCACGTGCAGGGAGAGTTTCCCTTTCTCATGGCCATGTTAATACCGCCACAGCCCTGAAGGAAAATCCCATCAGCTCCACGGCGGGATTAACAGAGCCACGAGAGGAGAAGCTCTTTCTCTTTGCACGGCTCTGACAGCCAACACTGAGGCTGCATGGAGGACACTGCAGAGCAGGAGGGGCCCCGCGGGATGCTTGATTCTGCTGCTGCCACGGCGGGCAGCGGCAGAAGCAGGTTTGTAAGTTGTTAACCTAGCTGGGCTGCTGCTCAATGAATGGGCCAGCCCTGGGTAGAGCTGGCCCCTGAGGACTGGCAGCGGCGGCAAAAACACCCGGCGGGCTGCATAAATGTCCTTGGCGGCCCACATGTGGCCCTTGTCCTGTAGTTTGAGGACCCCTGATGTACACATTGATGTGTGTCCTAGATACTGGCCTATATATGCCTAATAGTGGTAGCAGGAGCTGTAGTGGTAGATATCTAGCACATGTACAGGCCACGGCCAAACACACATTGATTGTGGGGTGGATGTGTTACACAGTTTGTATGTAGTTGCACCGTGCAAACCCATCTGTGCTGTGTATGGTCTTCCACAACCCAGGTGACTACACAACCATGGCCCCAGCTGAGGAGGAGGAGGTGCAATTGCCCGAGGATGTGCCAGAGCCCCAGCCCACAATGTCCGGGGGCAGCAGCAGTAATGGTGAATGGACCCCAAGGACACCACGTGGAAGGCTGAGCCAGAGGACCACACCCCAGACTTCACTGCCACAGAGGGCTCCGAGGTCATCACAACCCACCACCCCATTCATGCGCCCAGCGCCAGAAGAAACCCCTCCACCAGACATGGACCCAATCATTGCAGAGCTGCAGGAACACACTGCTACAGCACGGCACAATGCAGAAGGTGGGTAACAGCATACCCCACAATACCCATGGGGTTGTCATAACATCCACAAAATAGATTGCATATTGCCCACATAGCATAGCATTCTGATGTTGGGGGGGTTGTCTTATGTCCTCTGTGTTTCTACCCTCCTGTAGCATGGCTTGTCAGGTGTCAGCATTTGTGAGGGGCTCAGACACATGAACACTGTGCTTGGCCATATACCCCACATAAGCCCAAAGAGGAAAGCAATGATCGCAGGTCACCCAGACACCCTACGTGACAGACACCTCGTCATGGGTATTGTCACGCAGCATCATTTGGCAACATAATCTGCAGTGTGTGGCAGCATTATAGAAATGGGGGCACCCCAGATATGTGTATGTGTGTCTCATGCCCCCTCAGATCATCTGACTTATCCCAGACAAGCAGTGTGCAGACCAGGCATTGACATATGAAAACATTGGCAATGTGGCATGTGTGAGATCTGTGATTCTCATGACCCCTCATCCAGACCCTTTCCAGACATGGGGATGGCTCATGGGAGACACAGATCTAAGCATGGTCATGCTTTGCTAGGTTTGGCAGGCATGACTGTTCTGCAGACTGATCTTGTGGGATATGCGTGACATGTGTATGTGTGACGGTTGGTTACTAGAGAGGTATCTCACACATTACCCTCTGTCCCACCCACAGGCACTCATCAGGCACTCCAGCGCATATACGTGGCTATGGGGGATAATGCCAGGGAGCTGCGGCTAATCCGGGAGGAGATCCATTCGGGGGCGCTTTCCCGCATTGCGGACGCCATGGAGGACATTGTGGGCCTACTGCGGCAGCCAGCAACAGCACCAGCACCAGCACCATCACCTGAGGCGCCAGGACAAGGTGCAGCACCGTGGGGGGTGTTGGGCCGTGGGAGGCATGGGCGGCCACGCAGGAGGTGACTGTGTGTGTAATAAACAGCCTTTAAGCAGTACATACAATGGGTGGTTTCCAATGTGTGTCCTTGTGTTACCCTAAGTAGTGTGCAAATGCATGTCCTGTCCATGACCATATGAGCCACACAAGGCCCCTCGCTGGTGAGGTGTCTGTACTGCCAGGTATCACTGCACAGACGCCATCACATACTGTGTGTGCCATGCACTGTGTCAGGTCCGAGTCCCTGTGCCACAGTGTGGCGGTTTACACATACTCCCGGGTTGCACAGGGGAATGTCCTGCAGCTACATGTGCAGTGTTGGCATGCGACACCATTTTCCTCCCCGCATACCCCCTACATTTGACGCAAATGTGCGACCATTGTCCCTGCCTGCAACACTGCCACGCGCCTGCTCCCCCACATAGGCATGCATGTGGCACAGGCAGACAAGGGTGGCTTGCGTAGGTCCACTGCTCCTACCCACAAACGTATACAGTTACTCACCGACCATCCCTGTCACATGTATTTTCCCAGGATGCACTCAACAGCTTTACCCCAGAGTAGGTCCTGGGCACAGGAGTACATCTTACTCTGCCAGTGCAGAAGTAGTGGTTTGCCAGTTCTACTATTGGCACACAGGCATGTTGCATCAGAAATGGTTCACACACATTGTACACAGCATGCACGTGGCTCAGTATCCTGGGACGGCCTCTACATTGCAACATCTCAGGGTCCACCCTGGTCTCACACACCTACTCACATGGGTCAGCCCCCACGACTGCATGTGGAGCCACTCCACGTATGTTACCCATGTCTACCTTTACTACACATACCTGTCTGCACACATATCCCATGCTTGCATCCATAGTGTGTTGGTAAGGGAGACACGTGACCATTGTGACATATGAACAAACGTGTGTATATTTATCCAGAAACAACAATACAGAACAAAAGCAAACCCCATCCCATTATGCCTGCCCAGTGATGGAACACAGGACAGCACAGGGCACATGTGTGGATGTCACAGGCACCATCACACACTCCTGTGACGCCCTTCAGTGGATGGCCGCCGGCAGGGCAGACGCTCCACCTCGGTGGCCACCCGCTGAATGGCTCCCGTCAGCCACTGGTATGTGTGGACTAAAAGATGTATGCAGCTGTCCAAACCATCCAGGGCCCCATACAGATCCCGCACACACCTGCCACCACACAAACACATAGTGCCAGGGGTCTGTGTGGTGGCATGTGCATGCGACCTGTGTGTGGCCCTGGATGGTGTATCCACATGCCGTGACTGGCGGGAGCCCACAGTGCCCTGTGCTTCTCTGTGTTCCCCATCACCCTCACACACCCACACATCCCCTCCTCCCCCCTTCCACCTCCCACCCGCCCTCCACATCCTCCTCCACCCCTCCCCCAACCCCACTTCAGCCACACCCTCTCCCTCCCCTGCCAACCCGCCACCCACCCCTTCCATGCCCCCATCAGCACCCTCCTCCGTTACTGTGTCGGCCGGCTCTTCCTCCTCCTCGGCCTCGCCCTCCAGCTCATCCCCGTCCTCCACCACCACCACCTCCACCTCTGTGGCATGGTGGGCAGGGGAGCGCCTCAGGGCATATAAGAACATAAGAACATAAGATATGCCATACTGGGTCAGACCAAGGTCCATCAAGCCCAGTATTCTGTTTCCAACAGTGGCCAATCTAGAAGTGGAGGGGTCATCATCGTTGTCATCACCCTCTGTGGAAGATGACAGTCATCAGCACATTATCATGTGTGTCACATAGCACATGTACATATGCAGGCACCACACAGGCTGGTGGGCCAATGTGTCATTTGTTACTGGGCAGCAAGGTCACCAATACTCACTGTCACCCTGTGACAGGGCCCCCCTCTGGAGGCAGGCAAGGTATTCTGGATGATGGAGGCGCAACTCTCGCCCCTTCTTCCGGAGATCCTCTACCTGTGTATGTGAAAACAATGGGTGGGGGCATCAGTGACCGTTTATCTCTGGTGGGTGGCCAACATAAACAAACATCTGTGTGGGCAGCATCTTTCTGCTCTTGCTCCACTGCTGTGTGTGTCATGTACAGTATAGTTACTCACCTGTAACAGGTGATCTCCGGGAACAGCAGGACTAATTCTGCACATGTGGGTAGCGTCGGTACCAACTGAGCCTGTGCGGGAACACTCCACAGCGTCCTATAGGAAAGCTTTTGGGAGCATCCCACAGCGCCTGCGTGCTGCCTTCCCCCAACTGCCTCTCTCAAGTTGAGTTGAAAGCTGAGACAAAGAGAGAGAGAGAGACACACACACACAACCCCTAGGGGAGATGGGTGGGTTGTGAAGACTTATTCCTGCTGTTCCCGGACATCACCTGTTACAGGTGAGTAACTATGCTATCTCCGGGAACAAGCAGGAAGTAGTCATCACATGTGCGGACACCCTAGATGTAGATGCCAGGGAAGGATCCCCAGAGTGGTGAGGCCCTGTGGAGGGGTTCCACTTCCTCCCATGGATGTCTGGCATCCTGTAAGAGAGGCGGCTATGGTGATTACGTATGGAAGAGGTGTTGGAGAGCACCCTGACCAACCATAGCATCCCTGCGGGAGCCTTTATCCAAGCAGGAGTGGGCCGTGAACCAAGGACCAGGTAGCTGCTCCACAAATGTCCTTAATATAGATGGAATGCAGGTGAGCCCTAGAGGCTGCCATGACTCTCACATTGTGAGCAGGAACATGGGCCTCCAGTGAAAGGTGTTTGTTATGATAGATAAATGTCATGCATTGGGCAATCCAATTGGATAGAGATTTTTTGGAAACTGCTGTACCCAAATGTGAAGGATCAGAGGCTATGAATAGCTGAGAGGACCTTCTGTATTGCTGGGTCCTCTGCAGGTGAAAAGCCACAGCTCTTTTACACTCGAAAGTATGAGGAGTATTCTCTGCATTTGAAGCATGAGGCTTTTGAACGACTACAGGTAACTAAACCTCTTGGTTCAAATGAAAGGGGGAAACCACCTTAGGCATGAAGTGTGGATGTGTCCTTAGGACTACCTTATCATGGTGAA
Source organism: Ichthyophis bannanicus (assembly GCA_033557465.1). Taxonomy (NCBI): domain Eukaryota; kingdom Metazoa; phylum Chordata; class Amphibia; order Gymnophiona; family Ichthyophiidae; genus Ichthyophis; species Ichthyophis bannanicus. Next base: position 217,465,270 of record CM066038.1, on the reverse strand, counting down.
ACGGTGTGTAAGGTGGATCAGCCACTAGAGCTTGCAATTCACTGATACGACTTGCTGATGTTATTGCAAGAAGGAATATTACTTTCCAGGACAGAGACTTTAAGGAAGTAGTGGCTAAGGGCTCAAGAGGCGGCAGCAAAAGCTGGCCTAGAAGCACATTGAGATCCCATGCCACTGGAGGTGGTCTAAGGGGAGGTTTCGTGAGATGCAGGCCTCTCATGATTCTGGATATGAGAGGATGGGATGAAATGGGTTGTCCATTGATGGGTTCAGAAGAAGCAGCAATGGCACTTAAATGGACTCTGACTGACTCAGGTTGGAGACCAGTGTTTGATAAGTAAAGGAGTTAGTCCAAAAATGTTTCTATAGGGATGACAAGAGCGATTGATGCACTTTTGTGATCACCAAATGGAATCTCTCTTCCACTTGACGGCATAAGAATGCCTTGTGGACGGTTTCCTGGAAGCATAACGGACATCTCGCACTTCCTGAGTGAGGAGAAGGCCAAAGCAGTTAAATCCTTCAGTAGCCAGGCTCTGAGGTGCAGAGAGTGGGGGTTTGGATGTCATACTTTCCCCTCCTCCTGCGACAGTATGTCTGGAGCTGACCCTAAGTCCAGGGGTGGAACCTGGGACAGATGTAGAAGCTGAGGGTGCCACACCTGGTGTTACCAGCGTGGGGCTATGAGGATCATGTTGCCTCTGTCCCTCAGGAGTTTGAATAGGGTCTTGGCAATCAAGGGAGTGGGAGGAAAGGCATATAGGAATTCCTGCCACCAGTTGAGGAGGAAAGCATCCCTCGCTTAGCAGCCCTGAGCCAGAATCCGTGAACAGAACCGGGTAAGTTTGGCATATGATGGACTTGCAAAGAGGTCTACATCTTGACTTTCCCAGAGTTGCAATACTGTGGAGAGTTGGTCCATGTGTAGAGACCATTTGTGCGGACGCAGAACACGATTGGATCTGTCTGGCCAACAGTTCTGATTGCCAGGGAGATAGACTGCCAGGAGATGGATCTGCTGCTCTCTGGCAAACGCCCACAGTTGAGGAGCTTTGTTGCAAAGGGACAGAGAGCCTGTTCCTTCTTGTTTGTTAACATAGACCATTGCTACCTGATTGTCTGCGTGAAGTAGTATTCTCTTGGCCTGTAGAAGGGAATGGAATACTTGAAGAGCCAGGCGAGTTGCTGTGAGCTCCAACAGAGTGATGTGGAAAAGAATCTCCTGATAATTCCAGGTGGCTTGGGTGGAGGTGTCCAGTAGATTTGCACCCCACCCCACTTTGGGGGCATCTGCTGTTAATGTGATCTGAGGAGGGGTTTGCAGGAAAGGTGACCCCTCCAACAGGTGTTGTGCTGACCGCCACCAGTCCAGGGACACGGTACGGCGGTTTGAGCTTACTATCAGAAGTGAGAGACAGCTTGCGTCCACTGGGAAGAGAGGGCCCATTGGGCTGGTCTCATGTGGAGACAAGCGTAGGGGAGCACATGCACCGTAGATGCCATGTGACCCAGCAGCTGAAGCATCTCTCGAGCCGAGAGGTGAGTCTTTTGTAGTGCTGAAGAAACCAGTTGCACAATGGGAGGACAGCGAGGCTGAGGCAGGTAGGTCTATGGCAGTCTGGTATCTAGCCTTGCTCCTATGAACTCTAGCGATTGCGTGGGAGCCAGAAACAATTCCTGGAGATCTATGACAGGGCCTAGATATTGGAGTCCACGCATTGTGTACGAGAGAGAGGCCTGGGCTTGTGTTTGTCACTCTGCCCGGATGAGGCAATCATCCAAGTAGGGGCAGACAAAGATTACCCTGGTACGGAGAAAACCGGCTACCACAGCCATGCACTTTGTGAATACTCTGGGTGCTGAGGCAAGGCTGAAGGGAAAACTTTGTTTTGATAGTGCTGTCCCTGATGGAGGAATCAAAGGAACTTTCGGTGTGATTGTTGGCTGAGAACATGGGTGTACGCATCCTTGTGATCTAGAGAACAAAGGCAGCTCTGCCTGTGTAGGTCAGGAAGTACGTTTCCTAGAGAAATCATTTAGAATTTCTCTTGGAACAGGAACTTGTTCAGTTCTCTGAGATCAAAAATGGTGTGTGACCTCCTGTTTTCTTTGGTACTCCCAAGTTCCTTAAATTCCTGTTACTTGTAAAATGCACTACAGTTGTCCTGTATGTATATGTTTGGTTACATGTAAACCGCGCTGATGACAACAGTGCGGTATATAAGAGATATTAAATAAATAAATAATAGGAAGGGGTAGAACCCGGAAACCTGTTGAAGATGAGGTACCTCTTCTATTGCTCCTTGAGGTAAGAGATGTTTTACCTCTGGATTCAATTGGGGGAATTTTCAGAACTGAATGTCCTTACTATTGTAGGTGGCGGCAGGCTTTGTGAATGACACCTGTACCCTCTTCTATTATGGACAGAGTCCAGGGTTGTGATGTTTTTTGCCTCCATCTGTGGATGAGGTGACCTAACCTTCCTGGGATTGTTGAAGGTTTTATTCTCTGGAGTGGCAGGAAGGGCAGGTACTCTATCACGGAGTCAAAGGCCCTGTGGGCGCTGAGGCTGCTGGGTCTGCTGAGGCTGAGTAGCTCTCGGCTTTCTCTGCTTAGTAGATTGTTGACCCTTTCTAGCAGCTTGTCCTGCAGGTTGTCCTTGCTGAGCATAGTACTGATAGTATCCTTTCTTTTTGGAGAGGAAAGGCTTTTCTAAGGCTCTCTTCTTTGCAGGATCTACAATTTTGGAAAGCCTTGTCAATGTACAATTATCAGCATCCAAATCTTTGGCTTTTTCCTGCTGGTTCTTCCCAAAAGGTTTTCACCAGTACAGGGGATGTTGGCCAGTTTATCCTGTACCCAGTGTTCCCGGTGAGAGGCTTGCAGCCAGCCAAGTCTCCTTGCCCCAATAGCAATGGGGGAGACTCTGCCTATGCACGCAAAACAGTCAACAGCTGCCCTGCTCACAACTTTATAATTGCCTGACAAGTGTTAAATAGTCGTGTCCTCTGTCATCTGGGAGATGTGCACTTACCAGTTGTAGATCTCTTGTCATCACCTTCAGGACCATTCCCATGTACGGGATATAGGAACCTATCCTGCCTGAAAGCATGGATGTTTGGACGACACGGCGACCAAAAGCATCTAAGGTCTTACACTCCCTACCAGTAGGGTTGGTGGCATGTTGTTTGTAACTTTTAATTCTCCTCATAGCAGACTCCACCACGATGGAGTGATGAGGGAGCTGTCTTTTCTGAAAACCAGGGGACAGAGACACACGATACAGAGTAGGCAGCCTGTGAGAATGTGGAGAGGTGGTAAGAGGAGTCTCCCACATTATCAAATGAAGATCCTGTAAGATCTGATGTATTGGCAGGATGTCTGCCTACTTTGGAGTTTGGGGATATTGGTGAATCTCTAGCTCCTGTGCCCTGTGCTTAAATTCAGTTACTACTGAAATGGAGAGGCCCTTGACTACATGTGTGATGACATCCAGGAGGAACATATCCTGAGGAGGGCACAATCTCCTCTTGGGAGAAGCAGGCTCATCCTGGAGAGGTACATCGCTACCCTTTGAGCTGTCAGAGTCATCAGACTCCTCAGAAGATTGGATGTATCTTCTCTTAGGGTGCTCAGTTACGTGTCTTATCGGTTCCGATTGGCCTCGGTATCGGAGTGACCCGGTACTGGGGTGTCGATACCAGTACTCATCGGCACCAATGGTGCATTTGCCGATGCCGGTCCCACAATTGCTGCGAATACCGGTGCTGGAATTTGCATGGTCTGGGGTGGTATCAAGGTCTATGATGCCGCAAGGATAGCCGCCAGACTGCGTTCGATGGCCACGGTCCTCTGGTCCATCAACACTGCCAATGCCTGTGTATGAGTACCGGCCAAAGCCAGTACCCCAGAGCATGGCACCAGGCGTTAAGACGAGGTTGAGGCCTCCAGAACTTCCTGGAGCCCCAAAGTGGCTTTGGAGGCCTGGGACTCCCACCAGGCCTGTTTAGTCAGAGCATGCTCCTCAAGGACAATGCCGGAGGCATTCCAATATTTGGAGGGGGATCTACCCTTTGAGGAACGGCCAGATTTGTGTTTGGTTACCTGAGATCCACGGGAGGAAGAGGAAGCCCTTGAAGACATGGCTGCCACCGAGGCCGCGTCGGAGGGAAAGAGGTTACCGAGCTTGGCTGCTCTGTTCTGCCAACCCCTCTTGGATAACATCCCACAGGCCAAACATTCAGACATGGAGTGATCCGGCCATAAGCATTTGCGACACCAATCATGGTTGTCAGTGACGGAGAAGGTACCGGCACATTTTGAGCATATTTTTAAAACCCGAGGAGTGCTTTTCCATGATGGAGGAAGGATTAGGGCCTAATGCCAAACTGGGGGGAGGCCTACAAAGGGGATTTTCCCTCTTTGTTTTTTTTTAATTTTGTTTGTGTGAGGAAATCTGACCTTTTAGAGAAAGAAAGAGTAGCTACTCACCTGTAACAGGTGTTCTCCAGGAGCAGCAGGAATCAGTCCTCACATATGGGCGTCATCGGCGCCGATGAAGCCCCAGCGAAGCATTTCCCCAGCTTTCTATGAAAGCCTTTGGGAATGCAGGCACGCATGCGCGGTTCCCTTCCCGCCTAAAGGTACATTCTTACCTCAGTCAAATGACATAGCTAAGAACAGCACACAAAAATGAAAAAAATAAACTATGTACAACTGCAGCTCCAAGGGGAGGAGGGAGGGCTGTGAGGACTGATTCCTGCTGCTCATGGAGAACACCTGTTACAGGTAACTACTCTTTCTCCAGGACCAAGCAGGAAGTCAGTCCTCACATATGGGTGACTCCCATGCTCTGGGCTACCGAGGAACCCAGGCTGAACAAGAGAACTCCCTCTAGTCTCAGCAGCAAAGAAAAGGCTTTTCAAGGACACAACCTCCACCGGTAGCCCAACAGAGGGCAGGAGGGCAGGAGTTGCCTAAACCTCAAAGAGATTCCGGAGTACTGCTTGGCCAAAAACAGTGTCCCTACGGGACTCCCTCTCCAGACAGTAATGGGCCACAAACGTCTGGCTTGAAGACCAAGTTGCAGCCCTGTAGATGTCTATCAAGGGCACAGAGCGGAGATGAGCCACTGAGGCAGCCATTGCCCTGACACGGTGGGCTGTGACCCGACCCTGCAAAGGAAGGTCAGCCGCCTTGTAAATCCAGGTGATACAGTCAGCCACCCAGATGGACAAGGTACGCTTGGACACAGCCAACCCCAACTTATTGGGGTCAAAGGATACGAAGAGCTGATTAGCCCTTCTATGCCCCTGTGTATGGTCAAGGATAAGGCCCTCCTACAGTCCAGGGTATGCAGGACTGCTTCAGCCTGGCTTGCATGAGGCCTAGGGAAGAATGTTGGAAGAACCACTTCCTGATTGAGGTGGATAGAGGAGACAACCTTTGGAAGGAACTTTGGATGAGTCCTGAGGACTACCCTGTTCCTATAAATCCTGGTGTAAAGCCTATCACAGACCAGGGCCTGAAGCTCACTCACTCGCCTAGCCAAAGTAAGGGCTATCAGGAAGAGGGTCTTCCAGGATAGGAAGCGTAGTGGACAAGTAGCCATGGGCTCAAAAGGTGAGTGAGTCAGTTGCTGCAAGACCACATTCAACTCCCACCTAGGGGCAGGAGGACGGATTGGAGGCTTGAGCAAAAGCAAGCCCCTGAGAAAGCGGGACACCAAGGGGTGAACCGACAGAGAATGTCCTTCCACCAGTGAGTGGTGAGCTGCTAGAGCTGAGAGGTGGACCCGAACAGATTTGGACTTAAGTCCCTGATTGGACAAGTGCAGTAAGTACTGAAGCACCACTGGTACAGTAGAGGAGAAAGGATCCTCTGTACGTTGCTGACACCACACAGAAAACCTTTTCCACTTGAGAGCATAGGTTTTCCTAGTGGACTGTTTCCTAGAGGCTAGGACAACCTCCTCAACTTCCTGAGGGAGGCCCCAGGGAGCCAAAACTACGCTTGCAGCCTCCAGGCCATCAAATTGAGAGCTTTGAGATTGGGGTGCAGAAGGGAACCCTGATCCTGAGATAGAAGGTCGGGTTGCAACCCCAGAGGCAGTGGGGGATCCACTGCCAGCTGAAGCAGAAGTGGAAACCAAGGTTGTCTCGGCCACCTGGTAGCCACCAGCAGGACCGAGGCCTTGTCCTGAAGGATCTTGAAGAGAGTTCAGGCCATCAAAGGCGTGGGAGGAAACGCATACAGGAGGCCCTGAGACCAGGAAATCAAAAAAGCATCCGGTGCTATCCTCAAAGGATGCGGTTGCCTGGAGCAGAACTTTGGCAGTTGCTTGTTCAGCGGACTGGCAAACAGATCTATCCAAGGGAGACCCCATTTCAGGAAGATCTTCTGAAGTACCAAGTGATGCAGTTGCCACTCGTGGGGCTGCAGAATCCTGCTCAACCTGTCAGCCAGGCAGTTTTCCTGGCCTGGAAGGTACACAGCCCTGAGGAGCATGTTTGCTTTAGGGCAAAGGAACAAAGGTCTTGAGCTTCTCGACAAAGGAGCCTGGACCCAGTGCCACCCTGTTTGTTCACATAAAACATGGCCACCTGGTTGTCTGTCTGAACAAGAACAGATTGATGAGCCAGGGCAGGAGAAAAAGCTTTGAGAGCTAGGCGAATAGCCCTGAGTTCCAGGAGATTGATCTGCTGTGCCGCCTCCCAAGGAGACCACAGGCCCTGGGTGCCCTTGTCTAGACAATGAGCTCCCCAGCCCTGTAGGGAGGCATCGGTGGTCAGTACCACCGTGTGCCCAGGAATCTGAAAGGGCACTCCTTTTAGTAGATTGGGTGGGTGCAGCCACCAGCTGAGGGAGGTCAGAAAGTGTCTGGACACCCTTATCCTGTCCCTGAGGCTGCCTGTGGCCTGTGACCACTGAGTCCGAAGGCACCACTGTGCAGGCCTCATATGGAGCCTGGCATTGGGGGTCACATGTACTGTCAAAACCATGTGGCCTAGAAGCCTCAGGCAGAGTCTGGCGGAGACCAGTGACCTGTTGAGAAACTGGTTTTCCAAGGCTATCAATCTTTGTGCTCTGTCTTCTGGCAAGAAAGCCTTTGCCAGGAGAGAGTCTAGCCTTGCTCCTATGAACTCCAAATTCTGGGAGGAGAGCAAACCCTAGGTTTTGAAGAAGAGCAATAGTTCTGAGGGTGGCTTGGCTGGCCTCCTGGCACGTCTGACCCCTGATGAGCCAGTCGTCCAGATAGGGGAAGACAAAGATTCCCTGATTCCTCAGGTAGGTCGCCACCACTGTCAGGCATTTGGTAAAGACCCTGGGAGCGGAGGTTAGGCCAAAAGGCAGTACTCTGTACCGATAATGGTTTCCTCCCACAATGAACCTGAGATACTTTCTGTGGTCTGGATGAATGAGGATGTGAGTGTACGCATCCTTTAGATCTAAGGAGCATAGCCAATCTCCCTGCTGGAGGTAGGGCAGAAGTGTTCCAAGAGTAAGCATCTTGAACTTTTCCTTCTCGAAGAACTTGTTAAGGTTCCTGAGATCCAGAATAGGTCGAAGGCCACCGGTTCTTTTGAGCACCAGGAAATACCTGGAGTAGAACTCTTGACCTTGAAAGTGGGGAAGCACAGGCTCCAACGCCCTGTCCACCAACAGACCTTGAAGTTCCTGAAGGAGAATGTCTGTGTGCAGGGAAGGCCTGGGAGGCTCCCCTGGAAAGTATGGTGGAGGCAGTTGGTGAAAATGTAGTGCATAGCCTCTGTGGACTATGTGCAACACTCAACTGTCCCCGATGATGAGGGGTCACTGGTGGGCAAAGAGGGCGAGGCGACCTCCTGTGCAGGGTTGGGATAGCAGGGATGGAGAGGCTACGCTCAAGGAGTCAAAAACCCCCACCCTGCTGAGTGGGAGCAGGGGCCGGAGGCTTGTGGGTCCTCTGCCTACGGGGCCCATTACCCTGCCCCTTGGCTTGCTGACCCTGGGGTGCAGCTTGGGCAGCCTGATACTGAGGGTACTGTTTGTAGGCAGTGCCCTTCCTTGGGTAAAAGGGCTTCTTACCCAAGCCCTTCTTCTTATGAGAAGGGGCAGAGGTCTTCCTAGACAGCCTTGTCCTTGTAAGGTGCTCGGTTTCGAGCTGAGCAGCCTTCTCGGTCATGGGCTTGCCAAAAAGGTTCTCACCTCGGCAAGGGACATCGACCAACTTGTCCTGAACCCATGGCTCAAGATCCGATGACTGCATCCAGGCCTGGCGTCGAGCCGCGATGCCGGCTGCCAAACTTGGGCCGAAGCCTCGAAGCCATCGTAGGCGGCACGGGACATGAACTTCGAGCAGTCCCGAATCCCCGAGGACAAGGACTTGAATCTCTGCAAGGGTTCCCCAGAGAGTCCAGCCAAGAACCCGGCCAACTCCTTGGCTAGGTCCCGCAAGTACATGCCCATGTACAGCTGGTAAGACTGGACACGGCAAGCAAGCATCGAGCCCTGGAAGCACTTTCTACCGACGCCATCGAGGTTCCGGGCCTCCCTGCCGGGGGGCACTGCGGAGTGCATCTTCTGACTCTTCAGACGATGCATGGCCGATTCCACAACCATGGAATGGTGAGGTAGCTGTGACTTCTGAAAGCCAGGGCTTTTCCAGAGTCGATAGATCGAATCGACTCGCTTGCTGAGAACCGGCGCCGAGGCCGGTGCCTCCCACATCCGGAAGAGGAGCCGTTTCAGCATCGGAGGAACTGGGACAGTAAAGGCCTCCTTCGGAGGAGAGTCATACTGCAGGGCCTCGAGCTCCTCAGCTCGAGGCTCTTCCTCGGGGTCCGCCGGAATAGCCAAGGCAGTGTCCATATCCTGGACAAACTCCGAGAACCGGGTATCCTCCGGAGGGGATCTACTCCGGGGCTCAGACTGCGGTGAGTCCGACGGGACGCACCGAGTCTTGAACGTATCAGGGGACTCCTCATCCTCTGTCTCCCAGGCGGACTCGTCCGACGAGGAGTCAGGGTCCGACCCTGTGGGGCCCTGGAGCACCCGCCCCGATGCCGGAGGCACCGGCATCGACGCCCTCGGTCCCTAATGGGAGGTTGAGGGAGACCGCGACCGAGGTCGACTTCGAGCCATGATGGACTCGAGTATCGGCTCGGTCTCCGGGGTCGACTTCAAAGTCGATGTCCCGGTGGTCAGGGCAGATGTGCCAGACAGGCTGGCCATCAGTGCCCCCTGCTGCTCCATGAAGGCAGACAATCTTCTCTCCAAGGCTGTCATCCTGAGACTCAGCTCGGGAGACACAGCAGCCACCGACTCGGGCCCCGGCGGCACCGGGCCCGACATCGGCTCTCTGGGAGGAGAGTCCTCGAGGACCACAGGGCTTACATGTCCAGCAGACTCCGGCTCCACGCGAGGAACTTTGGCAGGCTTCTCTTGTTCCACAGGCCCGGGGCGATGGTCGGGGGTCTTAGACCTGGCCCGCGAGGAGCCATGGACCTCCTCCGATGCCGCCCTCATGAGCCGCTTCCTCCTCTTGCGTTCCCGTTCAGGGGAACCCTGTCCGAGGAGCTTCGATGGCGCTCGGGATCCGAATCCCGAGTTGTCGAGGCCTCAGATGAGGTCCGGGACCAGCCGGAGGCTGAGTCCGAGAAAAGCCTTTCTTTCTGCTGCTGACAACTTTGGAGTGCCTTGGAAAACATCTTCCCACATGGTCCACACGTCTTAGGGTCGTGATCAGGACCGAGGCACTGAAGGCAGCAGTCGTGTGTGTCGGTGAGAGACATCAACTTCTTACACCGATCACACTTCTTGAAACCGCTGGAAGCCATCGGGGAAAAAAGAGTCCCCGCGAGGTCAAAGGACCGGCCTTCCAGGGAAAAATCAAAAAAGGGCGCGAACGCCAGCCACAAAGTGTAAAAACCGAAAAAGAAGAATCGGGCTTGATATCGGTGTGCCGAACCCGGCGGGAGGGGAACCGGTGTCGAACCGGGAAGAAAAAATAGCGAGAATCGCCCAAAAAATCAAACTTTTATCCGGGATGACAGGACACACGTCCGATGGGCTTCTCGGAAAAAGAGAAACTGAGGTAAGATGGCACCTTTAGGCGGGAAGGGAACCACGCATGCTTGCCTGCATTCCCAAAGGCTTTCATAGAAAGCTGGGGAAATGCTCCGCTGGGGCTTCATCGGCGCCGATGATACCCATATGTGAGGACTGACTTCCTGCTTGGTCCTGGAGAAATTACAAGTCCGGTGCTACCGGTAAAGAAAAAAAGGCAGACGCTGCCACAGGAGTGGCAATACAATAGCTGTTTTTCAGCAATGACAGGAACTATGACCTGCTGCCTCTGTGGAAAACAACAAACTGGAGAGAGGCATTTGGGAAAGGGGGGAAAGGCAGCACGCAGGCGCTGTGGGATGCTTCCATCAGCTTTCCTATTGGACACTCGAGAGCTCCGTCGGTACCAATGATACCCACATGTGAGGACTACTTCTTGCTTGCTCCAGGAGATTAACCATTCCCAGTGCCACCTGCATGCATAGCTGTGGCTCTGGGCATGTGTGCAGTGACACCTATGTGCAGTGTGCATGGCACACTGAACACAACATTCCAGTCCCCTGTGGCCCCCTTGTATGACATGGCATGACCATGCCACGTTTGGGTTGCCAATGATGGTGTCCAGAGTAACCCCCCTAACCCCATATGTGGTCTGGTGAACACATTTGTGTTGTCATGATCTACACACATCATCGGACCCAACCCCACTGGCAACATGATATCCTAACAAACATGGGTGATGTGTCCATACATGGGACATTGGGTGGGTGGCCCTATGCACCTTGCCAGGGGCCACTACCATGACATTTGGGTTTCTACGAGGCCCAGGATAGCAATGCTTGACCCACTACAAGCATTGTGGGACCTGTCTGTTTTGGGGATACTGCTAGGTAAGTATGACCTAGATTGGCCACTGTTGCAAAGCGCATACTGGGCTTGATGGACGTGGGTATGACCCAGTATGGCCTATCTTATGTTGTTATGTTCCTATGACCTGGCCCTTGTATGCTTAGGGCAGGTGAGGCTGCCAACACCAGGGGCAGGGGCCATTGCACCAGAATAGGCTATTGCCACCTGTGCTAATGTCAGGGTTTCAGTCTGTGTTGTGCAACCACAACAGGTGCATGTATCCTTCCAACACCATCAGTAATGTTCATCTGCTACCAGGTGTGGGATTCCTAGCAAGTGGGCAGATGTGTGACCTGACTCAGCATACAGTTCTGGGGACATGGCTCTGTTACAGGCCTTCGTAATCAGATGTCATAGCTCATGGGGGTGGGGTGCTGTTACGCACATCCACATCTGTACCCACCATACCATCGAGATACATCAAAGACGTGTGTGATGAGGTGTTGACCTCACAGACTATGGGAGATGTGCAACCTACCCGCCATAACCTAACATAATATCTGAATGACATACCCACCATTGCAATCAGGTCTCTGGCCCCCTGGGGGTTGGGTGTCCTAGCACACATCATCAGCACCATACACCATAGCACCAGGGTGACTGACAGCACACCTTACGCAGGTCTCAGGACTCCTGGGGATAGGGAGAATGTATTGAACTGTATAGGCACACAGGACCATATCCCCAGGATGACTGACAGCCCACTTTGATGGGCTCTCAGGACTCCTGGGGATAGGGAGAATGTATAGAACTGTATAGGCACACAGGGCCATATCACCAGGGTGACTGACAGCCCACTTTGATGGGCTCTCAGGACTCCTGGGGATAGGGAGAATGTATTGAACTGTATAGGCACACAGGACCATATCCCCAGGGTGACTGAAAGCCCACTTTGATGGGCTCTCAGGACTCCTGGGGATAGGGAGAATGTATAGAACTGTATAGGCACACAGGGCCATATCCCCAGGGTGACTGACAGCCCACTTTGATGGGCTCTCAGGACTCCTGGGGATAGGGAGAATGTATTGAACTATATAGGCACACAGGACCATATCACCAGGGTGACTGACAGCCCACTTTGATGGGCTCTCAGGACTCCTGTGTATAGGGAGAATGTATTGAACTGTATAGTGTGACCCCTCCCCTTTCCAGTACCCGTAGGTAGGGGTTAAGGAGTTTAAGTTCCTTCTTTAAACCAATGTTCTGCTACCTCCTGGAGCAGTGCTCATAGGGAAATGTAGTTTACCACCAGTTCAAATGAAGAGTAGTGTGACTCAGAATGTTTGCAAGCAAAAAGGGATTTATTTCCCCTCCCGGGGTTGGACTTCACAAGGATAAAAAGGTAACACAAAATATCTGCTCTCTGGCAGCAAAAAGGACAAAATAAGAATAGCTTCCTTCAGCATGAAATAAACATTTTTCTTTCCAGCAAGTTGCAATTCAGCACATGGTTTCATACAGCTCTGTTTCCCTCACAGCCAGCTTGTATTTTCTTCACCATATCTTTCTAACATAAAGATATTCTCTGTTCAGCCCAAGTAATCATACAGTTCATTTCCTTCCTATGAACGTTTAACCAGGCTGGCTCTGTTCCTACACGTTCCCCCACTGAAGCAGAGATTGTTTGCCTGGCTCTCTCTGGGACCGCGCCCTTTTCTCCCACCTTGGGTTTAATGCAGAGCTCTTGGGTTTGACGTAGCTCTAAACATTCATTTTCTCCCTGGTACTCTCCACCGTAGCCCCAACCTTCTGGGTCAATAAACCCCCAATATTTCTGGCAACTCCAGCCCTTAGGCTTACCTGGGGACCTGGCTGTGGAAGTTTTTCTCTGGGGTTTAAAAATACCGGTAGGTTCCCTGCTGAACCTGTGTGAGGCAGTTTCCAAATGCCTTCCTGGCTGCTTGTAATCCCGTGTATGCTTCAGCTGGTCTGGTCTGCTCCTTCGATAGCTCTCAGCCGGAGCCTCTGTCCTCCCTTCAGCTGAAAACTCCTTCCAACTTCTGACCGGAAGTCTGCTTTCCTCTCTCTCTCTTCCTTCCTCTCTGCCTGCTGGGGCCTCCTTATGAGACCGCCTTTCTGGGTAGGGCCTGGCTCCACCCCTTAGCAGGTGTTCAAACTTTCCCTGTGACTCTTTGCTAAACTGATAGCAGGGGCGTGTTTCCTTCTCTTGTGCCTGGTTTCCCTGACAACTGGTAGCCATGTGCCTTTGTTTACCTTGCAGCCCTGCACTTTCTACCTGGTTTTTAAGCCTTTCTACCGGGCCAGAAGGACTTGCTATATCACAATAGGCACACAGGACCATATCCCCACGGTGACTGACAGCCCACTTTGATGGGCTCTCAGGACTCCTGGGGGTAGGGTGGATTGGAAAACAGCAACAGCAGCATATTTCATACCACCAGGGGTGCTGGGGACCCACTTATTTGGACTTTCTGGGCAAGTGGGGGTAGGGCAGATGTTTTAGACTGCTGGGCCACACACACCCATATCACCAGTGGGACTAACATACCATTTTGGGCAGGTTTCACAACCCCTGGGGGTGGGCCAGATGTTTTACCCTGCAACTGCAGGACCCATCATACCAGCATGATGTTAAGAAAACCTCCTTAGTCAGATCTATGGGCTACCTGTGTTACGGTGTGTTGTATCACATCAAAAGCAGCAGCTGCCATGACACCAGGATGGCATCAGGAACTCTGTGAACAGGTCCTTAGCCCCCTAGGTACAGGGCAAACCACTCAGATGTGATATATAGACAATATGGCATGTGGGTTTACCTGATACACATAACTGAGATAGACTACCTACACACAGCAGCATGCACAGTTACAGTCAACACTGGATATGTATATGGATCTACTGACCTGTCCCCATACACTTACCTCACGTGGGTAGTCTGCCACACGATTATAGCGGTGTGTCAGCTACTCCCAGGCCCTCCGGACCCTCACCAGGTCCTGACGCCTGGAGGAGCCAGGAAACAACTTGTGCTGCCTCACAGCAATGAGCTGTGCCAGGCAGCGAAGCTCCTGCCTAGTGAATGTAGGCTTGCGTGATCTTGTCGCCATGTTAACAATGTCAACAATGAGAAACGCATGCACGCACATGCGCACTGCAAAAAGCGCACATGCGCAAAGCAACACGCGCGCATGCGCGCCGCACGCAGTTGGGCCCCGCTCCGCACGCATCTTTCTGCCGCACGCTTCTTTCTGCCACACAGGATATGGTGTCGCCAACAATATTTATACAGATCTATGCTGCAGACACACATTGCACTGATGTGTCTGACATTTGAAAACACAATTAGAATTTTAGCTTGTTGTTTACACACTTGGGTCTGTAACCCATCACCACTGGTTCCTACGGTACTGTTTGAACTGGTTTGCTATGCCTTTTCACATAGCAATGACTGGCTAAACAGTTACACCAAGGAGTCCTGAGACCCCATCAACGTGGGCTGTCAGTCACCCTGGTGAGATGGGGTTGTGTGTGCCTATGGGGTATGTTCACTAATCCATCTTAATGTGAGCACAGCAATGATATGCAGGATGCCATAAGGGGTGGGGGCTTCTGGTCTAAACGTAGGACTCACGCAATAGATTGCGTACCACAAATTATGACAAGATGGAGGTAGGTGTACCACATTGATGTGTGTTAATCATAGGTAGGTGTGCTGACATATAGACCTAGTGGCAGAGGTGTAGCACATTGGTTGACAAACTGCCTAATGGTACAATAGTCATGGGTTCAATCCCACAGTGCGGCTGTTGCATATCACTGCCTGAGACATTACCCTTTAATATCAGCTGTGCTTTGTGAGGCATTTGGGTTTTATTTTGATTTGTGCTGCCAGCAAACACACCCTCACATTGCCATAACCTAAGATGCCATATCATGCGCCCTATGCGGCACTCCTGAGGACACATTATAAGGTGCACTGTCCACCACGACACCTTATAATGTTCCCTATTGGGCACCTTCTAGGGCGCTTTATAGAGCGCTTTCGAGGCACCTTCAGGCTACAGCACTGAGGGTGTTGTTGCTGGCAGCACCAATTTAAATTATAAAAGAAAATGCCTCAGACAGCCCTATCAAATAACCCCACTGTGGGATGAAACCCAGACCTGTGGCTCCACAGGCAGTGAAGTCACCAGTGGCCTACATCTCCATAGCTGCAAACAAACTCGTGGCTGGCTATAGTAGGACTGCAGCCCACCACACAAGCTGTCTGCTGTGGTTACCAGGATAGGGTTACACCACACATACCCATGATGCACTGCACATGCAAATCAGCAGTCTACAGATAACCACAGGATGGGGTATGCACCCCCACACCACCTCAGCCTAGTAGGGAGTACTGAGCATGTGTGCTACTGGCACAGTGCAGGTACATTGTGCGGGTCCTGTGCTCACCCTGAGGGTGAGGTGATCCGCCCAGCACCATGTCCACAGCACCTGACTTAGCTGAGATGGGGACCCGCACCATAGCCTATCAGGGCCAGTGTGTTATAGGTAGGTCTTGCAGATACACTTCCAAATACACCTGTGTCCATCTTTTCTTTCACAGTCAAGTTTAGCCCTTGAGCACTTTGATGCACCCACAATACTGCACATCCTGTGTGGGTATCATGGCCACATGATTTATGTGACCCGTGGGGGGGGGGGGCTGTTTGAACCCATAGGCGGAATATGTAGTACCACCCAAACTGCCCTCTGGAGCTCCCACCAACAGATCCACATTCTACATCACTGCAATGGTGGTGGTAGAGAGGACCATCAACCTCAGTCCAGCTGGGGGACAGACAACCTAGAGGGCAGTCCATGCATTTCTGTACACATCCATACTGTGATAGCAGACAGACAGGAGGCCTGGAAATGCTCAGCTGCCCACCACCACTATCTGACATTCTCCAGCAGTGAGCACAGTGAATCTGCAGCCGCTACACCCTGCAAGGTGTTCCAGCCATACACATACTAACTGCAAACAGTCTGCTAGCTAGTCCATAGTGCATATTACTGGAGAAAATGTGTGTACCCAAAACTGGGATGTCAGCACACCCACCAAGCAGATAGGTTAGTGATTGGGCCCCAAAAGGGAACCCATAAATATCACATGAGAGAAATACTATAGGGCACTATGGGGGACCTAGCCATGCCATGGTGACTGCTCAGTCAGGGTGAGAGTGACCTCCCAGCAGGACATGCTGTGGCTACGCTGTCTGTGCAGGTGGTGGCTGGCCAATACAATGTCCCAGCCATTGCCCTATGCCCTTGCTCATGCATCCTGCCCAGGCCACCCTGTCCGAGCTATACCCACAGTACCTTGCTCCTCATTGCACATTGGCAAGCTAACACTGGACACAGTGCAAACAGTGTGGGCTGAGTAAGGTGTTGCAACCACCACACACTGGATGGACAGGGAAAAACGTTACGATTTTCAGCACTAGGCATCTAAATTAGGCTCATAAATCTAGTCAAATAAATGGCAGGTCTAAATTTAGATACATAAATTAGGATGAATTTTCAGGTAAAAACTTAGGATCATAAGGAGCATGTTTACTAAGCATAGAAACATGACAGCAGAAAAAGACTACATGGCCTATCCAGTCTGCCTCCCATATCAACTACAATAGTCCCCTTTTTTCCTTTGGAGATCTTCTGTGTTTGTTCCATGCTATCTTGAATTCAGATACAGCCTTTGTCTCTACTACCTCTACTGGGAGACTATTGCATGCATCTACAACTCTTTCCATAAAGAAATATTTCCGCATATTACTCCTGAGTCTATCCCCTTTCACCCTCATCCTATGTCCCCTCATAGCAGAGCTTGTTTTCAATTAAAAGAGACTCTCCTCTTGTGCATTTAAACCATGGAGGTATTTAAACATCTCTATTATATCTCCTCTATCCCACCTTTCCTCTAAAGTATACTTAAGATCTTTAAGTCTGTCCTCATATGCTTTATAACAAAGACCACTAAACCACACTAGCAGTCAACGTGGCAGATAGCCATTTATGCAGTCTAATAGTATATGCTAATGATGTGCAAATTTGGATAGCACAGCAATTTTCTGCACTATCTGCATTTCCCGCAGTAAGTGCAGGGAGAGGTGATCGGCAGAGAGGAGGAATGTCAGTAAATGACAGCCAGCGCAAGCAGAATTTCCATGCACTGGCTGTCAAAAGTGCTAATAGCATGACTACAGCTAACCCCATCTCAAGAGGTGTGCCTTATGTGAAGCCAAACTATCGGCAGGGCAGCATCATGGCTGCTGATGATTACAGCAGTGACAGCAGCCCCCCCCCCCCAGTGCATTCTAAAGCCCGATGCCATAGATCAGAAGAACGGCAGCTCCTAACACCCCCAACCATCAGCACCCCTCCCCTGTACAGCACAACATCATAGTCTGGCTGACCTCCCCAACCAGGCTGGCAGAGGTCCGCCCACCTCCACATCCCCCTGGGACCTAACAGGGTCTCACTCTGCTCTGCCCCATCCAGCACAGTTCAAAATGGCACTGGGCTAGCTACAATGTCCCTAGAATATTGCTCTATCTCCTGGAAGCACTATAGACTTGAAATGAGCACTTTTTTGCATGCTGTTCATGATCAGGGGCAGGTATAGGCATGGATGCCTCCACAATCAGGTCCAGACAGACATTCTTGTGCCATTCGGAAATCGCACTGAGACTTGCATCTTCGTTACTCTGTCTAGGCTACTCTTCTGGCACACCTCAATTCTACTTGGTTGTCCTCAAGCCAGGTCCAACCATAGTCTATAACATACTGTCATTTTGAGAGGAAGTGACATCAGCGTTGGAGACGGCTGGAGGCTGAGCTGGCTCTGGCATGACCCAGTCTGATGAGGGGAAAACTGTGCATTTAATACCCCCAATTCATAGCTCCAGTGCCTACAGCGGCTAGCAGAGTGTACAGAGGATGTTGGTCCGCAAAAAACTAGAGTCCTTTCAGTCCCCTTATGCCCACCACGAGCCCACCAAAATGCGCATGCAGGAGAAGAAAATGGTGGCCACCAGGTCTGCAGATTTGGAGGGGGAGTCCAACAGTGAACTGGTGCAGGAGGAGGGGGCTCTCTGCATAAATAATTGACTACATTTAAAACAGAATTGAGAGCCAACATTGCCATGTTTAAGGATGAGCTGAGAATGGCTTTCAGTGCTATTCGGCAGGACCTGGTAGAGTTGGGAGGAAGTGAAAGTCCACATGGAACAGCATGCAGAGGAGCTAGTGGAGGTGAATGCTGGATGGGAAGCACTGCAACGGGAGCAGTCTCTGATCTACAAAAAATGGAAAGACTTGGAAGATAGATCCCGCCAGAACAACCTTAGGATCAGAGGAGTGCCAGAGTAGGATAAGTTTTGGGACTGCCATAGGACCCTGCAAAAGAACATGAGAACATAAGATATGACATACTGGGTCAGACCAAGGTCCATCCAGCCCCATTTTTTTTATTTATTTATTTTATTCGCATTTATATACCGCATCTTCCAAAGTTCAGATGCGGTTTACAGTTAACAACAATTAACAAAGCAAGTTTGTTTTACATGGAACTTCAAAATGTAACAGAACGTGTTTACAAAGAACATCATATAATGTAGAATAAACAATGTGATAGAATACCAAACAGTGCAATAACTATCCTGTTACCAACAGTGGCCAATCTAGGTCACAAGTACTGTCACCACCAGGTGGGCAGACTGCTTCCTGGCTAGCAGGCCTGCGTCTGATGGTAAAGAATGTAGTTGCACGACACGAGTGGTTGAAGGCAAAAAGGATTTATTCCCCTCCCGGGGTCGGATTATTCAAATAAACAAAACACAAATACTCAAAAGAAATGAGCCATGCTTTCTGGCAAAAACATAAAGGAACAATAGAACACTTCTTCTTGCTTCAAAGTAAAGTATAAAGTTAGGCATTCAAATTCAGCACACAGTCTCACGGTGTGGAAACCAGCATTCAGTAGTTGTAGTGTTTTCTTTTCACACTGTGCTCAGCTCTGACTAGCACAAAGACATTATTTTATCTGACAAAATCAGTGTGCAGTCCATTGGGTCACTGTTAGAAGAACACTCACTGAGTGTGTCAATAATCATTGGTTCTTGCACGCATTCAGAACTCTCCTTATTAAAATATGCTTGTAAGTTCCCCTGTGCCATGCAGTCACAGCGTCTCTCAGTAGCACTCGCTCTATGGCTAGAATAACTGCTCTCGTAGCCTCTTGTGTCTGGGAGAGAGGGAAGCCACCACTCAGGGTTCTTATAAACTCCCTTCCTGTAGGAGGTTCCACCCCTGGAGAGCTTATTAGTTCTATCCTCAGGTTGGGATAGATAATGTCCTTCTCCCCTCTTAATATCAGGTTTTAGCCTGCGGGGTTTTCTCTGAGGCTTAGGAACTTCTATAAGGTCATGTTCAGACATGCACACATCCTCTGGGTAATATCTTTCTTTCTCTGAAGGTTTTGAATGCTCTTTGCTCAGCTCTCTGCTCAAATCCCTTGGCTGGGAGTTACAGCCCTGCCCCCACCTTGGATTTCCTGCATGAGGCTGCTCTGCATTCACACTGTAGGAATTTCTATCATTCACAACTTTTAACTTCCCACTATAATCATTCCTCAGGTCACAGCTTCCTGATACATACAGTTTTGCTTTTGGCTTCCACTCACTCCGGCTGGAAAGTAGCCTCCGTGCTCCAAAGTGTTTGCAATGAGCAGAACATTCACACCTGTTCTCTGCTCTTGCTAGCTGCTTCCTCCTGTAGGACTCTGGGTAGTTACTCGGGTGAATTCTTCCTGGCTCTGACTCTGACTCACTTCCTGGGTCAAAGTAGAAAACTCCTCCTGCTTCCTCTCGGACAGCTGCTTCAGGTAAGACAGCCTGTTCTCTTTGCTCACGTTGTTCTAACAGCTCTCGCTGTCCTGCTAGTTCTCCTAGTTCTAACCCTGTGTTCCCTGCACTGTCCTTATAAGGGCTGTAAGCTCTTCCCCTTCTCAGGTGCACGCTATCAGGAACTAGGGAATGTTTCTCAGCTGAGTGTTTTTTCAGACCTCGTGGCTGCGTTTGTTTCTGTTGTCCCTGACAACAGCTGCTCACAGGGCCTGCTTGCCTGTCAGCTTCAGGACTAAAATGCCGTGAATCTTGTGCTTTTAAGGTGGAGAATGGAGCTTCTTCATCACATATCCCCCCCCTTAAAACCTTACGGGCTGCTGACGCCCTCGTCTGACAGCACGTAAGCCTTGATAACGCATCTGCGTTGCCGTGCAACTTGCCCGCCCTGTGCTGTATCTCAAAATCAAAGGCCTGTAAGGCTAAGTGCCACCTGGTCAAACGAGTGTTATCATTTTTCATATGGCTGAGCCATTTCAGCGGCGCATGATCCGTGACTAGGACAAACTTGCGCCCTGACAGGTAGAAGCGCAATGCCTCTACGGCCCACTTAATCGTGAGGCATTCGCGTTCCACAGTTGAATATTTTCTCTCAGCATCGGATAGTTTCCGGCTGAGATACATAACGGGATGCTCTATCCCTTCGAATGTCTGCGACATAACAGCACCTAAACCTGTCTCGGAGGCGTCGGTTTGCACGATGAAAGGCAACCGAAAATCTACCCCCCTTAGGACTGGGGCTTTACAAAGTTTTTCTTTCAGAGAAACAAAAGCCCCCTCCGCCTCCGGAGTCCACCGTACAATGTTCGGCGCGTTCTTTTTGAGCATCTCCGTGAATACCATGCTTATTTCCGCGAACCTAGGGATAAACCTCCTGTAATATCCCACAAGGCCTAAAAAGCTGCGGATGTGTTTTTTATCTAGGGGCCTGGGAAAATTTCGGACACTGTCAATTTTGCCCGTGAGTGGCTTTACCAAGCCATTCCCCACTATATGTCCCAGATACTTTGCCTCCCTAGTGGCAAATAGGCATTTCGCAGGATTTAAGGTTAGGCCGGCCTTTCTGATGGCCTGTAACACTGCCTCCACCCTGACTAAATGCTCCGCCCATGTGTTGCTGTGGATGACTACATCATCCATATACGCTAGCGCGTAATGATGGTGAGGCCGTAAGACTTGATCAATGAGTCTTTGGCACGTGGCCGCTGCGCCATGAAGGCCAAATGGCATACGCCTAAACTGATAGAGCCCCACCGGCGTGCTAAAGGCGGTTTTTGGCTTGGAGTCTCTGGTTAGCGGGATTTGCCAATATCCCTTTGTTAAATCGAGTGTCGTCAAGAACCGGGCTTGGCCTAACTTGTCTAGTAAGTCGTCTATCCGTGGCATCGGATAGGCGTCAAACTGCGATATGTTGTTAACTTGCCTAAAGTCGATACAAAATCGAAGTGTCCCGTCTGGTTTTGGGACCAGCACGATTGGGCTCGACCACGGGCTTTTGGACTCCTCAATGATGCCCATTTTAGCCATCTCTTTTACCTGGGCTATCACTTCCATCTTTTTCACCTCAGGTAGCCTGTAGGGACGCTGTCGCACTATTTTCCCTGGGGTTGTAATAATTTCATTAGCGACGATGCGGGTTTATCCCGGCATCGTCGTGAGAACATCATTGAATTTACCCAGCATGTGAATCAGTGCCTTTTGCTGTGGTACTGATAAGTCCGTGCCTATGCGCGGCTCTGGGCGCTCCCTCCAATCGGCAGGTTGGGGGCCTAAGTCCTCCTCTCTTTTACCATCTGCCATGGCCGTCAGACTTTTCAACTCCCCCACACCCGTGGAACCAAACCCACCCGTACCTCGGGTTGTAGCCGTTAACGCAGGGACTTCTTCTACTAGGGGAAAACCTACCCGCTCGCATATTAATTGGGCGATTCTGTCCCCTTTCCTTACTGTATAATTCTCTTTACTGAAATTGAAAAGCAGAACCTTTACTTCGCCCTGATAGTCAGGGTCCACTACTCCCGCTCCTACGTCCAGAAATTTTTTTACAGTCAATCCGGACCGCGGGGCTATTCGGCCGTAGCAGCCTTCGGGTATCTGGATCTGCAATCCTGTATCAATAAGGGCTTTTCCTTCCCTCAGGACCACCGCATCGCTTATGCTACACAGGTCAAAACCTGCCGCGGCTTCAGAAGCCCTCTTTGGACTCTGAGCCAGCGGAGATAGCTTGGTGAAACGTAAAACAAATTTTTTCTTCAAAGAGGTTCCCTCCACTACCTGTGGTTTTGTGGGGCCCTTAGGCTTTTGTATCCTCTCAAATAAAGGTTTGGGGACTTTTTGTGCTATGGCCTCTGTCTTTGGTATCTCAGGTTCTTCACTAAGGCCTTTCTTCATTTGTCTGGAAAATGGGGGCCAATCGCGTCCTAACACTACCTCATAAGGAAGTCGGGGAACTACGGCTACTTGTACTTCCTCCTTAGTACATGCTCCTTCCACACACACTCTATAAAGCGGGTAGTGGGACGAGGTGCCATGCACGCATCTTACACTCACACTCTTCCGTCAATTTGTCCTAGTGCAGAGGGGTTCTGGGCTGTGATGGTCTGCCATACCTCCTGGGAGACCATGCTTTGGTCGGCTCCGGAATCTAGGAGCGCCAAAGCTTCTACCCCGTCTACCTGGACTTTTAACAGAATGCCCTTCTCTAGGTGGTTCTCTCCTTCCGACACTAGAGCAGTGCGCACATTACACTTCCTGTATGCATGGCCAGGCTGGCCACAGTTAAAACATTTCATATAAACATTCTTTTCCACATTTTTACCAAACATCTTTTCCTTATATCCATTATCACCATATGCACTTCCCTTAAAGGTTTTCCTCACACCACTCATTCTATCAAGACCAGCCACTTTTAAAACACTGCCTCCGGAGGTGCTGGCTAATTCAGCCTCAAAATAATTCTCCGTGAGGTTGGCTGCGTCTTGGGTAGAATTACACTTTTGCAACATTATAAAAGCCTTTATTTCGGGTGGTATAGCCTCCAAATATTGCTCTAGGATGACGGTGTCTAACAATGACTCTACCGTCGCCCTCTCTGGAGCAAACCATTTGGTCGCTAGCCCTCTCAACCTTTGTAGTAATGCTTTTGGTGTTTCTCTATTCATCAGCCTGGCTTCTCTAAAGAGCCTTTTATAGTGCATGGGTGTTAATCCCAGTCTATCCCTGATGGCTGATTTTACTTCAGGGTAACTGGACGAAAGACCAACGGGCATAGTTTTATAGGCCGCTAGTGCTTCACCTGACAAGGTCATAGCGAACCTTACAGCCCATTGATCATTCGGCCATTTAGCTGCTTCTGCGATCCGTTCAAAAGCGTCTGTAAAGTCATCGAAGTTATTGTATGACTTTAGCTGTCTCAATGACAAAGCACTGCAATCGTTAATTCCTACCGCCTTAGACATTGCGGGATTAACTTCTGCTGCGGTGTCAGTCCTCTTGATGAGAGTCCCCAGCAACTCCAATAGTGGCTGCTGCTGCTCGGTCATCGCGGCGATCATCCTTTCTTGGCTTAGTCTGGCCAGCTCCCCTTGGGTTTTCCATTGGGCCTCCATCCAGTCTTTCATCTCCTGTGGATCCATTCCTTCACTGCGTCACGCACCTGCAAAGGAAAAGAAAGACAGGGCCCACCAAGTGCGGCACAGACTATGTGTTTCCTTTTTTTTTTTTTTTTCCTTTTTACTTGCTTCCCTTAGCACCACAGCTCCCCCTTTCTCTGATCCTAGTCACCTCCGTGCCTTCCTACCGTTACCTTAGCACGGTGCAGGATCGTGCGTTGAGAAAGCTGTGTCTTTGTTGTCCACCAGGTCAGGAACTTGGAAAAATCCGCTCCGGTTTTTCTTTTCCTCCGACCAGACAGCAAACTTTTTTCTTTCTTCTTTTCAGCAAGTAATCCTCTATGCACTTTGGTACTGTGTTGTTTTTTTCTTCTTGAAAAAAATCCGATAGACTACGCCAGGTTATGTCACCACTAGGTGGGCAGACTGCTTCCTGGCTAGCAGGCCTGCGTCTGATGATAAAGAATGTAGTTGCACGACACGAGTGGTTGAAGGCAAAAAGGATTTATTCCCCTCCCGGGGTCGGATTATTCAAATAAACAAAACACAAATACTCAAAAGAAATGAGCCATGCTTTCTGGCAAAAACATAAAGGAACAATAGAACACTTCTTCTTGCTTCAAAGTAAAGTATAAAGTTAGGCATTCAAATTCAGCACACAGTCTCACGGTGTGGAAACCAGCATTCAGTAGTTGTAGTGTTTTCCTTTCACACTGTGCTCAGCTCTGACTAGCACAAAGACATTATTTTATCTGACAAAATCAGTGTGCAGTCCATTGGGTAACTGTTAGAAGAACACTCACTGAGTGTGTCAATAATCATTGGTTCTTCCACGCATTCAGAACTCTCCTTATTAAAATATGCTTGTAAGTTCCCCTGTGCCGTGCCGTCACAGCGTCTCTCAGTAGCACTCGCTCTATGGCTAGAATAACTGCTCTCGTAGCCTCTTGTGTCTGGGAGAGAGGGAAGCCACCACTCAGGGTTCTTATAAACTCCCTTCCTGTAGGAGGTTCCACCCCTGGAGAGCTTATTAGTTCTATCCTCAGGTTGGGATAGATAATGTCCTTCTCCCCTCTTAATATCAGGTTTTAGCCTGCGGGGTTTTCTCTGAGGCTTAGGAACTTCTATAAGGTCATCTTCAGACATGCACACATCCTCTGGGTAATATCTTTCTTTCTCTGAAGGTTTTGAATGCTCTTTGCTCAGCTCTCTGCTCAAATCCCTCGGCTGGGAGTTACAGCCCTGCCCCCACCTTGGATTTCCTGCATGAGGCTGCTCTGCATTCACACTGTAGGAATTTCTATCATTCACAACTTTTAACTTCCCACTATAATCATTCCTCAGGTCACAGCTTCCTGATACATACAGTTTTGCTTTTGGCTTCCACTCACTCCGGCTGGAACGTAGCCTCCGTGCTCCAAAGTGTTTGCAATGAGCAGAACATTCACACCTGTTCTCTGCTCTTGCTAGCTGCTTCCTCCTGTAGGACTCTGGGTAGTTACTCGGGTGAATTCTTCCTGGCTCTGACTCTGACTCACTTCCTGGGTCAAAGTAGAAAACTCCTCCTGCTTCCTCTCGGACAGCTGCTTCAGGTAAGACAGCCTGTTCTCTTTGCTCACGTTGTTCTAACAGCTCTCGCTGTCCTGCTAGTTCTCCTAGTTCTAACCCTGTGTTCCCTGTACTGTCCTTATAAGGGCTGTAAACTCTTCCCCTTCTCAGGTGCACGCTATCAGGAACTAGGGAATGTTTCTCAGCTGAGTGTTTTTTTAGACCTCGTGGCTGCGTTTGTTTCTGTTGTCCCTGACAACAGCTGCTCACAGGGCCTGCTTGCCTGTCAGCTTCAGGACTAAAATGCCGTGAATCTTGTGCTTTTAAGGTGAAGAATGGAGCTTCTTCATCACAGTACCTAGCAGTTTCCCCAAAACACACAGGTTCCACAATGCTTGTCTTGCACTTTTTCACAATCCTCTTTGGTTTTAACAACTTTGAATAATTTTGTGTAATCTGCAAATTTGATTACCTCACACGTTATTCCGATTTCCAGGTCATTTACGATTATGTTAAAAGCAGCAGACCCAGCACAGATCCCTGGGGTACTTCGCTATTCACCTTTCTCCATTGGGAAAATTGGCCATTTAGCCCTACCCTCTGCTTTCTACCTTTTAACACGTTCCTGATCCACAATATACACTGCCTCTTATCCCATGACTTTTGTTTCACTAAGAGTCTCTCATGAGGGACCTTGTCAAAGGCTTTCTTAAAATCCAGATACACTATATCAACTGACTCACCATTTTCTACCTGTTTATTCACACCTTCAAAAAATACATAACAGATTAGTGTAAGACAAGACCTTCCTTGGCTAAAACCATGTTGGCTGTCTCCTGTTAAGCCATGGCTATATACATGTTCAGTAATTTTGTTCTTTATGATGGTTTCTACCATTTTTCCCGGTACTGACATCAGGCTCACCGTTCTGTAGTTTCCTGTCATCCCTGGAATCCTTTTTAAAAATTGGCGTTACATTAGCCATCCTCCAATCTTCAGGTATTACAGATTATTTTAATGATATTTCGCAGATTACTAATAGTAGGTCTGCAATCTCATATTACATCTTCCCAGTGTATCAATATTTCTTACAATTCTTCTGTGGCTTCTCCTTTAAATACTATATCAGTCATGGATAATATCCCTACATCTTCCTCAGTAGAGATCGAAGCAAAGAATACATAGTTTCTCTGCTATTGCCTTGTCCATTCTTAGTGCCCCTTTTACCCTTTTATCATCTAATGGTCCAACTGACTCACAGGTTTTTTGCTACGAATATACTTGAAAAAGTCTTTATTATGCATTTTTGCTTCCAAAGCAAGCTTCTTTTCAAATTCTCTCTTTGCCTTCCATATCAATGCCTTGCATCTAACTTGCCAATGCTTTTGTTGTTTCCAGTTTTTTGTCATTTGGCTCCTTTTTCCATTTCCTGAAAGATGCTTTTTTGGCAACAACAGCCTCTCTGACCTCCCCTTTAAACTATGCTAGCAGTTTTTTGGACTTCCTTCCACTTTTCTTAAAGCGTGCAATACAGCTGGGTCTGGGCTAACAAGATACTATTTTTAAAACACCTATGCTTGAT
Source organism: Ichthyophis bannanicus (assembly GCA_033557465.1). Taxonomy (NCBI): domain Eukaryota; kingdom Metazoa; phylum Chordata; class Amphibia; order Gymnophiona; family Ichthyophiidae; genus Ichthyophis; species Ichthyophis bannanicus. Next base: position 217,438,670 of record CM066038.1, on the reverse strand, counting down.
GAAAATCTTTAACCTTTGCAACTGCTCTGTTTAATTTTTTCTTAATTATTTTCCTTATTTTATCATAGTCTCCCTTTTGAAAGTTAAAAGGTAGTACTGTGGATTTCCTTGTCTTCCTTCCTCCATTTATTAAATCAAACGCGATCATGCTATGATCTTTATTGGCAAGTGGCTCCAACACCCTTATCTCTTGCACCAAGTCTTGTGTTCCACTAAGGACTAGGTCCAAAATGGCTTCTCCTCTGGTCGGTTCATGAACTGGTTGCGCCAAGAAGCAGTCTTTTATTTCATCTAGAAACTTTATCTCCCTAGCATGTCCTGCCATGAAACTGACCCAGTCAATACCGGGGTAATTGAGATCATCCATTATTATTACTGTGCTGTAACTTTTGTTAGCTTCCCCTAATTTCTTTGAGCATTTCATCATACATTTGTTCATTCTGGCCAGGCGGTCGATAGTACACCCCCACTGCCATCGCCTCCCCCTGCCCCCTTTTTACATGGAATTTCAATCCATAGAGATTCTACAGTGATTTTTTTTCCTGCAAAACTTCAATCCTTTGTGTCTCAATGTCCTCTCTAACCTCTCCACCAATTTGATCTGCTCTATCATTACGATACAGTTTGTACCCAGGTATCACAGTGTCACATTGGTTATCCTCCTTCCACCATGTCTCTGAGATACCAATCATATCTAACCTCTCATTTAGTGCTATATATTCTAAGTCTCCAATCTTATTTTTTAGACTTCTTGCATTTGCATGCAAGCATTTTAGAGGCTGTATTTTATTCATATTAATCTGGTTATTGGTAGGCAGGGGTAATTTGGAATCTTTAAGCTCTGTCTGCTCTGTACTCAAGGAAATTTGGGTTATTCTCTTCTTATAAGAACATAAGAAATGCCATACTGGGTCAGACCAAGGTCCATCAAGCCCAGTATTCTGTTTCCAACAGTGGCCAATCTAGGTCATATGTACCTAGCAGTTTCCCCAAGAGACACAAGTTCCACAATGCTTGTACTGGGTCAAGCATTGATATCTTCGGTCACTTCTTAATAATGGTTTATGGACCTTTCCTCCAGGAACTTGTCCAAACCTTTTTTAAACCCAGCTACACTAACAGCCTTTACTACATCCTCCGGTAACAAATTCCAGAGTTTGATTACACGTTGAGTGAACAAAATATTTTCTTTTATTAGTCTTAAATAGTTTACCCTGTAGCTTCATTGCATGTCCCCTAGTCTTTCTATATTCTGATAACGTAAACAATCGATCTACGTTTACCCGTTCCACTCCGTTCATTAATTTATAGACTTCTATCATATCTCCCCTCAGCCGTCTCTTTTCCAGGTTAAAGAGCCCTAACCTTTTTAGCCTTTCCTCATAGGAGTATCCTTCCATCCCCTTTACCATTTTGGTGGCTCTTCTCTGAACCTTTTCTAAAATCGCTATATCCTTTTTAAGATACGGCGACCAGAATTGCACACAATATTCAAGGTGCGGTCTCACCATGGAACGATATAGAGGCATTATAATATCTTTTGTTTTATTTTCCATTCCTTTCCTTATCATACCTAGCATTCTATTTGCTCTCTTGGCTGCCGCTGCACACTGGGCCGAGGGTTTTAACATGGTATCCACAATGACACCTAAATCTTTTTCCTGGGTGGTGGTTCCTAATGTGGAACCTTGCATCGTGTAACCATAGTTTGGGTTGTTCTTCCCTAGGTGCATAACCTTGCACTTGTCCACATTAAATTTCATCTGCTATTTTGATGCCCAGTCTTCCAATTTATCAAGATCCTCTTGCAATTTTTCACAATCCTCTTGGTTTTTAACAACTTTAAATAGTTTTGTGTCATCTGCAAATTTGATAACCTCACTCGTTATTCCACTTTCCAGGTCATTTATGAATATGTCAAAAAGCAGCGGACCCAGCACAGATCCCTGGGGTACACCAATATTCACCTTTCTCCATTGGGAAAATTGGCCATTTAGCCCTACCCTCTGCTTTCTATCTTTTAACCAGTTCCTGATCCACAATAGTACACTGCCTCCTATCCCATGACTCTTTAGTTTTGCCAAAAGTCTCTGATGAGGGACCTTGTCAAAGGCTTTCTGAAAGTCCAGATACACAATATCAACCGACTCAACTTTGTCCACCTGTTTATTCACTCCTTCAAAAAAACATAACAGATTAGTAAGACAAGATCTTCCTTGTCTAAAGCCATGTTGGCTGTCTCCCATTAGGTCGTGACTATCTACATGCTGAGTAATTTTATTCTTTATGATGGTTTCTACCATTTTTCCCGGTACTGACGTCAGGCTCACCGGTCTGTAGTTTCCCGGATCACCCCTGGAACCCTTTTTAAAAATTGGTGTTACATTGGCGATCCTCCAATCTTCAGGTATTAGAGATGATTTTAATGATAGTTCACAGATTACTAATAGCAGGTCTGCAATCTCATATTTCAGTTCTTTCAATACCCTTGGATGTATACCATCCGGCCCAGGTGATTTGCTACTCTTCAGTTTATCTAATAGTTGTAAGACATCTTCCCGATGTATCGATATTTCCTTCAATTCTTCCGCACCTTTAAATACCACTTCAGTCATGGGTAACATCCCTACATCTTCCTCAGTAAAGACTGAAGCAAAGAATTCATTCAGTCTCTCCGCTATCGCCTTGTCGCCTCTTAGTGCTCCTTTAACCCCTTTATCATGTAATGGACCAACTGACTCTCTCACAGGTTTTTTGCTACGAATGTACTTGAAAAGGTCTTTATTTCGTGTTTTTGCTTCCGCAGCAAGCTTCTTCTCAAATTCTCTCTTTGCCTGCCTTATCAATGCCTTGCATTTGACTTGCCAGTGCTTGTGCTGTTTCCAGGTTTCGTCATTTGGCTCTTTTTTCCATTTCCTGAAAGATGCTTTTTTGGCAACAACAGCCTCTCTGACCTCACCTTTAAACCATGCTGGCAGTTTTTTGGACTTCCTTCCACTTTTCTTAAAGCGTGGAATACAGCTGGTCTGGGCTTCCAAGATAGTATTTTTCAACAACATCCAAGCTTGATGTACGTCTTTAACCTTTGCAACTGCTCCTTTTAGTTTTTTCTTAACTGTTTTCCTCATTTTATCATAGTCTCCCTTTCGAAAGTTAAAGGGTAGTAGTGTGGATTTCCTTACTATCCCTCCTCCACTAATTAAATCAAAGGCGATCATGCTATGATCACTATTGCCAAGTGGCCCCAACACCCTTATCTCTTGCACTAGATCTGGTGTTCCACTAAGGACTAGGTCTAATATGGCTTCCCCTCTGGTCGGTTCATGAACCAGCTGCTCCAAGAAGCAGTCATTTATTTCATCTAGGAACTTTATCTCCCTAGCATGTCCTGCTGTGAAACTGACCCAGTCGATGCCGGGGTAATTGAATCACCCATTATTATTACTGCACTGTAACTTTTGCTAGCTTCCTTGATTTCTTTGAGCATTTCATCATCCATTTGTTCATTCTGGCCAGGCAGACGATAGTACACCCCCACTGCCATCGCCTTCCCCTTTTTACATGGAATTTCAATCCATAGAGATTCTACAGCAAATTTTGTTTCTTGCAAAACTTTAATCCTTTCTGACTCAATGCCCTCTCTAACATAGAGCGCAACCCCTCCACCAATTTGATCAGCTCTATCATTACGATATAGTTTATACCCAGGTATCACAGTGTCCCACTGGTTGTCCTCCTTCCACCATGTCTCTGATATTCCAATCATATCTAACCTCTCGTTTAGTGCTATATATTCTAACTCTCCCATCTTGTTTTTTAGACTTCTAGCATTTGCATACAAGCACTTTAGAGACTGTATTTTATTCATATTAATTTGGCTATTGGTAGACATGGGTAATTTGGGATCTTTAAGCTCTGTCTGCTCCATACTCGAGGGCATTTGGGCTACTTTACTCTTTTTTGGAACCTCTCTGCTTTTTGTAGTATCCTTCAAGGATACATTCTTCCGAACCATGCGCTCTTGGGCGACTGTCGGCTTTCCCCTATTATCTAGTTTAAAAGCTGCTCTATCTCCTTTTTAAAGGTTAATGCCAGCAGCCTGGTTCCATCCTGGTTAAGGTGAAGCCCATCCCTTCGGAAGAGCCCCTCCTTTCCCCAGAATGTTCCCCAGTTCCTAACAAATCCAAACCCCTCATCTCTGCACCATTGTCTCATCCACGCATTGAGACTCGGGAGCTCTGCCTGCCTTTTGGGTCCTGCACGTGGAACGGGAAGCATTTCGGAGAATGCTACCCTGGAAGATCTGGATTTCAACTTCCTACCTAAAAGCCTAAATTTAGCTTCCAGAACCTCCCTACCACATTTTCCTATGTCATTGGTACCGACATGTACCAAGACAGCAGACTCCTCCCCAGCACTATCTAAGACCTTATCTAGTTGGTGCGTGAGGTCCGCTACCTTCGCACCAGGCAGGCATGTTACCAGGCGATCCTCACGTCCACCAGCCACCCAGCTATCTACATGCCTAATGATCGAATCACCAACTATAACTGCTGTCCTAACCCTTCCCTCATGGGCACTTGGCCCTGGAGAAACCTCCTCGGTGTGAGAGGGGTTTACATCACCTGGAGGACAGGTCCTAGTTACAGGATCACTTCCTGCCACACCAGGGTGATGCTCTCCTGTCACTTGACCTCTCTCCTCCATGGCAACAGGAATGCTGCCAGACTGGAGGTGGGACTTCAGGACTATATCCCTGTAGGTCTCGTCTATGTACCTCTCTGTCTGTCTTATGCTTTCCAAGTCTGCTACTTTAGCCTCTAGAGAATGGATTTGTTCCCTGAGAGCAAAGAGCTCCTTGCACCTAGTGCACACGTAAGACCTCTCACCAGCTGGGAGAAAATCATACATGTGACACTCAATGCAAAAGACTGGAAAGCCCACATCCCGCTGCTGGACTGCTGTCTGCATCTTAGTTTTAAGTTTGTGTTTAGATCTTTAAGTTCTTTACGTACTAAAGGGTGCTATGGATATTTATACCACTAAAACTGTACCTAATAAGTTTAATATACCTTGTTCACCTGAAGCTTAATTAATCTCAGGTCCTTAGTGTATGACTGATTTGGGTAATGAGCTTCACCTGAGAGCACCTCCTGTCTTTTAAGTTGTGCAAGTACCTATAAAGCTGTGATTATCCCAGGGGAGGGTAGGTGTGGGGAGGGAGGGAGGGATATAACACTTATTAAAAGAGGGCTGCTACACAGTACCCTGTCCTGTGCTGCTGAGGTAAGCTATATTCTGATTTGATTTAAATTATAGCTCTTTGCTGCTGCTAGGCTCTAACCTATTATGAAATTTAAACTACAAGCTCTCTGCTGGATTCTAAATATAACCAGAAAGCTCTCTTCTGTGTTTTAATTTGAAACTAAAAGTACTTAGCTGATGCTAGGCCCTGAGTGACTATGAAATTTAAACTACAAGCTCTCTGCTGGATTCTAAAGTTAACCAGAAAGCTCTCTTCTGTGTTTTAATTTGAAACTAAAAGACTTTGCTGATGCTAGGCCCTAACCTATTATGAAATTTAAACTACAAGCTCTCTGCTGGATTCTAAATTTAACCAGAAAGCTCTCTTCTGTGTTTTAATTTGAAACTAAAAGTACTTTGCTGATGCTAGGCCCTGAGTGACTATGAAATTTAAACTACAAGCTCTCTGCTGGATTCTAAAGTTAACCAGAAAGCTCTCTTCTGTGTTTTAAATTGAAACTAAAAGTACTTTGCTGATGCTAGGCCCTGAGTGACTATGAAATTTAAACTACAAGCTTTCTGCTGGATTCTAAAGTTAACCAGAAAGCTCTCTTCTATGTTTTAAATTGGAACTAAAAGTACTTTGCTGATGCTAGGCCCTGAGTGACTATGAAATTTAAACTACAAGCTCTCTGCTGGATTCTAAATTTAACCAGAAAGCTCTCTTCTGTGTTTTAAATTGAAACTAAAAGTACTTTGCTGATGCTAGGCCCTGAGTGACTATGAAATTTAAACTACAGCTCTCTACTGGGTATGAAAGGTAACCAGAAAGTTCTCTTCTGTGTTTTAAATTGAATCTTAAACGGTTGCTACTAGGCCCTGACTGATTTAACAAAAATAGTGGGTTCACAGATTAATTAGCTTTAAAAGAAAAAAATTCCTTTCAGAAAAATTCCCAGAAGTATATACTCACAATTTCAGATTTCCCTCCAGAAGTAACAGCCCCCCTTTCTAGTCCTTCAAGACTGAGGATCACAGAGCTCTGGTTGAGCTATTTATACTTGTGCTGCTGAGGTAAGCAGTGACCTACTTCCTTGGTAATTAACAGTCCTTGCTTGGATAGAAGGAGTCTTTCAAAATGGCCTTTTGAACTGCCAGCTGGTGTTAACACCTATTGAAAAAGCTTCACAGGTCGCTTGCCCACTAGGTAGAAGGCCTCTTTGTAAAGGTCTCTAGAAGACTTTATATGCTGCTCAAGGAGAATTGACCTTGTTTTGCCTTTTGTGCTAAGCTATATTCTGATTTGATTTAAATTATAGGACTTTGCTGCTGCTAGGCTCTAACCTATTATGAAATTTAAACTACAAGCTCTCTGCTGGATTCTAAAGTTAACCAGAAAGCTCTCTTCTGTGTTTTAATTTGAAACTAAAAGTACTTTGCTGATGCTAGGCCCTAACCTATTATGAAATTTAAACTACAAGCTCTCTGCTGGATTCTAAATTTAACCAGAAAGCTCTCTTCTGTGTTTTAATTTGAAACTAAAAGTACTTTGCTGATGCTAGGCCCTAACCTATTATGAAATTTAAACTACAAGCTCTCTGCTGGATTCTAAATTTAACCAGAAAGCTCTCTTCTGTGTTTTAAATTGGAACTAAAAGTACTTTGCTGATGCTAGGCCCTGAGTGACTATGAAATTTAAACTACAAGCTCTCTGCTGGATTCTAAATTTAACCAGAAAGCTCTCTTCTGTGTTTTAAATTGAAACTAAAGTACTTTGCTGATGCTAGGCCCTGAGTGACTATGAAATTTAAACTACAGCTCTCTACTGGGTATGAAAGGTAACCAGAAAGTTCTCTTCTGTGTTTTAAATTGAATCTTAAACTGTTGCTACTAGGCCCTGACTGATTTAACAAAAAATAGTGGGTTCACAGATTAATTATCTTTAAAAGAAAAAAATTCCTTTCAGAAAAATTCCCAGAAGTATATACTCACAATTTCAGATTTCTCTCCAGAAGTAACAGCCCCCCCTTTCTAGTCCTTCAAGACTGAGCCAGTCGTCCAGATAGGGGAAGACAAAGATTCCCTGATTCCTCAGGTAGGCCGCCACCATAAGAACATAGAACATCTTATGTTCTTATGTTCTATGTTCTTATGGTGGCGGCCTACCTGAGGAATCAGGGAATCTTTGTCTTCCCCTATCTGGACGACTGGCTCATCAGGGGTCAGACGTGCCAGGAGGCCAGCCAAGCCACCCTCAGAACTATTGCTCTTCTTCAAAACCTAGGGTTTGTAATAAACTTTGCAAAGTCCACTTTGCTCCCCTCCCAGAATTTGGAGTTCATAGGAGCAAGGCTAGACTCTCTCACCTGGCAAAGGCTTTCTTGCCAGAAGACAGAGCACAAAGATTGATAGCCTTGGCAAACCTCTCTGTTGATATGCCTTAACTTTAATCTTTTGCTTGTATCCTTCAAGGATACATTATTCCGAACCATGCGCTCTTGGGCGACAGTCAGCTTTCCCCTATTATCTAGTTTAAAAGCTGCTTTATCTTCTTTGTAAAGGTTAATGTCAGCAGCCCGGTTCCATCCTGGTTAAGGTGGAGCCCATCCCTATGGAAAAGCTCCTCCTTTCCCCAGAATGTTCTCCAATTCCTAACAAATCCAAAACCCTCTTCCTTGCACTATCATCTCATCCACACATTGACTCCGGAGCTCTGCCTGCCTTTTGGGTCCTGCGTGTGGAAGAGGAAACATTTCGGAGAATGTTACCCTGGAAGTTTGGATTTCAACTTCTTACCTAAAAGCCTAAATTTGGCCTCCAGAATCTCCCTCCCACACTTTCTTATGTGACTGGTATCAAAATGTACCAAACAGCAGACTCCTCCCCAGCACTATCTAAGACCTTATCTATGTGGCACGTGAAGTCCACTACCTTCGCACCAGGCAGGCATGTTACCAGGTGATCCTCACGTCCACCAGCCACCCAGCTATCCACATACCTAATAATCAAATCACCAACTATAATGGCTGTCCTAACCCTCTCCTCATGGGCACATGGCCCTGGAGAAATCTCCTCAGTGTGAGAGGGTTTTACATTACCTGGAGGACAGGTCTGAGCAACAGGATCACTTTCTGCTTCACCAGGGTGATTCTCACCTGTCACGTGACATCTCTCATCCATGGCAACAGGGATGCTGCCAGACTGTAGGTGGGACTTCAGTACTGCAGCCGTAGGTCTCATCTATGTACCTCTCTGTCTTCCTTATTTCTTCCAAGTCTGCTACTCTAGTCTCCAGAGATTGGATTCGTTCCCTGAGAGCTCCATTTACCTACTGCACACATAAGACCCCTCACCAACTGGGAGAAAATCATACATTTAGTGCAAAAGACTGGAAAGCCCCTATCTCACTGCTAGACTGCTGTCTGCATCTTAGTTTTAAGGTTGTATTTAGGTATTTAAGTTGTTTATTTAGGTTTGCTGGGGATACTTATACTAATAAAACTATAACTAATATGTTTAATGGACTTTGTTCCCCTCAAGATTAATTAATCTCAGGTCCTTAATGTATGCCTGATAAGGATAAACAGCTGCACCATTTTGTGAATATGTGCACCACCTTCCCTTTAAGAGGTTTAAGCACCTATAAAGCTATGATTATACCAGGGGTGGGTGGGAGTAGGGGAGGGAGGGAGGGAAAGAAGACTTATTAAAAGTTGGCTGCTACACAGTACCCTGTCCTGTGCTTCTAAGGTAATCTGTGACCAATTTTATGGATGATTCACACAGCCCTTGCTTTGATAGAGGGAGTCTTTAAATGTTCCTTTGATCTGTCTCTTGGCTTTAACACATATTTAAAACAATTACACAGGTCTCTTGCCCCCTTTCTAGATGGCCTCTTTGTAAAGCTCTCTAGAAAAAATGTATTGCTCAAAAGAATACTGACCCTGTTTTTCCTTTTATGCTAAATTATACTCTGATTTGATTTAAATTAAATCTCTTTTCTGATACTAGGCCCCAACTGAGTATTATATTTAAACTAGAAGCTCTCTGCTTGGTTTTAAATTTAACCTGAAAGCTCTCTGCTGGGTTTTAAATTTAACCTGAAAGCTCTCTGCTGGGTTTATACAAACTGACAGCTACCTGTTGAGTTTTTAATTTAACTAAAAGCTCTTTGCTGCCACTAGGCCCTGACTGATTTAACAAATACATTGGATTCTAATTTCAGCAGAATAATCAGATTTAATCTAAAGAATTCAGTTTTCCCCAAGATTTGAAAAATTCCCAGAAGTAAATATTTGCAATTGCAGATATCTCTCCAGAAGTAGCTGTCCCTATTTGTAATCCTTCAAGACTACAAAATAAAAGGTTATTTTCTAAGTTGCTGTTGGAGGAGGATTCAGAAGCAGGGGAGCAGGGTGGTCCAGTAAGCACTGAGAAGGCACACCCGAACCTGTGCCTGATGCAGGATAATAAACCATGGGACATTATTGCCTGTCTGCAGCCCTATCAGGTGAAGAAGCAGCTCCTGATCTTGGCTTGAAGCAGGGCCAGTTCCAATGGGAACTTTGTACTATGGAACTGTTTAATGATCTGTTGCAAGGTATCAAACAGAGATGCTGAGCTCTGAGAGGGGTTATTGCTTTCCTTAGGAGGAAGTGCGATATAAGTGGCTATACTCCTTCGGGCTTATTTACTGCCAAAGGTGCATCTTACAGGAGTTAGGCTATAAGGACTTCCGGTGATGGCAGAGTCCCCAGAGCATACTGGTGGAGGGTTAGGGGAAGGTGTGTCAATGATGAAGTGCCAATGAGTCTCTGCCAAGGGGAAACATCTGCAGAGGATGATAAGGAGAAGACTTCGGAGGGAGCAATTGATACTGGACTTAAGTGACATTAGAGATTGGAACTGGCTTTCATTAATATTTGATGGGGAGCTGTGAGCGGAGGGATGTGTTAGGGTCTAGCAGGAGGTTTGGTGGTTTGCCTGTGGGGGATGGTTATGGGTGGGGATAGTGGTATGATTGTGGAGGCCATGAGGGTGGATGATGAGTGGAGAGAGAGCGAGAGGGGATGGGGTAGGAGAAGGGAATGAGGGAGGGCATTATAGGAGGGGGGCTTGGAGGGGAGTAAGTCAGGGTTGATTAAGAGGCTTTGGGAGTGATGCACTTCCTGTATAGGAGCTTCCCATGGTGAGAAGACACATGGGGAGGAAGGTGGTGGGCTGGGGATAGAGGGGGGTGGAGTGAGCACTAGATTATGGATGAGGAGGGGAGAGGGGCAGATAGGTTTTGAGGGGGTGGAGGGATGAGGGAAAGCAGGGCCATGGTGTGGAACGGCTCTATTAATGTTAAGGGTTTGAACACTACCGAAAAGAGACAACTATTTAGGGAGGTTGAAGTGGGAGATAATATCTATTCAAGAGACCCATCTTCTCCAGAAGGATGAGGGCCTGATGAGGTGGGATCTCTTCCCACAACAGTATTTCTGTTCTCCACGGGGTGGGGGGGGGGAAGAAGGGAGGGGTACTATTTTGTGTGTAAGGGGTGTCCCCTACGGGTGGCCAATGTGGTAAGGGACCAGAAGGGTTGCTTGTTGCTTCTGCAGGGTGACTGGGAAGGGGAGGAGGTTACACTGGCTACAGTGTATGATGCTTGGAGGCACCTGAACCCATTGGGGAGGGAATTCACTTTCTACTCCCACTCTCATGACAGCATTAGCTGGATTGTTCTGATCTTGGTGCATAGGGGGTGGGAAAGGGTGCTCCGATGGGCAAGGATTGAAAGTATTACTTGGTCGGATCATACACTAGTTAGGGTGGAGATAGGTGGAGTGGGGGATCCAGAGGGAACACGGTTTTGGTGACTTAATGGGAGCCTTCTCAAGAAGCCCCAAGTGGTTGCGGATGTAGGGACAGCAATATGAGAATATTGGGATCTTAATCACAACTGATACTTCTTTCAGGGAGGGTATATATGTGGTGGTGCAGGGCAATTTGCTGATATGGAGGAATAGTCTAATGGTTAGAGCACTGGATTTGCACCAAGAGACCAGGGTTTGATTCCCACTAGCACTCCTTGTGGCCTTGGACAAGTCAATTCACCCTCCATGGTCTCAGAAGACTCCAAGTTTAACATACATTACCAAGTTTAAGTTACAATGTAAACTGCTTTGACTAAATGATAAAGTAGTATTAAAAAAACCCTAAAAAACTAAACATGGTCCACCTGGCTCAAGAAACAGTGATTCAAATGGGAGGAACAACTACAGGGGGAGATTTGGGGATTGATGGAGGAGTACCAGAACATGGGGTCCCAAAAGAGTTGGGGGAAGCTGGCCTAAGTTCATATGGAATTAAAGAGGCTAGAGGTCATTGAGTTTGACCTTCAGTGAGTACAGCAGAGATATTACAAGCTGGGGGAACAAGGCAGTCAGCTCTTAGCTTGGAAGTTGTAGCACTGGCTACCATTGTCCAGATGTGGGGGAAGGATGGATTGTTTTGAAGAAAAGAGGGTCAAATCCAAGACCTCTTTATTCATATTTATAAGGTCTTATATAGCCGCCAATGGGGAGATTTAGGAGAGTGAAATTCAGGAGTACCTGGCTACAGTAACCTTGTCGGAGCTGACCCCAGAGATGTGGGAAGGCTTGAAGGGGCATATTACAGGGGAGGAGATTGGGCGGGTGGATAAGGGCGCTCCCGGCGGGGAAAGCACCAGGGTTGGATGGATTGCCCAGGAGTTTCTATAAGCTATCCCAGGAGGATTTGGTGACTTGAGTAAAATATTCAATGGGGTAGTGCTGGGGGAGGTCTGTCATCAGAGCTATTGACTGCAGACATCACTGTACTCCCAAAGGAGGGGAAGGGTGCGGCTTCCTGTGTGTCATATAGACCCATCTCACTGCTAAATATAGGCATAAACATTTTGGCAAAAATTCTAGTGGACCAGCTGTCCAGGTGAATGTCCCGCTTGGTGCAGAGAGACCAGACAGGGTTTATCTTGGGGAGGCAGGCGTCCAATAATATTAAAAGGGTGTTGAATGTGGCTTGGGTGGTGAGGCAGGGCATTGAAGAGGCAATTCTTCTATCGACGCAAAAAAGGCTTTCAAAAGAGTGCTTTTGGCTTTTCTTTTTGCAGTGCTGGAGAAAATGGGATTTGAGACCCAATTTGAGGGGTGTGTGAGAGGACTGTACTTGAACTCAAAGGCATAGATTAAGATCAATGAGTGTTGCTCTGAGATATTTGATCTGGAGCGGCGGACACGGCAGGAGTGCACACTCTTCCACCTATTGTTTGCCCTAGCGATAGAATCTCTGGCGCAGATTGTGCAGGGATGGGAAGATATTCAAGGGGTACAAGTGGCGGGGAGCACTCACAAGATATCACTATTTGTAGATGATATTTTGCTCTACTTGAATGACCCCAGGGGATCGCTTCCAACAGGGCGGCCGGCAGTAAAGGCACACATGACCGGCTGTGCCACCCACCCAAGCTGCCACCAATTCCGTCTAAGGAGGAGGAAGCAGGCAGCGGCAGAATTTCCAAAAGTGGCTGCTTTTTGAAATACTGCCTCTGCCCGCCTCCCCCTTCCCAGATGGAATCTGCGGCAGCGGTGGCAGCTGGGATGGACAGCGAGGCCGTGGTTTTTGCCTAGGGTAGCAGAAATCCTTAGGCCGGCCCTGGCTCTGAACCCCGAGGGACTCCATGAATGACAGCCATCCACAGTTGAAGTTTCTAATCTCATTCTCACCTACTGAGAGTGGTCAGATAAAAAAAGATCAAGATCATGTCATCACCACACCCTCAATCCCCAAATACTCCAAGCGACTCAATAAGATGGAATGATGTCCAGTACCAATTGTTGCAGCAACATCTAAAAACAAAAGAAGATATGCAGTTCCACTGCTTTCAAGGTTTGAAATATTTGCTCAAATGAGCCAACATAAAAAATGAGATCTTTCTAGACTTTGTTAAAACAGTTACTTAATTCCAAGAACCTTAATTTATAGATTGTCATATTTTTATGCCATGCTTTAGAACTTCTACCAAGAGATGTTGACATACTAGAACTCAATACATTGCTCAGATCTTTTCTCTTTTTGCCATCCTCTTTGTAGGCATCCATATTACCCTATTTAATAGGTTGGATAAAAAATGAATAAAAGTGTTGAGGAATTATGCTTACATTTGTTAGATGAGAACATTTGCTAATAAAATTTTATTTCATGTACATCTTTTCCATCATTGTTTCAGATTTCTTTTGCTGTTCTTCAGCTTAATTCCATTTTCTTACATTATCAAGCACCTCTCTTTTAATCTTTAATATTAAAATGGATTATAATATATTTCAGGGTTTTTTATAGTTTCTTCTAGAAAATGACATAAAACTAAGATGAATAAAGAGGCAAAGAGTAAGGATAATAAGATGGGGGAAGATAAAAGGTAAGAAATTACTCAGTAGTGGTAGGAGGAAAGAGCACAAGAAATTGTTTAAGAATGACAGACAGGGAAAGTGGCGCTTTAGACAAAGGGAGCATGTATATTTTCATATTGAACATAAAACAGTCATTTCAATTCACCCAAATTCAGGACAGAAACATCGCCACCAGAATGGTATTCATCAATTTCAGAAATTAAAATACAAAATTCAAGTCAAGGATACTTCATAATCACTGAAAAGCATGTAGGGTGCCTTTACACTAAGGGGGTCTTTTACTAAAGGGCGCTAATTGGCAGGGTGTGTTCTGGTGCGCGCTGAATGCACGCTGGGACACGCATTGCCATCTAGCACAAGGCTAGCACAGTAAGCGTGGGATGATTCCCATGCTTACTGTGTAAGCCACGGTAGGGTCATAAGCGGGTGTGTAAGGGGCGGAGAGAGGGCGTGGTGATCTCAGCGCATTTAGAATGTTCACACCATGCACTACGTGTATTAGCATGGGATCATCTAACACCTCCTCAATAGGTAGAGTGAAGTGCATCTGCGCTAATGTGGCATGAGCTGAGGGACAGGGCTCCGCATTAACTGCTGGGAAAATGCTGTCCATGCCCCTGACAGTTAACACAGTGGTGTTGCACCTAACACGCCATTGTTTTGTGCTTTTGCCACATTAGGTGTAACACCTTAGTGCCCTTTAGTAAAAGGGTGCCTAAAAATCATAGCATTCCTACTTCATTATAACATGTCTGGTCCTTGTTATTACAATGATGTCTGGAACTAGCCAGAAGAAATTCACTGAATAGTCTTTAGTCATAACGATAGAATAAGGAAGAGAATGAAACCAATAATGCTGAGCCACACTTTAGAGGCTAAGCAGTTAATGCTTGAATTTGCATATGCTATTAGTGCATGAGCATGGTAAGCATAACCGCACTATGCATTTAGCAGTGGCGTTCCAAACCTCATGGATACCCGGAGCGGGAGCCCCCTGCTCACAGCACAATTCAGACACCCCCGCAAGGCCCTGATGGCAGTGCCAGCATGGTAAGCTTAACTTAATGTCATGGATAGCTTGCCACACTGCCACTTCTCCAGGCCCAGCCATTCACAAGACTTCATCCTGGAATGGAAGAGCCGCCAATCTTGGAGGAGAGGCACCCACCACGTTAGGGTAAATTTGCCATATTGGCTCTGCTATATAGGCCTGGTGGGGGCACAATCCCCTCTTGACCGGCACCCACTGCCCCGCCTTTGGTATGCCAATGGCAATTAGCATTTGAATTGGATGCTAATTCACATGCTAACTGTATAGCCTATTATGGGACTGGGAATGGGTAGGGAATGCGTGTGGACTGTTTACTGCAGTTAGAGCATTGCCATTTACCACACACGGTCACTGTTGAAATTAGTACAGATGCATCTGCGCTGTCAATGCACATAAAGGCATGATTACTAGGGAGAGCCAGTCTGGAGGCCCATGCCAACTACAGGGGACATGTATGTCCATCCCTCTGCCATTAGTGCATTGCTAACGCATGGCACTACGGAAACCAGCAGGCAAAAATGTTAGCTCATAAAGAAGCATATTTACTAGACCACGCTAAGAAGAAGCATCTTAGCATGCACTTAGTGTAAAACATATGACAGGAGGTGGGTCCAAACTGCATTAACTGTTGGGGTGTTCTTGGTAAGTCCCCATGCACCTCACCATGCTAAACATGCAACTGTGATTAACGCGGGTACACTTACTGTATCACCATCCATTGTGGTAACTATAACATTGACGATTTGGCATAGGACAGATACAGTGGATCCCTTTATAGCAAAATGATAAAATCAAAATAAATATGGCTCTCTCTTATATCTCAACAAATAGGGGTGATCTACATGGAGGGGTTGGGTAAACCTCTAAACAAAGACATGGGGAAAGGTGACCTGCAAGGAGCGGCAGGTGCACCTACTCTTACCGCCTTGCTGGGCAGACTGGATGGATCATACTGGTCTTTATCAGCTGTCATATACTATGTTACTATGTATGATTTGTGTGCATTAATCACACCTGTACTAATGACATTGTACAGACAATCCCCACACTGCCCAGTCGCACTAAGCCCCGCACTAACCATTAGCACACATTAGTAAACATGACCCAAAATACCTGCACATGCGTGTATTTTATAAAAAAATGCATTTACATTATGACTCCACTCAAATTCCTCCCCTGATCATGCATACTCTACAAATATGTGCCTGCTTGCTTTGTGTGTATTGTAGACATGACCTAAATTTACATGGGGCTCTTTATGCCCAAAAATGGTCATAAAATTATCTCATAAGACTGGTATACCCCTCTTATACAACGGCACAATACTTGCCTTTTCAGCAGTCCATGACCTTAAATTCACATTTATTTATGTACTTTAAATAAAATGTACATATTTTTTAGTAAAAATAATCTGATTGCATTATTAGTGTGCTCCCTTAATTTATTGTAAAAAGATGTCTATGCCACTTTTAATTCAGTTAAAAAAACCTTATAATGTGCTATGAATCTTTACATGTGTGGCTATTAGTGGTATGCATTTTTAATTCATTGAGATGAGATGTAACTGGTATATAGACGTCTTTGATTTTTCACACATGCCTGTATATATATGCCTTTTGAACCAAATTCATTCCTTTGAACAGAAAACGGATTGCTTTTATTATCAGTGTGCAATTTCAATTCATTATGAGAAGTGTGAATGCATTTTGACTTTCTCAAGGTGAATCAAGATTTCATGAATCTACAGTGCTAAGACAAAGTTTGTGAACCCGGAGTAAAATAATGAGAATTGCATTTTCAGTAGAATATCCTTATTTAATTGAAAGCAGTATTTTCTTATGCAATAACTATGGTATAAACTAAACAATGCTGTGTTTCTTGAGATACAGTAAAGGAGCAATGGGGTCAGTATTGAGCCATCTTGGTGATTGGGTTAACTTAAACACCAGTAACAGTGTTTAACTTCGTCCATATATTCAGTGTCACTCTACATATAAAGCAGCATCTGCTGATGAATATCACCACTAATTGGTTAATTTTTTTGTCCACTCTCCTCCTCTTTCTTATTCAGATAGTATGGTGCTGTTAGATTTTTGGCTTGACACTGTCTATGTAATATTTGAAAATACAGGCTGGTTATACTTTCATTGGCAGCCAGTGAATACATAACTAGCTTTGAGTATCAGCCTGAATAAGACTCTTCTGAATCAGTTTGTGAAATAGTAAGTGAGCCCCTAGTTTCTTTAGCACAATTAATTGACTTAATAGAACCAGATGCTTAAATAACTCCCTGCACAGTAAATCTACAAAATGGTGTTTTGAGCATCCCGTCCCATATAAAGGTCCAAAAGGTTTTTCATTTGGTCTTCATCATAATGTGACCCCGCTGCGTCTTAGCCCACCTCCACCCCTAAATATGATGGTAGTAGTCGTGGCCAAGAGGTGGAGTAAACTCAGACAACGAGGCACAAAAATAAAACTAACCTCGTTCACTTTGCTCAAAGCTAAGTGAAGGAATTAAACTAAAAGAATTCTTAGAACTCGGGTTCCAAGTGGTAAATATTTTTTTATTTTTTTATTATAGATGGTTAGATTAATAATAGATTTAAGTTACTTTGTATTCAACATCTTACTTTTTACTACTCATTGTACATTTTACTATAGAACATTTCTAAGTAGTAGTATTCCTTTTATTTCCTTGTTCCTAATTTCTATATAACAATTTTCTAGTTTGGTTTCTGACAACTTGAACATTTGTATCACTTTTATCTCTAGAGAAAAGTTCAGAACATCACTTTTATCAGTTTCTTTTCTCAGGTAAGTATCAATTGTCCTTGTTCTCTCTAAACACAGTCTTTATGAACACTTAGCTCTTTGTAGTTTCAGCAGTTGTTTGACATCTGTGGTTGTAGAATTGTCTTATGTCGTTTGATGATTTTGGAATTCTTTTGTTGGGAGCTCCTGTTAGTGGAAATATCACTGCTGCTCAGCTGACGGTAGTCTTCTTAATCTCCAACCTACTACCTAACTTTAAACAAATCAAAAATACAAAACCCTATCTAACTTATCAACCATCGAGCAAACACTGTGAAATTATTCCATATAAATCCCTAACTGTCTAAGTAAATCAAAATATAATTCAAGTCCCTGAATAGAAAAGTCTAATCTTTACTGTATTTCCCTAACTACACACAGAGCTTTACTTATGAATTCCCTTTTTCTAAATAATGCCTTCCTTCATCAATTACCTTCTATGGCTCCAGGCATTTCTCTTCTGCTACAGTGACATCGGTCACTCACTGTGCAAGTATCTTATTACTTTAGAATTTCCAGCACGATACTGTAAGCTACTAAATAGCAAGGCACTTCATAGACACTGCTACTTCCTCTCAGCCTCCCTATTCAAGAGAGCTCTCCTGGAATTTATAAATAGTGTCACTTACTTTATTATCTGACAATACTTCTCCATAAGTATAGTCCAGTGCCACAGAAAAATCAGGGCTGTCATTCACTTTGCCTGACTTCCTAAAGTTTCAGCAACAATTTCTCTCTGGAAACAATTCTTCATCTATTTGTACCTCTTTACTGGAATAAACAGCTCATCTTTCTAGCATAGCACAATTCACTTCTGCTTTTCTGTTACAGTTTAAGCTATCCTCTCTTTTTCAACAACAAACTTTTTTTTGGTTGTCAAGGTTACCATGACTCTTTTTACATCACCAATTTCCATACTAGAGCTGCTAACCAATTACAAACAGGCTTTAAGAATATGCAAATTGTACTTTCTTGTTGTCACGGTTACAGTGACTCTTTGACCATACTAATTTCAACACTACAGCCACTAGCCAATCATAAGCATGCTCTAGGAATATGTAAATCAGTCATTAAAGCATGTTCTAACTTTTGCAAAGAAAAATCAGTTTTATTTCCAACTGTAATTCCTCAATAAAGTGAATGGCACGACCTTAATTTGAAAGGTTTACACACCAAAATCTTTCCAAACTAATTCAAAACCTATAATTCCACTTAGCTTATCTAACTAACTTATCCCACTATTTCCAATTTCCAATTAATACATTACTTTAGACGCTATACATTTTCCTCCAGAAAATTTCCTTTGTCCAATTTAAACAACCTGCACATCAATATTCACTCAGGATTCCAAACCATCAAGCACAATTAATAACCATTCAAACCAGTTCCCCACCCCAGCGCAAGCGCCAAATTTAACCCCTGGGTTACAATAAAATGTGATGGGAACTCATTGTGTCATGATAAAAAAAAAAATCAGAAGATCTATGAAAAAAAATAGTTGATGTTCATCTGTCAGAAAAGTATTCCATGAAGTTTTCTAAACATTTCTTGCTTCAACTGGACACTGTCACACAAATAGTTTAAAAACGGAGAAGTCAGTTGGTTGAGAACGCTTTGGAGGATATTTCCTCAGTAAGTACTGTTTCTCCTAATATTTCTCCACTTGGAAAGAAGTTAGTTCCGAGCAGTCATGAGGCTGTGTTTTTCCCAGCTTCTCCTTCCCCATTAGGTGATGTGGGGCAAGGAGAGCCTGGGTCTGTGCCACTCCCTTCCTCTTTTTTACGTATTGACTCAGCCTCTGTGGGTTTACTCCCTCCTCTTCCTACTCCATTAGTTTTTTCTCCGGTTGGTGAATTGAAAGCTCCCTCTACGGAGGTGTCTTTAAAGGACATTTGGGCGGTGCTTTCTCGCATTGAATTGACTTTGGGCTCTTCCCTACAGAGAGTATCTGATTTTTCTAAGGAGACAGTTGCAAAGCTATCCGATCAGGAATCTAGACTGTTGTCTGTTGAGAAAGTATTGGAGGTCCAGCGGGACCAATCTCAAGTACAGCAAAGGGTGTTATCTAGAATTGTTCAAGATGTTTCCTCTCTTCATCGTCAGGACGAAATATTTGAGAATTCCTTGCGTTCGCGAAATTTGCGCCTGCTGAACTTTCCTCGCACACATTTTCTTTCACCTGAGATTTTGTTTCAGAAGTATTTAAAGGAAATATTATTGTTTACTGATCCTCACTTAATAGCTTTATCGAATATTTATTATCTTGTTCCAGGCCGTACGGTTCAAGATGGAGAGGGGGGGGAGGGATGCAAATTGATCAATTGGCTTCTTCTACACTGGATGTTTCTGAGTTTTTGGAATCATCCAGTGATGAAATTTCTACACGTGCAACTTTGTTAATTACCTTGGTAGTTGAGTCAGATAAAGGAAAAATTATTCGTGCTTATTTCAAGAGAAAATCTGAAAAGTTCTGTGGCCAGTGCATTCAAATTTTTCCGGATGTCTCCAGAGCCACTCAGCATCGGCGTAAGGCTTTTTTGGAAGTCCGCCAGCGTGTTTTGGCTCTCGGAGCTCTGTTTTATTTAAAGTTTCCTTGCAAATGCCACATAATATTTCAGGGGAAAAAATACATTTTTGTTGAAGTTGAACAATTGGAGTTTTTGAAGGGTAAGGATTTGATTTCTTAATTGTATATTGGCCGTTTGACTGTTAGTGGAATTTATCACAGGTTACGATTGGGGGTTTTGTGTTTGTTTTTGTACTTTGACGCCTCCTTGATGTGGACTATTGACAATTGTAGAGTTATTTCTTATAGTCTTTGTTTTCTTGCTGTTCTTTTCATTATGTACTTTGGAATTATTATTGCAAAATAAAAATAAAAAAACGGAGAAGTTAGTCTATAGTGGCTCTATCCAAGAGCAGTCATCTTGCCAAGATAATCCCTAGTGTAAAATGGAAACTCATTCACAAACTAAGAACCCTAGACTAACATCTAAAGATCTGCAAGCCTCTCTTGATGCTGTTGATATAATGTTTCATGGATCAACCATCAAATTAAAATTGAATTAGAATGGTACTCATGGGAGGAAAGTTAGGAAGAGACCACTGCTCTTTAAAAAAGAACACTGATGCTCACCTCAGGTTCTCCAACAAGCATCTGAATGACTTACAAAAGCTTTGGAATAATGTTCCCTTAACAGAAGGGTCAAAAATTGAACTTTCTGTTCTAAATAACAAATATTTTGTTTATTAAAAATTGAACATAGCCTTCCAAAGGAAAACCCTCATCTTGACTTTCAAGCATAGTGATGAGGGTATCCTTGGGTCATGCTGCTTTGCATCATCAGGAGCTAGATATCCTGCCATCATTGATGGAATAATAAATTCAGGTTTACATCAGAAAACTCTAGAGAATATCAGGATATCTGTGAGCGGAAGCTGTACCAAAAGTGGCTCATGCAGTAAGACAATGATTCTAAACATTCAAGGAGGTCTACTATAGAATGACTGAAGAAGAAAAGATTCCATATTTTGGATTGGCCAAGTCAAGGTCTCAACCTGTACTCTACTGAAATGTTTGGCAAGACCTGAAATGAGCTGTTCATGTGAGGAAGCCCTTAAGGCAGTGGTGTGATTTGACATAACTAGGAACCGATTCAGATGGGTCCCGCCATTGAAGGAGCCGAGCGGGTTGCAGCACGGCATGCTTTTGTGTTGCTGGTTCCACATGCTCGAGCCGCTGGCGGACACCATAGAGCAGCAACTCCATACTAGTGGTTTGGGACTTGCCCTGATGCCATGGTCCCCCGATGCCATCAAACCACTGGCAGGTGGGAGGATTCCCCCCAATGCAGCACCGGCATCGGGATGCCATGTTCAGCCTGGTTCGAGGAACACGATAACCGGTTTGCTCAAACTGGGTTGAACCGGCCAAATCTCACCACTGCCTTAAGGGGGTGATTTTATAAAATAATTTTTTTTGAAAGGGTCTCGAAGTGGGGGGTCCTCTGAAAGATTCGGAAATATGGAGTGTGAAAATGGCTTCGAATTTTGCTGACAGCCTGAAGCTTGCTCAGTAACAGTTTAGTAGTATGTGTATAGAAGCCAAGGTTGTATTTTGCAGAAGCAGCTTGACCTGAAACAGGTAGTATTTAGCTTGATCTGTAACATGTAGATAAACGGAAAGTGAAACAAGGCATGACTTAGTGATAAAACAAAATTGTCCAATGTAGCAGTTTTTTTCCTAATAAATTAAGTGCTATTGTCTAGCTAAGGTGAGGGATTACAGGAGACTGCTCAAGTTTGCAGGTCTGTGGATCTCTCACTTAAGGTCTTAAGCAAACACTGTTATAGTATAATTCTGTGTGTGTGTTTTCATTCCTTCCTCACTTGCACTGAATTTAGAGAATTTGAACTAAAGAATCAAGGGAGGAGTAGAGCATGTAAACAATTTTCATGCGTATGTTGGATCAATAGTTTGATCAAACAGTCAAGAAATCTGACAACGCATTGCTCTTGGCAGAATGGTTTTGAAGGACCTAGACAAGATTCCCAAGTGCAGAGATATATCTTTGCATACAATGAACAAGTCAAATCTTTGTATTTAATCATATGGATGCGAAAGTTGGACAGTGAAGAAGAAAAACAGGAAGAAAAACAATGCCTTTGAATTATGGTGCAAGTGAAGAATACGTTGTATACCATGGACTGTCCAAAGAACAAATCAGTTAGTATTAGAGGAGATCAAACCTAAGTTTTCTTTCTAAGAACAAATGACAAGACTTTGACTTTCATACTTTAGACACATCAAGCAAAAAGAAAGATCATTAGAGAAAGACATCATGCTTTTCAATGTTGAAGGTCAATGCAAAAGAGGAAGGCCAACTATACTATGGATCAATACAATAATAGCAGCTCTGGATGCCACTCTGCTGATAATTAGCCACCTCACCTGGCTGCAGATTGAACACAGTTTAGAACTATATGTACGGTCGCCATGAGTCAACATTGACTCAATGGCACTTAACAACATGCTGCAACATATGTAAGTGGCATATTATAAAATTTCAACTGGCATAAAAGTATGCATGTAGAAATGATGAGGCATCGTTTGCTGGTAGGCGTGTATAAGGGCAGAGTGTGGGTAGAGTTCACAAGTGCATGCGTAGATTATAAAATATATTGCTACGTGCATTTAAATAATCTAGACATGGATATTTATACCTGTTCTTTTGCTGCAATATAGCCACTTATGCAAGTATTTATGAAGACACATTGGTGCCTATGTGTTTTTTCAAAATAGTTCTTAAGAAGGTGCATACTTGCCCTCTTAAACTAGATGTCCCATTATAAAATTTCTCTCTAAATGTCACCAAGTTGAAACTATTCTTTATGAAAGAATGGGCCCAAATTACTTAAGGTTGATATGAAAAACATAATCAACAGTTTCAGAAAATATTTAGTAGAAGTTATTACTGACCAAGAATTTGCTGCCAGTTTCTAAGTTAAGGGTTCGTATACTTTTTAATGCAAGAATATTTACTGTTGAATAATTTGCTTGATGGAGTTCTTGTTGTCTTATCAAGGATCAGATTAGGGCTGCTCTGCCACTAGACAGACTAGGCATCCACCTAGTGTGGCAGAACTAGGGACAGGGGAAGAGCAGCAGCAGCATGGCTCTGGAAGCAGGGGGAAAGGAAGAGAAAGTGATAACCATGAGGGAGAGGAGGAGGAGGGTAGAGTTGATGGGGAGATGCTGGCCATTCAGATGTAGTGTAGCCTCTAAATATGAACTAAAAGTATGCCGACATTTCCTTGCAAACATTTCATTGTTCACAGAATGCTAAATAGGACTTTTGAACTGTTTGAGGACTGTTGCTTGTTACGAATATGTTTCCTGCATGTTAGGGAGCATATGCTGGCACATTCAAGGGCATGATCTTTGCAGTTTTATAGGTCATGCCTTCTCTTGGTAGGTGGAACTGACATTTCAGTCGTCATTCTGTGGATTTCTTCGGGGTGAAGTAGTTATGCAGTGAATGTCTGTTTTTATATACCATGGAGCTCAAACCCAGTTGGTTGGTTTGAATCAGGAAATTTGAATTTTGGTGGGAAAGTTTGTTGGAAAAAGGCGGGCATTTTGAGATTTGAATTTTGGTGTGAAGGTTCATTGGAGAAACACCGGGAAAAGTGCAAGTAGGAATCCTGGAGGAAGGGAATTTCAATCTCAGATTCTAGAAGGTGTAAAAAATCTTTTGTCTTTGGCACCAGACCTTGTAGCATGAAACTGGGCGAACCACAGAGGAAAAGCTATAAGAGCACAAGAGACATTACAAACTGCAACACAGAATAATCTGCTGTAGCCCTCCATGTGCTGGAAACTGGTCAAACAAACCTGGAAAAAGAAGAATGCTGGTGGTCAAGGAGGATCAAAGAGGCGGAGGAGATAGCAAGACACCCATGATGCTTCATTGGAGACAAAGGACTGAACATCAACAAAACCACCTCTGATTCTGATTTTGTGTTATTTACTCCTTGGGGAAGCCTGTGGAGAGGAAGCAAATACCTATGTTACGAAACTTTTTACACAGAAATGAACCAATAATTCATGAAAATTTGTAACTTGCCTTGAACTATTACTGCAAAGGCATGAGCTAAATTTTAAAAAAATTACACATTTACAAAAATGTGTGTGGTGCTTTTGGAGGAGGTGTTTTGGGTCTCCTTGTATGACTGTAGTCTTATCTGTTTTCTGACACATTAACACTATCATTCAGCAACCAAATACATTACAGACTTCAAGGAAAAAATCCTAAATATGCCAGTGACATGGGGAAGATCATTTCATTAGGAAATTCATTGGGCAGTCTAAGACTATTACAATTAAATGTCTTCATTAGTGAGTGAGGCAGACCTTTACACAACCTGCAGAGATAATAAAATGTTCAGTTATTTTCAGTGTGGCTCATGGACAAATATTATACTTAAAAGTTGCTAAAACCCATCATAAGAATTGTCTAGAAAGGAAAATCTATGCTGAGTTAAGTTTCAAGTTGATATTTTTATTTATCAATCTAGGCATTTTTCTAATTCATGCTTTCATTTTTCTAATTGTAGTTTCATACTTAGCCAAACTAATGTTTTCCAGAGTTCAGAGTTCTTGAAATTTTGCTTGTTAAGGGAAATTAGAAATTGGAATGCCTGGGGAGATTTGGGGTACAGTTATTATATAGTTCATTTTTCAACATTTCAGCAGATCTATCTGCAGACATTTTCAATCCATCTCCCTTCAGGTCACTGAGACTTTGGAGACAGCCTTTCTTTTTACTTCATCTGCTGGTTTCCTTTGGCACCTTCTAAATTACATTTTAGCAATTTAAGAAGTATTTCACAGATTATTAATATGTCAGAATTCAAAGGTATAAATAATAATTTTAAAAAGTAATTGCAGAAAAATCTGCACTTGGAGCCTTTTCAGGTAGTAGCTGTTGGCAATTAAAGCAAAGCAAACTGGTAACATTCTGCCTTTCAATTCAGAAAGACACAAAAATAAGAGAACGTGAAGAGCAACAAAGAAGCTGAAGAGGAGGAAGACAATGGAGAGAAGATGGAAGAATTCTAAAGGAAGATATCGTTCCCATTTTACTAAATTCTTGGCATGTGCTATCTGCTGAACGGTCCATTTCATTCCTTAGGGCTCTGTGGCAAATAACACATGCTAAGTGCTTTGTAAAAGGGACCCTTAAGAGGGTCTTTTACTAAAGAGTGTTAAGCATTTAACACAGCAATTAGTGCATGGCTGCGCTAACAGCTTATGTGGTGGCTTGACATTTGCTCAGACTAATTTCAGCATTAGCTGCAGATTGTAGAATGGTGGGGAATGGGCATGAAATATGAGTATCCTACAATGCAGCAGATAATTCAGATCGCTTATTGTCATCTCAATAGTTAGAAGTAAGTACCTCCACGTTATTTGTCATGCATCCAGTGTACAGCAAGTGTACTTTCTTAGCGTTAACCGCATGGGCAGATGCTTGGCACACCCCCAGCTATTAACGCAGAGGTTTTGTAGTTGCCATGCAATAATTTGTGTAATTAGGGGGTCATTTTATAAGGTGCACCTACATTTTCGCATGCGTTTACGTGTGTAAACAAAGGCATTTGAGTGGTTTATCTGCATAATGCAGCTGGTGGCTTTTCTGAAAGTATGTGTGTGGGACCACACTTTTTAAAATGATACGCAAATAAGATGCTCATATTAAAATGAAATGCTAATAAGATCTGCGCCCGATGCAGAGAATGACAGAGGCTTACATGGCCAGGCGCAAGTTCAGCACATCATTATCTCTACGGCTGGTCTGAAGCGACATAAAATTCTTGCGTGCATATGGAAAGGCAGCTTCAGTTTGGGTACCTTCGGTGGGAAACGTTTTGTATGTATCTTTCATCATATAAGTGAAAGTTTGGCGTTCAAGAAGAAAAGACTTTTGTTTCCTGTCCTTTAGTGGCTCTGCTGTTTGCACGAGCTAGAGCTTCATATCTAGAAAATAGGGAGAAAACAGAGACGCAAGCAACAAAGACATGCAGGGGAAGAAGGCATGAGAGAGGAGGATGGAGGAGGTATAAGCTCAACCCCTCATCATGAGGCTACGCAGACGGTGCCTATTCTGAACAGAGAGACATGTCATGCGCAAATACTGTACACGCAGAAGAACAATTTTGCACTTGTTTGAGGAAATTAAGGATATAGATCCAGTCATAGCTTGTGGGCACGCCCTACCAGAGCTTGTGAAGTTACTCGCTATGTTAAATTTTTTGGGCACTGGATTATTCCAAAATGTTGTTGGAGTGGCCTGAGGAATGGATCATTCATCATTTTCCAGGCATTTTAAGCAGGTGTTGCAGGCCTTGAAAAATCAGATCAGGAATCATACCCAGTACCCAGAGCAGCAGGCAGAATCACAGGTGTTGAAGGCGGACTTTTTTAATATTACTGAATTGCCAAATGTAATAGGCCCAATAAACTGCACCCACATAGCTCTAATAACCCCCTCAAACAAGGTTTTGCACTCATCTTTCTTGACATCGCTACAGCTTTTGATTCAGTAAATCATGAGCTTCTACTAGGACGACTGATTGACAAAGGCATTAATGGAAGAGCGCTCGAATGGTGCAGATCCTACTTGTCCGATAGATGGCAGCATGTTCGTTCTGGAGGGTTAAAGTCTGAACCCTTCCACCAAAGCCAAGGAGTCCGTCAGGGATCTTCCCTTTCTGCACTCCTTTTCAATATTTACATGCAGCCAATTTGTAATATCATCCAGTCTTTCAATGTTGATTGCATGTTATACGCAGATGATGTCCTGCTTTACATTCCCTTCTCTACTGAGCATCTGGACCTCTCCCCACTGACGAATTGCTTCAATGCAATATCTGACTGGCTCCTGTCTCAAAACCTCAGAATACAACATAAGAAAACAGAAGTACTCTTCATTACAAGGAATCCCAATTTTACCCCCCCACAATATCTTAAAGTAAAAGAAGCGGAGTTGCAATCCAAATCCTCAATACGATATTTGGGAGTCACCCTAGATCAACGCCTGGACATGAAGGCCCACATAGGAAACATAGTCAGATCAGTTTACTACAAGATCCGCTCACTTAGACATTTACGTGCCATGCTTGATCCAACTGATTTCCGGACAATTTTCCAGGCGTTGGTTATACCTCATTTCGACTATGCCAACGTCATATTACAAGGTCTTCCCCATTCTACACTAAACCCGCTTCAGCTAGCCATGAACGCGGCAGCAAGAGTCATCCA
Source organism: Ichthyophis bannanicus (assembly GCA_033557465.1). Classification (NCBI taxonomy): domain Eukaryota; kingdom Metazoa; phylum Chordata; class Amphibia; order Gymnophiona; family Ichthyophiidae; genus Ichthyophis; species Ichthyophis bannanicus. Next base: position 217,411,306 of record CM066038.1, on the reverse strand, counting down.
CGGAGCCTCCAGGAACGACCACGTGACGCCTCTGCTGATACAGTTGCATTGGCTTCCCATTCAAGCTAGAATAGTGTTCAAGACCCTGATAATCACTTTTAAAGCTGTTAATAATCTCACATCTGCATCCTTAACCTCCCTCATCCATATCACATCTCCAACTAGAGCAAGAAGATCCATGGCCATAAACTCCTTAAAAATCCCGAAGGAACTTACTGTTTGCACTAAATCGACAGCCAACAGAGCCTTCAGTCTCAGTGCCCCAAAATGCTGGAATTCACTACCCCCTGATATCCGGGCTATTAAGAGCCTAACACAGTTTAGAAAAGCCCTCAAATGCTACCTCTTCAACAAGTACCTTATAGAACCCAATGGCATCACCTAGAACCCAATAACACCTACTGACACCAGTCCCAGACAAATTTACGGTATTTCAGCAACTCACCAAGTTTGATACTCAATCCTACAGTGGGCTGGTGTTGTCCTACGAAACCTCTGTACATATGATGCCATGTAGTACGTTTTGTAAATAGTTACCCCGGTTATCCAAGTTTTTATGCCCTGTTACCTGTAAACTCATACGTGTTAAATGTACTGAGCATTTTGTTCCATGTGAACCGCGCTGATGGTGAATAGTGCGGTATATAAGAGACTGTAAATAAATAAATAAATAAAACAGAGAAATGGCATTCCGGAATCGGAAATGCTTCCCCTCCATAAATATTGAAGTGGTGTGTGATGTGCCCATGAAGATCTTAAACATAGTCTCGAAGTTCCCAGGCAGCTGTTATGATTTACATATCCTCTCCAACTTGGCACTCAGCCATAACTTTGCAGAGGGAAAGTATGGGGAAGGTTGGCTCCTGTGTAAGTGTCGCAGAGGTTTATTGAAACTTGGAGGAGAGGAAGTTTCTGCATATTCTGCGTGCCATGAAATAAATACTATTATATAAGCTGTTTTGTTTCATTTTAATGCATAGAGGATGCCGGATATGGGTGTAAGTTGTGGCTGCTGACTCCTCTGCTGTTTGCCGCGCACACCTGCAGGGAGGCATTACAATGAAGCACACATCACCTTTGGGGTCCTCAAGAGTTGCTTCCCTTGTCTGGACCATTCTGGGAGGAGGAATTGCAGTATGCACCTGAAAAGGTTGGGGACATTGTCACAGTGTGCTTCATGTTGCATAACATTGCCTTGAATCATGGCATGCCAGGCACATAGCTCCTGATTTCCCGCCAGAACCTCTCATCTGTGCTCCTGCTCGATCTGATGCCACAAAGGGGCACGAGATCTGAAGAATTGTTATACAGGACTACTTTGCATGACCAGTGGGACCTTGGAGAATGATAAAAGTGATCCCAAAGAACATACATTTCCTGTTATGTCTCCTTGTGGTGATGCAATTGGGTGAGAACGGAGTTGATTATTTTGTGGGTATGATGGGCTTGTGGTGGGAGCTGTACTACCTTAGCTAATGAGAAAAGAACCTGCACATGCATACTTGCTCGTAAACGTATGCACACACATCTTCCTGTTTGTGCGAGTTTCACATGCTGGTTCTGTGTGCAGACATGCACATGGAACCAGCAAGTACATGTATGTTCCACAAACATGAGCATAAAACCGCAATGCCTTCAGGAAAATGGCGGTGGTGGCAGCATCTCCCAAGCGGAAGCCAAATTTTGCCCAAGAGGATGTGGCGTTGCTTTCCACCTTTATTGTGTGGCCCATGAAAAAAAGTTATTCCCCAGGCTAGGGAGGAAGAAGAATTACCCCATGATGAGGCAGGCCTGGAGGAGGCTCAGGTCCACCTTTAATAGAGAGGCAGTGTTTCCGAGGGAGGTGAGGGCAGCACATATCAGCGTGAATATGGCAGCCACCTAAGTGTCTCTTTTTTGTTTTGTTGTTTTTAATCAGCAGGTTATGGATTAGTTGGGGGGTGGGGTTGATTCCTTCTGCGTGTGCTACTGTTAAATTCACCTGTGCAGTGTTATGTTCTTGTCTTTCAGACTGAGGACCTCAAGAAAAAGACCTGCGAACTGCGGTGTAACAGGCATGCAACATGAGTTCTCACCAGATATGCATCATAAGACCAGATCTCACCAGATATGCATCATAAGACTGGGGAGGCTGTTGCACTCGAGTCCAGTTTCTATTGAGTCTTGCACACTGCTTTGGGATATTTTTGCCTGGCTGGCATGGTTTTTTTTTTTGGCAGAGCGCAGTCCAGATGAGGATGAGGGGGAGGAAGAGGAGGAACCCCCACAATGGCCCCACCCACTGCCGCAACAACCAAGAAAGCCTGCTGTTGTACCCCCCTCTCCCCCCCTCCACAGCCCAGGGTTATTTTGTTTGCCCCTGCCCCCTTCCCTATCCCTGTCTCCTCCTCAGTGATCCCCCCCAGTTCAGGAGGAAGGGGATCACATGGCTCCACATGTTGCACCACCCTTTCCAGGCTGCAAACCAGGACACAGCAGGGGGTCCACAATATGCTGGTGGACCTCCGTGGGCAGCTGCAGGCTTTGGACAAGATGCTTATCCGCCTTACTGAGGTCATTGAGCATAGTGTCCAGCAGTTGCCAGCCTCCATCAGCAGTGATCCTCTTCCCCCTGGATTATTTTTATTTTGCCAGTTTTATTTCCCCTCTTCCTCCCTCCCCCCTCTCTCTCTATATTATTGTAAATAGTTTTATACTGCCACCACCTTACTACCTGGGCCTTGAGGGTTTCCAGGTAGGAGGGGCCTTTGATGCCCTTCAGGGGTAGAGCACTAACATTTGGCCCCCAGGGATTCTGGGAAATGTAGTTACTGGGCCTCCTGAAGGATTGAGGTTGTAGTTGTAGCTCGAGCAGACAAAGGCAGGCAAAGAAAATTTATTTTAAGAGGGTTTATTTCCAACGCATTGAAGCTCAGTGCTTTCAGACACAAAAGAAGAATAATGCACATTCAACAAAAGATGGGAAAACCAAATATACAGAAGTTGCAGTGCTGAGGCAGCTTTCATTCAGCTTATTCACAGTTCCTTCTCAGACTCACATTTAGGCAATCGTGTGACTCTTCAATGAACAGAAAGCAGTGTCCTTTCAACGGCACGGCTTCTCAGCTCCAGCATGTGATTACACTTATTACCTTCATAAGCTTTTCACAAGAGAAACAGATAAAGTAATCTTTCTACTATATTCTTTTCATGTAGTTTCAAAACTCTTTATCATGGCTATCTTCAATAATACATGTAGAGCAATCCATGGCTAGGTCCTGTTCTGTTGAAGGCAAATAATTATCTAACTGCATTTCTTCCTCACAGCTATTGGCATGCTGTATAGGATTAATAGCAGATGCTGCCTTTTGCTCTAAGAACTCCTTAAACTGTGCCAGAAGTAATTCAGCCTGTTTATGCTCTTCCCCAAGCTGATATCTTTCTTCCTTTTCAGGCAAATGTTTGTTTAAGGCTCCTAGCTCCTGGTAATTAGCTATGCTGTTCTTATCAAAACAACAGTTCTCCATATGGGAAAAACCCCTCCCCCACTTATCCTTAAGAGCAAGTGTTGGGTTTGTCTTTAGAAGTTCAACACGTTCTGGAGACTTTCTGAACAAGCAATCATAATACGAAATGTCAGCTTTACCTTGGCTCAAGTCCTCTGAATAAGCATTAGCACTTTTCCTTCTACTGGCTTTCAGGATTTGTGCTCCAGCTGGCTTATCATTAGTCCTTGTGCTTTGCAAGTGAATATGAGGCTGAACAATTCCTCCGTACTTCTGTCTGTTGTTGCTTTGAGTTTTAGTGCTGTGTTTCCAGCTCTCTTTGGTCCAGGTATCAAACCTGCTAGCTCCTTTAACCCCAGGATGTACCTTATAATGAGAGTGTCTCCAGGGTGGATCCTTAGACCACTGATTACTGCTCAAAGGTCCTGCTTGGTTCTCAGGTAGCTCTTCCTGTAGTTCCAGGTCTCTCTGTGCTTCTGAGTCTCTCCGTCCTTTGGAGTCTCTCTGTGCTTCTGAGTCTCCCAGTAACTCTCCAGGTAATTCCAGTGATTCTCCTAACCACTCTAAATCTGACTGTGTTCTAACTGCTTGCGTATTTAACAAGCTCTCCCTACGTTGCACTGCCCGCCTCCTGCATGGGCATGCCCAATCAGTGACCAGACCTGTCTCCTCCCCTAAGGTGAGGTGTGGTTTTAGATCAGCTGAGTGTTTTTTCCTTTTGAAGTGAAAATCCTGCTTCTCAGTGCAGTACTACCTTTCTCCACAGGATTTTCAGCTATCTCCATTGCTTCTTGAGGAGCTTCTTCATCACAATACATAAAAGGCAATATTTTCAACCATTACAAATTTGTCTTGCCTCTTTCTCAATATTGTCTATATTCATTGTGTGGAGCATCAAAACCAGACTGACTGAGTCGAGAGCGGGGGTTCTCAACCCAGTTCAAGGGACAGACCAGGGCAGGCAGTCAGTGTGCATGGGACAGAGACAGTGCAAGCATATCTGTCTCATGCATATTCATTGTAGTTAATTTGAAAACCTGACTGCCCAGGTCTGTCCAAAAAACTGGGTAAAGAACCCTGGTCTACAGTAAGGGGATATATGGGCACAGGGATGATGGGGAGAGGGGTAGTTGTTGGTATGCAGAAGCAATCCATCTACCGCTATCTCCTTTGTGGATGGAAAATGGAACAGAACTCCAGATCAACAACAAATATTTAATACAACAAAGGCAACCAAAATATATAGTGTGAAAAGCAAAGGCACCACTAGGCAATCTCTCCCAACCTCTGGGTCTTGCATTAAAAAAAAAAAAAAAACCACACACTCAAGTTAGATGTCTCTTCCCAGATTTATTCCACTCCAGCCTTTGCACACATCTCCCAAAGCATACTCAATAAAACACAACCAAAACGTAGGAGCCCTCTCACTCTCTTGCCTAGGTCCGAATGGCCCCCAGGCCTGTTTCCCTTCAGCAAGTCCTGCCTTCACATACAGCTTCTCAGCCAGAATACATGGGAAGACTTTTAACACTCAGAAATACTATACAGCACAAGCCCCAGCACAGCTTCTATGCAGCTTTAGGTCAAAAGAGAAGTGGGTAATCCAGTTTGGGCTTTCAATTTGTAGCACAGAACAGTTAGTAGCTCCTACCCTGACTATTGTCCTTCAGCTGAAGTTTTGAACACATTCATGAAGCTGTTCCAAGAGTGAAGGGCTCTGTTCTCCCCCCTACCAGTTGCTTCTCATAGGTCTAATTCACCCTGGAACAGAGTTGCCAAGTTACCCATTCCAAGAGTAGCGCAGCACATTTAAAAGGAGCCCGCAAGCAGCCACAAGCTCCTTTTGCTCCCCCGCATGCTCTCCCAGGAGGGATTGAGCTCCGACCACATCGGGACGCCTCCGGATCTTCAGCTTCCCAATCGGGGCAGCGCGGCACATTTAAAAGGAGCCCGCAAGCAACCACAAGCTCCTTTTGCTCCCCTGCGTGCTCTCCCAGAAGGGATTGAGCTCCGACCACATCGGGACGCCTCCGGCTCTTCAGCTGCCCAATCGGGGCAGCGCGGCACATTTAAAAGGAACCCGCAACCAGGCGCGCCCGCGCCTGAGGGCCGCGCAAGAGGGCCCTTTGGCACGGCCCTTAGGAAAAGGCCCATAAAGACTTTCAAACCGGCACAATCAGCAACATAAAAAAACCACGCAGAGACCAGCACCTTCATCAGAGTAACATCCGAGCTCTCCCAGGACTGAGCTTGCGCAGCAAGTATACCTATACAAATATCGCCAAACAGACCTTTTCAGAAACAACTGAATTGTACAATTATATTTCATTGTATACCCCAGATTGTTTAACTCCGTTATATTAGCTTATTTCACAAACCTAGCAAACCCTATTCACTGTGAATTAACAGTCTACTGTTGCCAATATTTATATTTGTGCGTGCAGTTAACCTCCAGCCATTGTTCTGCTGCCAATTCATATTACCTGACCCAATATTGTTACTGTTGCCAGTAATACATCTTTAAAGAAACACTTGATTGTTGTCAGTAAAACATAGACCTGTCTTCAGCTGAATGAGTCTCAGTAGCTACTGCTACTGATAGTAACATTGTACTCCTGCCATAACCCACACATAGGAGAGGACATTTTCTCTCGCTACCTGCCTGACAAAAGAAACAGCCCCTGTGTAAAATATCCTTAGCCAGGGGCCACGCCAACTCACTCTTCCAACACAAGCCCCTCCCTCACCTGAGCTGGTTCAGAAGGACCCAAAATGAAGCACACAATCATCTCCCTAATAAGCCTTTGCCTTCTACTCACGATCTTGCCATCCAGCTCACTGGCACTACTTATGACACATAACCACATTCCCATAGTTTCGACTAGTGATAGAAAATGGTCAGATGACTCACACAACAACTCTCATGGAGCTAGATATCCATACCGCCACCACCTATTACACATCCCATTACAAAGCTCTTCAAAAGCCAAACAAAGTAAAGGCCCCTACACTAGCAGCCTCAAGTGTGCACTCATTAACGCTCGCTCACTTCGCAAAAAATAGCCAGCAATCACCGAAACCATAACGTCTCAGAAATTAGACATCATCATGGTCACTGAGACTTGGCTATCACCAGAGGACAACCCCATCCTCAATCAACTACTACCACCTAACTTTGTTGCTTTCACCAGCCACCGGCAGAACAAAAGGGGTGGGGGAGTTGTCGTAATCACCAGTTCTGACCTCCAGTTTAAGATGGTTGAATCCAACAGCATCAATAACCTAGAAACAGTAACAATCTCCAACAACACATGCGCTATAAACCTTATTTACAGAGCACCTTCTGAGGATCCAGACAACCTGTCTACCATTTTAAACTTAGCATCCAACACCCAGGGTCCAAATAAACCCAATTGGATCTTAGGTGACTTCAATCTTCCATCTCTACAGGACAATCAAGCAGATGCATTCATAGAAGCACTAGACATCCTGGGATTCACTCAACTGGTACATGAACCTACTCACTCAAAAGGTAACATTCTGGACCTCATATTCGCCCCACAAGCAGTTCTTCAACAATCACAAAATATCACGCTTTCTCTGACTTCAGTACCATGGTCGGATCATAAGCTCATCACTTTTCAGATTCCTACCCTCTTCAAGCCGCAAAGGCCCAATGTGGTTTTAAGTAAGAACTCCATCCCAACTGCCAGAAGTTTTCACCCGTTTAACAAAGAACGCATCCTAGCCGAAACGGACACACTCTTTGATATGACTTCATCAGACCTAGAGGAGCTGATCACTGCCTGGAACAGCAAACTCAGCGCAATCGCAATCCGTTCCCCAACAAATAAAGCCACAAAAAAAAAGATTATCTGCACCATGGTTCTCAGCCGACTTGAAAGCATCACTAACCCTCCTATGGAGGCTGGAAAAGCGCTGGAGGAAGTCACGCACCAGTAGCGACCAAGCAGCATACATCCAACACCTGCATACACATCGCAAGGCCATCACAGACAGGATGAGACAACACCACACAGACACCCTGAAACGTTCATTGAATAAGCCGCACGACCTTTTCAACTTGGTCAAATCCCTCGCTAAAGAACCTACCCCGGAGCACCTTGGAGGTATACACCCGCAGGACTATGCCGCCTTTATGCAATCCAAAATGTGCAAGACTGACAAAATGGTGATACCTGACCCCCCTGACGAACAAGAGTACCCAGCATCTCTAACTGCCTTTGTGACACCTTCAAGGAGAAATATCGAAGACACCATCTCAGCCCTTAATATCTCCACTGCACACTCAGATCCCTGTCGAGCATTCTGGATAAAAGATCTGCGATGTGACCTCGCCCCGATCATAGCTAATATGATAAGCCTATCCTTCAGCACTGGGTCTTTCCCCTCCACTCTCAAACAGACCTCCGTTAGACCTCTGTTGAAGAACGCCAAACTAGACCCACAAAAGGTGGAGTCATACAGGCCCATATCCAGCATCCCGATGCTCGCCAAAATCATTGAAAAGATAGTGTACAAGCAGTTACAAGATCATATCGACACCAACGCCCCTCTGGACTCATCCCAACATGGATTCAGAGAGCCACATGGAGTTGAAACACTACTCACAACTCTTTTCGACAACATAATTTCAGGCGTTGACAACATACGACAGGGTTTTGCACTCATCTTCTTGTATATAGCAGTGGCTTTCGACTCTGTATGCCACGAGATTCTCCTATGCCGGTTAAGAGAAAAAGGCATCAGTGGAACAGCCCTCGAGTGGTGCAGATCTTATCTCTCTGGAAGATGGCAATATGTTCGAGCAGACGGGTCCACATCCGAACCATTCCTACAAAGTCAAGGAGTGCCCCAAGGATCCTCCTTATCATCACTGTTGTTCAACATCTATATCCAACCCATCTGTAACATCATTAGATCGTTCAATGTGAATTGCATGATATACACCGATGACGTGCTGTTATACATGCCAATATCCCTGGATTGCCCAGACCTTACCCCCCTGACTAAGTGCTTCAACACCATTTCCGAATGGCTCCTATCACAAAATCTGCGCATCCAACACAAGAAAACGGAGGTCCTATTCATCTCGAGAAATACCAAGTTCACACCACCCAGCTATTTGAAAGTAAACAATGCTGAGCTACAAGTAAAATCAGCTATACGTTACCTCAGAGTGACATTGGACCAGAACCTTGACATGAAGCAACACGTAGCTAATACTGTAAGAGCGATCTACTTCAAAATCAGATCCCTCAGACACTTACGTCCGTTACTCGAACCAGGTGATTTCCGCACCATCTACCAAGCCCTCATTATTCCTCATTTTGATTATTCAAACGCCATCCTACAAGGACTCCCCCAGGCCACCTTAAACCCCCTGCAACTTGCTATGAACAGTGCAGCGCGGGTACTCTTTGGAGCCTCCAGGAGAGAACACATCACACCCCTCCTAAAGCAGCTGCACTGGCTCCCCATTCAAGCCAGGATCAGTTTTAAAACCTTGGTGATGACTTTCAAGGCCACCAAGGGGCTCTCCTCCTCCTCACTATCTGACCTCATACAACCACCTGCATCCAACAGGCTAAGGAGAACCGCAGAGTCCAATATGCTATCGATACCGAAAGATACAACAACCTGCACCAAAACAACATCTAACAGAGCCTTCAGACTCTGTGCACCAAGCCTCTGGAACTCACTACCACCACATATCAGAGCAATCCCCAACTTGAGTCAGTTCAGGAAGGCCCTGAAACATTTTCTCTTTATCAAATATCTCACTGACTGCTCTGAACCTCAGCAACTCTAGTATAGTGCGTCCCCAATTATGTACAACACCCAACAATACCCGTTCTCTTCATCTGCATTTGTATTTAGTTTACACTGTTCAATTCATCTGCATATGTACATAGTTTACCTTGTGCATTTCAACTGCATATGTATATAGTTTACCCCAGGGGTCTCAAACTCCAGTCTTGGAGGGCCGCAATCCAGTCAGGTTTTCAGGGTATCCCTAATGAATATGCATGAGATATATTTGCATACAACGCGGGCAGTGCATGAAAATATATATCATGCATATTCATTAGGGATACCCTGAAAACCTGACTGCTTTGCGGCCCTCCAGGACTGGAGTTTGAGACCCCTGGTTTACCCTGTGCAACTCATCTGCATATGTATATAGTTTACCCTGTGCAACTCATCTGCATATGTATATAGTTTACCCTGTGCAATTCAACTGCATATATAAATAGTTTACCCTGTGCAATTCAACTGCATATGTATATATAGTTTACCCTGTGCAATTCAACTGCATATGTATATAGTTTACCCTGTGCAATTCAACTGCATATGTATATAGTTTACCCTGTTCTCCAAGTTTTCCAACATTTCCTGTTCAATGTAATGACCAGACATTTGTTTAGTGTCGGATTTTGCTTGTTCTATGTAAACCGCGCTGATCGCAAATAGTGCGGTATATAAGAAACGTAAATAAATAAATAAATAAAATAAATAGTATACATTCAAGGGTGTTGAAGAACTGAAATATGAGATTGCAGACCTACTATTACTAATCTGTGATACCTGAAGACTGGTGAATGACCAATGTAACACCAATTTTTAAAAAGGGTTCCAGGGGTGATCTGGGGAATTACAAACCAGTGAGTCTGACATCAGTACCGGGCAAAATGACCAAAACCATTATAAAGAACAAAATTACTGAACATGTAGCTAGTCATGGTTTAATGGGAGAAAGCCAACATGGCTTTAGCCAAGGAAGGTCTTATCTTACTAATCTGTTATATTTTTTTGAAGGTGCGAATAAACAGATTGACAAAGGTGAGCCATTCAATATATTGTATCTGGATTTTTAGAAAACCTTTGACAAAATCCCTCATGAGAAACTCTTGGGGAAATTAAAAGGCCACGGGATAGAAGACAGTGTACTGCTATGGATCAGGAACTGGATAAAAGAGAGAAAGCAGAGGGTAGGGCTAAACGGCCAATTTCCCAATGGAGAAAGGCAAATAGTGGAGTATCCCAGAGATCTGTGCTGGATCTGCTGCTTTTCAACATATTCATAAATGCCCTGGAAATGGGAATTATGAGTGAGGTAATCAAATTTGCAGATTACACAACATTATTCAAAGTTGAAAGTTATACACCTAGGAAAGAACAAACCAAACTATGGTTACATGACACAGGGTTCCACATTAGGAGCTACCACCCAGGTGTCATCATGAATAACATGTTGAAACCCTCCTCCCAGTGTGCAGCAGTGGCCAAGGCGGCAAATGGAATGCTAGGTATCATAAGGAAAGGATATTATAATGCCTCTGTATTATTCCATGGTGCGACCATACCTTGAATATTGTGTGCAGTTCTGGTCACCATATCTTAAAAAGGATATAACAGAATTAGAAAAGATACAGAGAAGAACCGCCAAAATGGTAAAGGGGCTAGAGGGATACCTCTATGAGAAGAGGCTTTAAAAGATTCGAGCTCTTCAATCTGGAAAAGAGATGGCTAAAGGGGAGATATGATAGAGATCTATAAATTAATGAATGGAGTGGAATGGGTAAATGTAGCTTGATTGTTTACATCTTGAAAAAGTAGAAAGACTAGGGGACATGCCATGAAGCTATAGTGTAACCTGTGTAAGATTAAGAGAAAACACTTTTTCACCCAACATGGAATCAAACTCTGGAATTCATTACCGGAGGATGTAGTAAAAGCTGTTAGTGTAACCGGATTTAAAAAAGGTTTGGACAAGTTCCTGGAGGAAAGGTCCATAAACCACTATTAAAAAGGACCCATGAAATCTACTACTTGCCCCAGAACAAGCATTGCGGAACCTGTGTGTCTTTTTGGGAAACTGCCAGGTACTTGTGACCTGGATTGGCCACTGTTGGAAATACGATACTGGGCTTGATGGACTTTGGTCTGACCCAATATGGCATGGTCTTAGGAGTGAGATTTTAAGCCAGACCTCGGTTTCTGACCATCTCATCCTGTTGCATTGTGGGACTTGCAGCACTGATTCTTATGGGTAAAATCAGGGACTACCAATACCATACTGCACTGCAATGCAAATTTAAAGCCAAAGTTGGCAAGAAATCTTACTCCTGGATAGGATCAGTGCTAGAGTTTCTGACGCCCCCCTGCAACCTATAGATCAGCACTCCCTCCATCATTACTATTAATGCTGGCTACAATTTTCCAAAACTCATTTCTGAACTCTTTTCACATGATGCTAGTATTTCTCCTTCAAATCTAATGTTGTAAGAAATTTGCAGTGAAGGGCAAATGCATAGCCAGAATAAAAATAACAGGCTATGATAGTCCAAAAGCATGCTAAATTTCCAATATGGATCAAAAGAAATACACTCAGCTGTATGGACAGTTCAGAAATATTTTACTCATTGAAAAAATACGCAGGAGAAAGATTTTGCACAGAATGTAGGAATCAGCAACATGATAACCATGTAGTCAATGTACATCTAGAAACTATAAGCAAAATTGGTATAATGCTGATGCAAAGAATATTTGTAACACAATCTAATCACTATAGGAAGACAGGGATGACATTAACTTGTTGCATTTAAACCACATGTGTTAAACAGGCTTCAATGACAAGTCAATAGGATACAAGCTGTAGCACTGTGAAGAATAATTAGTAAAACAGGCCAACAGTATACAAGCATGTCATTAGACAGCTGTAAAATAAAAAATATACTCTCTATATATTTAGAGTAGAGGAGTCAAGTGTTTGGAGCATCGTACTGGAGACCAGCATTCGATTCACACTGGTACTCTTTGTGATCTTGGGCAAGTCATTTTACTCTCCATTGCCTTGGAAGAAAGGCCTGGCAATTTACTTACGGTCACACCTTGCCAAGAAAACCCAGGGGCTGCTGGGTCGCCAGGAGTCAGCACTGACTCAACAACACATATTGCATTGCTATGCCCAGGCAATTACGGTTAATAAACTGGACCAAGAAACTCAAACATTAGTGTCCATAAAATATGCTAAAGTAATCTTATTACTTTGCTTTTCCATAAAATGTTTTACTGTGTCATGCTTTGATAAGACAAACAGCCTTCCACAGACTCCCAAGCATAAAAATCACATCCTTAAACAGCCAACTGGTATTGCAAAAGATTATTATTTAGAGCCATCCTGTATCACTGAAATAGCTCCCAGATCTCCAGTGAGGTTGTAAAATCGATTGTCCTTGCCTCCCCAATAAATTCATGTTCTCCTTGCTGGATCACAGCATGTTTTCATTTCTTCATTGAGCCTGTGTTTTTCTGGCTTTCTCTGGCTCTAGCTTCACTTCCAATTGGCAGTCATGCAGTCAATGTACTGGCAGTAGTAAGTAAAGCTGGGAGAGAGAGAAAAGTGAGAATAACACGGCCCCATTTCGGCTGGACCAGGGGGTAAGATCCATACTTTTTCCATTATTCCTAGGTTTTCAGGATTTTTTCCCACAAAATTACACTTTCCTCCAGAATGCGGCGAGAGAAAGAAGTCTCACACACACAGACGTCTGCATTGTTAGTAGAAACTAACACAATGGCTTGGCACAAGTAGCGTGAGTGCAACTAATGCCACCTCAAACGCAGTAACTGCAGGAGGATGTATCCCCCCTCCCCCACCCCCCACCGTGCAGTTAGCCTACAGCCTTGCTCTGGTAACAGTATACACAAGTGTTCACTAAGCTCTGTGCTGGAAAGTGTTACCAACACAGAGCTTAGTGAACATGCACATAAATGCGGTACATCAAATAAAGACATACACAAACATAAATGTGCCAAACGAGAGGGGTTTGGCAACCTCAACATAACTCCCGAAACTGCACACTGGATCAGCATGGTGTTAATGTAAATATATATTTTGCAAAAAACAAAGGAAATGCAAGATGCTCGCATACTAAAGAACTAAAAGAAAATGCGAGAACCACTGCACAGTTTATAACACCAAATTATAAAATTATAGCTCATTTTATTTTATTTTATGGTTCTTGATTTTTATTTTTGAACAAATATTCTTCATCCACAGACAGTTGGTGCAGAGCAGAACTAGGACATCACCCATAGTACTCAGTATATTAAAAAAAAATAAAAGTCTGATTCTGGTCATCTCAGTAATAACAACATAAAACGTTCTCTGGGACCAGGCATATTGTGAACTAAAGCAAAACCATACAAAAGTCACTGAGGATCTACAAAGAAAATCTACCATACTGTATCAGCAATAACTTTCAAAACTCACACAAGGAGTCTACCTAGAAAAAAGCAGCACTGTAAATACTGCAGTGAGCCCTAGAACATCCATATCCATTTTTGAAAAACCAAACAAGTCAGATTACTACAGTACAGATCCCTATGTGCAAACTCCATGTTAACAGAACACCTGACCTCGGTCATATATTCAGAACAAGAATAAGTGACCACAATCTAAAAATAAAAATATGTAGACAAAAATTATATTGAAACACCAAGTAGCAAGACTCTGCACACAGTGCAATATCACAGAAATAGAAAGAGTTGCATTTCCCTGTACTATGTCAAATATAAATGTAGTGCAAAGTCAGATCACTAAATTGAAAATAAACTTATTTTTCTACCTTTGTTGTCTGACTGTTTTATTCTCTGATCATGTTAGTACCAATCTGAGGTTTTTGCTTTCATCTGTCTTCTCTCAGATCTCTTTCTTTGGTCTCTATTCCATCTGCCATTTCTTCTCTCCAATTTTTTTTTTCTTCACGTCTCTCCATCCTGGATATTGATCTTTTCTTTCCAGCTTTCATCCATTTATTTTTCAATCTCTCTCTCCATGCAGATGTCTCTACACCTTTTTACTATGCAGTTCTCAATGCCCCCTACCACTTTTCAACCCTGACCCTGGGCTTCCTATCCCCCACCGCTTCTTCCCTGCTCCATTATTCCCCAGTCTTTTGTTCATTGTCTCTCTCCCTCCATGTCTAACATCTCCCCCCTCCCCCTGTCAACTAGTGTCTCTCCCCTCTCTCTCTTTCCCTTCATCCAGCATCATCGATCACTGTCTTCCCCCTATCCTTCTGTATCCTTCCTTTCCCTTCCTATATCCTTGTGTCCAGCATCTTCCCATCTCCATACCATCCCCTCTCTATTACTCCCACGTCCAGCATCTTACCCACTCTTTCTCATCCCATTTACCTCAGTGTTCATCTTATCCCCCCTCTCTCCCTCTGTGTCCAGCATCCCCTCTGTCTCACTCTGTTCCACCCCCTATGTCCAGCATCTTCCCAAGTCTCCCTATAGCCCCCCTTATCCAGCATTACCAATCCATCTCAAAAATCTCCACTCCTTGACTCTCCCTATGGCCTTTCTCTTTATGCTCCCTTCCCATGTCAAAAATCTCCCCTTCATCTCCTTAATCCCCCCTCCCCCGTCGAACATGTCCCCTCTGCTTCCGTATTCCACCCCAGCATCCAGTATCTCCCATCTGTCTCACAATGCCCTCCATGTCCAGCATCTCCCCTGTTTCCCTGTGACCTGCCTTATCTAGCATCTGCCCTCTGTTCTTCTGTGATACCTCCCTGCATCCAACATCTTCTCACCATCTCCACTTCCCCTCCATTTCCCTATGCCCCTCTCGGTACCCAGTATCTCTGTTTCCCTAAACTCTTCACCCCCATATCAAGTATCTTTCCTCCATCCTTCCTGCTGCCCCAAACTCTCTGTTCCCTTTCCCAGACTCTGTCCTTTCTCACTCCCCCTTTGCACTCTCACCCCCTGCCCTTCATTTGTGCCCCCATCATCTTCTATGTCCTAAAGCACTGCCCCTTTAAATTTATCTCATCTTCTCTGGGCCTCCCAACTCTACTGCCCTTGCACTGCTACCTCAGTGCCTCACAGCAAGGCATGATCTGGCTGACAACCCTTCTGCCTGCGGACAGGCTTTTCCCATGGCCACCACGATCAGTGGCCTTGTGCAACTCTTCTGCATGCGGGACATTCTCCCACAGGCAGGCTTTTCCCTTCTCATCCACAATCGCACTTTTGGCAACTCTTCTGCCTTTCATCCTGTTGGGGGCACTAGCAATGGCCCCCCACTGACATCAGCGCCCTCCTGCTGTGCTTACCATGCTTACCAGGTAGTGCGGCTCTGCTCTTGGAACTGGGTAACTTGGCAACTCAGCTGACACATAAACGTAAACTGCTCGCTCTTGCCCTAGGACCTCCTTGAGCTGGGTCGCCTGCCTTTCACATTCATGTCTAATTTCCTGTTCTCCCAGTACCCCTTTCTTTAAAGTACATAGGATCTGACCCGCAACCTCCTTTAGGTGGTGAGCTTGGCTCGCTCAGCCTCTAGCTCTTGGGTAGTCAATGCTTGTTCCTTCCTCCATCTCTCTTCAGAGAGTTGGACTCTATGGTGGGATTCCTTTATGGCTATAATACTCTGATTAGCTACCTCCATGTATTCAGCTGCCTTTCTCAGGGCCTGTAGGTACCCTATATTATCTCTCAGGGCCTCCTGCAATCTCTGCCTCAGCACGGCTTCTCCAGAACTTTTTCCTTTAAGCCGACTGATCTCATCCTCCAACATGGCTGTTTGCAAGTGGAGCCCCTGCTGAATATCTGCAAACCCCTTTAAATTTGGGTCTGGCCCTGGCGGTAGCCCCATTCTTGGTCCCTGGACTGTATTCCCTGACCTTTTTCTTTGCACCTGATAATCCTCCCAGCACAACTCTTTCAGGAACATTCCTTGATACTCCGGCATGTTAATGATACACTGGTGTCTGGTGCAATGGATGAGCGTGTCCCCAGCCTTTCCCACAGTGTCAGTACCTAGAGGAGAATTGAACTTGACTGCAGTCTGTCTTCTCCTGGGAACCTCCTCCTTGTGTCTGCTCTGTTCAGGGACCCTACCACTGGGTCCTTCACACATATCTTGCTCTTCACCCTTACCACCCCCTCTTAAGGGTTTTGACCAGGGTACCCTCTCCTTGCACCACCTTCTGGGGCTTACTCTACCCTAGCTCAGGGTTTATTTCCTCTGCCCCTAACTAGGCTTCACAGGCTCACCAGGCTCTATAGCCTCTCTCTTTTCACTTGTTTAGCCTGCATTACCAGTGAACTCCTGGCTCCCAAACTCATCACTCTTATTCCCAGTCCCTGAGGCTGTCCCCTCTTCTCTGGAACCTTGGGGGTCGTCTTTGACTCCTCTTTCCTTCTTCACACACATCCAACTAAAAGCTAAAACCTTCCGTTTCTTTCTCTACAACATCAACAAAATTCGCCCATTCCTTTCTAAACACACTACTAAGACACTTATCCACTCCTTAGTCACCTCCCGTCTAGTCTATTGTAACCTACTCCTTGCTGGTCTCCCTCTGAATCATCTCTCTGCCCTTCAATCTGTTCAAAACTCAGCTGTAGAGCTTATCTTCTGTCAGTGTCGCTATGCTCATGCAACCCTTCTTCTCAAGTCACTTCATTGGCTCCCTATCCGTTTCCGCATCCACTTCAGATTTCTCCTGTTGACCTATAAATGCATTCACTCTGCAGCTCCTCACTACCTTTCTTCTCTCATCTCTTTGTACACCCCTCCTCAGGAACTCTGTTCTTTATCTTTATCTTGATTCCATTTCTTGATATACCGCCCTTCGAAAATACAACAGAGCGGTTTACAAAAGAGAAAAAGGCACATTGCCAGGAAAAGGAAAAGTACACCATAGTCTTGATAGGACAGAGAAAACCAAAGAAAAAGGGAGAAGCTAGAGACAGAGAGAGGAACTTGGCAGCAAGAGAGAAGAGAGCCAAGGGAAACCTCAGCTAGGGACAGAGGGGAGAGGAAGATTAAAGGTGGTGCAGAAAAGATGTTTTTTTTAACAGAGCTTTGAACTTGGTGAAGGAAGGCTCAAGGCAGAGGTCAGGGGGGGAGAGAATTCCAGAGCTTGAGACCAAGAAAGAAAAATGCAGAGCTGTGAGTTGATTCAAGGTGAGCCAGTGAGGGGGAGGGGAGAGACATGCGGTTTGTGTGGATGTGTTGTAGCGAGCGGTGAGAGGTGTGAAGATGGACTAAGTCAGAGATATTCTGAGGGGAAGTGAAATGAATAGCCTTGTGCACAAAAGTAAGAATCTTAAACTGAATCCTATAGGGAACGGGAAGTCAGTGGAGATGGATAAGCAAAGGCATAATATGATCAGGCATACATGATAATACGGGCTGCTGTGTTTTGTCGTAATTGAAGTCTGCGAAGTTCATACTATGGAAGGCCAGCAAGAGTGGAAAATTGCTTCTATTACTAACTCCAGACTTCGGTCCTTTCACCTTATTGCTCCTTATGCCTGGAACAAACTACCTGAGTCTGTACATCAGGCACCTTTACTGACCCTTTTCAAATCCAGGCTGAAAAATCACCTCTTCACTGCCGCTTTTGGATATTCACTCACCTTATCTCCTTCATATTTCCTTACCATTCCCCCTAGATGTATCATATGTCTACAGCTACTGTGTTATCTGTCTTGCCTAGATTGTAAGCTCTGATGAGCAGGGACCATCTTTTACATGTGTCTGTGCAGTGCTGCGTATGTCTTATAGCGCTATACAAATGTTGTAGTAGTAGTAGAGCTACCCCTCAGACTTCACGCCACCAGCACAGACTTGACCTCCTACTAGAGTCAAAAAGAAGAGATCCAAGTGCAGACTGCCATGTACACTGAGTCTCCTGGGACAGGGAAACACACAGAGCAAGAGAGGTAATGACACAGGCGCTTTATTTGGAATCCCCAACGCGTTTCGGCAGGTTGCCTTCCTCAGGGGGTTAGTATCACTTGCAAACACAAAACAAACAGAACATAATGATCATAAAATTATGTATCGATTGGCCCTGCAAGAGCTGCTGCTCTCTCTGTGCCTCACTGAGTCTCCTGTACTGCACCTTCTCCTCCCTGGTACAATACCCTGTGTTAAGCTCAATAAAGACTTTTCAGGGCTATGAACTTTCCCAAACTACCACAGCTCTAGTTGCTTCCAGTTACTCTTATCAGAGCTCAGAGTAATGTACGTCCTTCTGAGCCTCCTGACTCCACTGGGTCTTCAGCCTGGTCTGGTCTGCTCCAGTGTACGATGATGTCTTCTGCTCATTGCTCACGCCAATCCTCCAGCCACGTCTCCAGCAATGAACTGCTCCTGCACTTACACCTGTACTTCACTTAGCCTTATGGTAGAGGTTAAGTGTTGTTACCTTTTTGACCTAAGGCTATGGAAAACAAAACAAATCCTGCCTGTCCATCGCTGACTAAACTGTTTAGGCCCAATATTCTTCTATGATGGTTATGCACTGCTACAGCACATAGCCACCCCTGGCCGAGCTTTAAACCCAGATATTCAATGCCGGGGTCATATGCAGCCCTGGCATTGAATAGCCGGGGTTGCTGCACAGCCCACAAGCCTGCAGAAGCTAACTGGGCAGTGTCGCTATTGAGCTGCTGCCCAGTTAGTGACAGGTGCCGCCCCCAGAATGCCCATGACATGCCCCGATGCTAAGCGGTTAGCATCGGGGCGTGTAGCGGAGATTATCGTGTATATTCAGTGGCACTAACCATGTTAGTGCCACTGAATATCCCTCTAAGCAGCATTTACATGGGTTTACAGGTCTGTAAACCATAGAAATGAACCGTGTAAATGCCCTTGAATATCAGGCCCTTTATGTCCCTCACTGGGGCAGGGCTACTTCCTTTAGCTCAATGGAAAACTGCCCCTCCCCCCTATGAGAGGCTCTGCTATGAGCCAACCATGCCGCTCCTGACCCTACTTGTGAGAAGCAGGGATGCCAGCAGGCGCAGTGAGTCCACTCTCTGCCAACCTCCAGGATGTGCATTAAAAAAAGAACCCATTCAGGTCAGATGCCTCTTCCCAGCTTTATTCCACTCCAGCCTTTGCAACCACCTCTCAAAGCATAGAACTGTACAACAAAGCCAAAACTTAGGAGTCCTCTGTCACTCCCTTGCCTAGGCCCTAATGGCCCACAGACCTGCTTCCCTTCAGCAGGTCCTGCCTTCACACTATCATACAACTTCTTAGCCATAATACACTGGAAGCCTTTTAACCCTCAGAAGTACCATGTAGTGTGGCAGGTGTAGGCCTGTGATCCACTTTGTCTGATATAAGCAAGCGAGCCTAGCTAGCTTGACCTGTAAATGAAGCTAGTGGAGAGGCCTATGGGAATTGCACATCCCCCAATCTGCCTGTAGAGCTGGAACACAGCAAGGACATAGCAAGAATATTGAACTAGCTTAGATAAGCAGAACTGGAAGATGGAAAAATACAGAAAAATATGTTTAAAAGTTACTGATAAGAAAAGTACATCTGCAAGGGATTTAATTGGGACTGCTGACAGATGAGTTGCAGAGCCCTGCTCCCCTACACGCACAAATTGGCTCAATGGCCTTGGAAGTCTGAAAGTAACAAGTTGATGAACTGGCCATTGTAATTGGGACTAGAAGGGGGGTAAGCAGGTGCTGAGCCCACTGAAGGAACATAATTGGATAATCATATCAGTACCGGGACCAATAGAAGGGGTACGGGAGGTATGGGAGGATACCGGAACCAATGAAATGTTCTTCTATACCTAGAATGGAGTAAAAGTCTATAAAAGTTGTATTGTCAGAAATCGGGGCTCAGCCATTTTGAAATTGATGATTGCTTGAGACTTGTGCACAAATAAATGATTTGGACCTTCTGAATAGACTCCTGGTATTATTGGTTTGTCTGCGCTCTGCTGCTACATATTCTTGGTGCGTTGGCCGGGAAGTTGTGGAATCAGAGTGTATATAGGGCAATATACCATGACTTTCCGCCTCTATAGGCTTGGTCCTGCTGGGATCGCGCCCTTCCGACGGGGGCTACTCCCTGGCGCCGCCGGTCCCTTGCATCGGAGGGAGCTGGTCGGACCTCGGCGGGTGCCGAGCCCGGCTGGAGCCAACGCCTCGAACCCGAGTGAGGGGAGTCCGAGGTCCAACTCATGCGCCTGCTTGGGAAGTTTGAGGACCGGATCCGGTGAGTATAGTTTTGATTTGTTGTCTAGACAGAGATAGAAAGAGCAGTGCTGCCATTGGAACTTGGAATTTGTAATCTCGAGAAAATTGGAAATTGGTAAGAGAGCTTGATCACTTCTCAAAGACGGACCGAGTACCCCCGCATGAGTATTCGCAGGGCGAAACTCCCGTCTTTTTGTAATTGGAAATTGGATAAGACTAGTCAGAATAGATAGAACGAAATGCATTTTGGGATACGTTTGCTAGCATGATTGTGTGAATGAAGTGTGGATGAGAGGTCTGGCAGCACGGACCAAGTGAAGGCGGACCCCTGAGTAGCGCATTTCTTGACCGGGCGACCGCGTTCAAGTCGCAAAAAGGGGGAAGCGATTGTCGTCTTGTCTTGTTATTTGTTTCCCTTATACGTTTCTAGGACCGTGAGGACCCCTTACCCACGGTCCGCCCTCCTTTTCCCTTCTGTTTGTCGTTGCGCGCACACATCGAAATGGGAGGGGCGGGGTCTACTAGGAACACTCCATTAGAATGTATGATCGCACATTTTAAAGAGGGATATTCTGGAGATTATGGTATTAAAATGACAGCAGCCCGTTTACAGATTTTGTGTACTAGGGAGTGGCCCGATCTAGACCCCACCTGGCCTCGAGAGGGAACTTTTAATGTAGAAATTATCCAGTTAGTACACCGTAGAGTGCGGATAGCGCACCCCAATCAGTACCCCTATATAGATTCCTGGTTAAGTATTTGTGAAGATCCGCCCCCTTGGGCGCAGCACTGTTATGAAGAACAGTGCAGAATAATGTTAGCGAAGACAGATTATAGTCAGAAAACAGAACAGCCTAGAATGAAAGGGCAGGATAAGAAGTCCAGGAAGAAGCCCATCCTGGTAGATCCT
The DNA here is from genome assembly GCA_033557465.1 of Ichthyophis bannanicus. Lineage (NCBI taxonomy): Eukaryota > Metazoa > Chordata > Amphibia > Gymnophiona > Ichthyophiidae > Ichthyophis > Ichthyophis bannanicus. The sequence continues at coordinate 217,389,853 of CM066038.1, read as the reverse complement.
GATTCCCCAGAAATGATCCCCCGACAGCCTCAAACTCCAGGTCCAGTAAGGGCTGCCCGGCGTCCCACCCCAGGAACCCCGAGACAGCCGAGGCGGGACCCAACCCCAGAGCTATCACCCGAAGAGCAGGAAGATGAATCCTCTTTACATGAAGGTGAATCGTCTGAGACAGAAAAAGGAGAGTCAGATACAGAAGCAGAGCAATTAGAAACTGAAAATTCCCTAAGCGATGCTGACAGTGTAAAAGTGGTTGCCAGCACTAGCTTGCCAGCAAAATGTACATCCAAAGTGAAACATGTAGAGAAGAAGAAAGTGACCCCTGATAAGACAGTTACGAAAATATCCCTTAGATCCCAAAAGATATCTACTGCCAAGATGATGCCCTTACGGCAAGTCCCGGGAGTGCCCGTAAAGAATGATAATGATGAAGTGGTAGCGGGACCCCTAAGTTATGTGTATGTCCCTTTCTCTACAACTGATTTGTTAAATTGGAGGTCGCATTATGCCTCCTATACTAATAAGCCCCAGGAACTTACAGAATTAGTAAATACTATTATGGAAACCCACCAACCCACTTGGGCAGATTGCCGCCAGCTCCTGACCACTCTATTCACGACAGAGGAGCGAGCACGAATTAGAAAAGCAGCTATAGATTGGCTGGCGGATAACCCTGTAGCTCCGGGACAGGGGACGGGGAGAATAGACCATCGAGAAGCGGCCCAGAGAGAATTCCCGAATGAAGACCCCCGATGGGATCCAAATACAGAGATAGGATCCACAGCCCTAGCCCGTTTTCGCCAAGGCTTTTTACAAGGTCTGAAAAGAGGGGGCCAGAAGGCTATGAACCTTTCCAAAGTTGCAGGAGTCATCCAAGGTATAGAAGAGAGCCCCGCAGAATTTCATGAAAGATTAACTGAAGCATACAGAATGTATACTCCCTATGATCCCGAGGCACCAGGAAGTTTATGTATGGTGAATTCTGCTTTTGTAAACCAGTCTCAACCAGATATTAGACGTAAATTGCAGAAATTAGAAGGGTTTGCGGGCATGAATACAACTCAGTTACTGGAAGTCGCTCATAAGGTGTATGTGAATCGTGATAATGAAAGGCAGAAAGAATGTGATCGAAAGATGAAGAAGAAAGCTGATTTTTTGGCTGCGGCCTTAGTTGAACAGAAAAGGGGAGGTGTCCCTAGTCGAAGGAGCCGAGGAAGGGGGCGGGGCCGAGGAGGAAGTCGGCCCCAAATAGGCGTAAACCAATGCGCCTATTGCTGGGAAGAAGGACATTGGAAAGATGCATGCCCGCAACTCGAAGACGCCCAGCAAGATGACGAAAACAATCATCAGTGGCGAGAAGAAAGACGAGGCTGTCCCCGAAACCGTGGAGGAGCCAATCGAGAACAATTCCAGCGAGAAAGAGGAGGAGCTATCCAAGCATTGACTACGACAATCCATGATGAAAATGACGTGGACTAGGACAGACCGGGCTCCGAGTTTGCTTTAGGTCTCCAGGAGCCTATGGTTGGAATACAAATAGGAGACCAAGTTATGAACTTTATGGTTGATACTGGAGCAGAACATTCAGTAATAGACAAAAAGATAGCCCCATTTTCTACAAAAGCAGTCACCATCATAGGAGCAACTGGTGCCAAAGCTACAAAATCTTTTCTTCAGAATCGTATATGCAGTCTAGGGGGACAGCAAATAACTCATCAATTCCTTTACATGCCCGAATGTCCAGTGCCACTACTGGGACGAGATATGTTAGCCAAGCTTCAAGCACAAATATCTTTCTCTGAAAAAGGAGAAATGCAAATGATAGTAAATCCCCAAGCCAAACCAGCAGGAATAATGCTGCTGACAGTTCCCCGAGAAGAAGAATGGAGGTATTACATTGATGACTCTGTCCAAGACACCCATTTTGAACAAACTTTAAAGAACATTCATGCACCACCTGGAGTATGGGCAGAAGGCAGTCCTCCAGGCCTAGCCAAGCATATAGCTCCAGTAATTGTAACCCTTAAGCCTAGTGCTACACCAGTACATGTCAAACAGTACCCTCTCCCAAGAGCTGCAATTGAAGGCATTCATTGCCACTTACAAAGATTGCTCGAACATGGCCTACTAAAAGTATGTCAATCCCCATGGAACACTCCACTTTTGCCAGTAAAGAAACCTGGGACAGATGATTACCGCCCAGTGCAAGACCTAAGGAGAGTGAATGATGCAGTTGAAACTATACATCCAGTCGTACCCAATCCTTACACTCTCCTGGGACTAATACCTGCTGAAGCTACCCTTTTTACTGTACTAGATTTAAAAGATGCATTCTTTTGCATAAGATTAGCCCCTGTAAGTCAAATCTTGTTTGCATTTGAATGGCAGGACCCCATCTCTGGAAGAGGGGGCCAACTCACATGGACACGATTACCCCAAGGATTCAAGAATTCGCCTACCATCTTTAGTGCTGCACTGAATCAAGACCTTTCAAGTTATCCAGTGGCCCCGGGGAAGAGAGTGCTTCTCCAATACGTGGACGACCTGCTGATAGCAGCAGTATCAGAAAGTGAATGTATACAAGCCACCAAAGATCTCTTGCAGTTACTAGATGAAGCTGGATATAAAGTTTCCAGAGCAAAAGCACAGCTATGCCAAAAAGAAGTGAAATACTTGGGTTTTCGTATAACCCAAGGAAGCCAAAGATTAGGCAGAGAAAGAAAAGAAGCAGTATGTAGAATTCCAACCCCTACAACCAGAAAGCAAGTCAGAGCCTTTCTGGGAGCGGCAGGATATTGCCGAATCTGGATACCCAATTTTGCCCAAATTGCCAAACCACTGTATGAAGCCACAAAAGGAGAAGAAAAGTCGCCACTGGAGTGGGGACTTGAGCAGGATATAGCCTTCAAGAAGTTAAAGGAAGAATTAATGTCATCACCAGCACTTGGACTACCAGATGTTCACAAGCCTTTCCACTTGTTTGTACATGAAGCACAAGGAAATGCCTTAGGCATGTTGACTCAGAAATTGGGAAATTGGGAGCGACCTGTAGCATACTTATCGAAACAGTTGGACACTGTGGCCAAAGGATGGCCACCTTGCCTGAGAGCAGTCACAGCTACTGCATTATTAGTGAGTGAAGCAGACAAACTCACATTAGGACAGAACATACGAGTCACTGTGCCACATGCAGTCCTTGCCCTTATGGAACAAAAAGCAAATTATTGGCTCACCAATTCCCGAATGTTGAAATACCAGAGCATGTTATGTGAAAACCTACAGATACAACAAGAAGTAAGTCATGCCTTGAATCCAGCCACCTTGATACCCATTAGCGAAGAATTCCCAGAACATGACTGTATTGAAGTCATGGACACTGTGTTCTCCAGTCGACCTGACCTGACAGATGTGCCCATAGACAATCCTGACCAAATCTATTATGTTGATGGGAGTAGTCTCATCCTCGATGGATGACGCTGTGCTGGATATGCAGTTGTCACTCAACAGGAAGTAGTTGAGTCATCAGCTTTAGCCTCAGGCACATCAGCCCAGAAAGCCGAATTGATAGCACTCACTAGAGCATTATTATTAGGAGCGAAACTTGTGTTAAATGTATATACAGATTCTAAATATGCCTTTACTACTCTACATGCCCATGGAGCTCTCTATAAAGAACGAGGGCTCATCACATCCGGAGGAAAGTCAGTCAAATATGGCCCCGAGATACTGATGTTACTTGATGCAGTTTGGGCCCCAACACGTGTAGCTGTCATGCATTGCAGAGGACATCAAGCAGGAAAAGAAGAAGTTGCTCAAGGAAATAGGTTTGCAGATGCCTCAGCACAACAAGCAGCTATGACGGGACAGGTTACACCACAAGCTATGCCAATGCAGGCAGCATTGTTCCCAGTACCTCTGAATTTATGGACACCACGATATACCACCCAAGAATTAGATTACTATTGTAACAAAGAAGATGGAATACTGAAAGATGGATGGATTGAGCTGCCACCAGCAGAGGGCAGCCAACCCCCTGGACGAATAGTAATTCCTGAACTGTTAGGACCATCTTTTGTCAAAGCCTTCCATGACGCCACCCATTATGGGAAAAGTGCTATGGAAAAAGCACTCAGACCATATTTTTGCATTACCCTGTTGACAACCATATCAGCTTCAGTAGCACGTCAATGTGTAATTTGTGCCAAAAATAATGCCAAGCAAGGCCTTATAACGGCACCCCGAGTTCAGTCAGGAGGTGTAACCCCCATGCACAACCTCCAAATTGATTTTACCGAAATGCCAAGAGCCAATGGATATCATTACCTACTAGTGTTAGTCTGTACTTTCTCTGGATGGGTAGAAGCCTTCCCAACCAGAACTGAGAAAGCCCGAGAAGTTACCAAAGTTTTAATGAGAGAAATTGTCCCTAGGTTTGGAATTCCAGCAGTAATAGGGTCAGACAATGGACCCTCATTTGTCTCCCAGGTTACTCAACAGTTAGCAAAAGCTTTGCAGATACAATGGAATCTCCACACTGCATATAGACCCCAGAGTTCAGGGAAAGTTGAGCGAATGAATCGTACCTTAAAAGTCCAAATGTCTAAACTTTGCCAGGAGACACACTTAAAGTGGCCCCAAGTGCTCCCAATAGCTTTACTCAGAATACGCTCAGCTCCTGTAAAGTCAACAGGTTTTTCCCCTTTTGAAGTTCTGTATGGTAAACCCCCACCAATAGTGCAGGGAATCAAAGGAAGTCTAGCCCAAATTGGTTCAGAAATAACCAGGCAAGAACTCCTAGCTCTTAGTTTTGTTCTGCAGACTCTCCATGCGTGGATCCAAGACCAGTTGCCTATCAACTTGACGGAACCTCTGCATCCCTACCAGCCTGGTACCTCGGTGTGGATCAAAGATTGGAAGAAGACACCGTTGGAACCCCATTGGAAGGGACCATACACCATCATCCTGTCTACCCCAACTGCAGTAAAGGTAGCAGAGATCGACGCCTGGATCCACCACAGCAGAGTCAAGCCCGCCGCTGATCCTGAACCTGAGCATTGGACAGCAGAACAGCATCTTGATGCACCTTTGCGAGTTACTCTGAGACGGCAACCAGCAACTTAGACACTTCATCACAGTGCCTTGCAGTAGCCAAGTCTTTCGAAGAGGATTGCTGTTTTCCATGCAGCAACGGTTTTGTTTCAACGAACCCAACCTGCGTGTGATTTTGCACACTACTTTGATATTACATTGATTAACCATACTTCAAAAAGCCAACTGAAATTGCTAAGTTGGTTAATGTGTAATGGACAACTTGAGGATCTTCAATCAACACTCGGCACCCGTTGAATTGCTTCATTAGCGAACGGGACGAAGAAAAAGAACGTCGTGGTCAAGATCTGCAAGCTGAGGATTCAGAAGAACTCCAATCAACAATCAACATGTATCTTTACTTTTGCTTTGCCCTGGTTGCCTTCTTTGGAGGTTTTGAACTGACTTATGCTTTACCTCCGTGCACTGCTTGCATTACTTCTACTCGAACTGGACTAAAAGTAACCCAGACTTTGATTTACCATTCTTATTATACCTGCACTGGAAAAGCGACCCGGTGTATTTATAACACCACTGAACTAAATGTTTGCACAAATGGTAAATCCAGAGTATGCTATAATCCGCATCAGAATCCATCCTATTACACGTTGGAAATACGATGGAAGGATGCAGATGGACCTATAATAGCTGCTACACCACCACTTAAAGATACTAGTAGACCTGTTGTTTTGAATTTCGATGCATGTAATGTCATAAACAGAGATAGTCGTTCCACCTGTGGTACCTGGGAAAAAGCGTACCGAAATGACCATAAGTATATGTGCCCAGAAGGTGCCACAGGATGGAGAAAGTGTACAGGTAAAAAGGAACCAGGCTATAGTACTGCCCCAGCAGCAGATTACTATTGCCCAAACTGGGAATGTGTTTTTTATGCTACATGGAATGATGGTATAGTTGATGAAAAGATAGATAAGAGGATGGCCACTTTAACCAAGTCAACAACAAATGATAAATGTCAGAAAGATGCTTGTAACCCCTTACACTTACGCATACACAATCCCACTGCATGGAAGCAAGGATACAAGTTTGGTTTACGTATTGCTGGTGGAGCAATAGATCCGGGAACCATTGTGTATATCAGATTGAATACCCAAGCCCACAAGTCATCTAAATATCATATCCATAATACCTTCTATGAGGCCATGCATGTAAATAAGTTTGAAATCCCTCATCCTTCTCAGAATTTATTTCTAGAATTAGCCGGGGCAGTAGTATCTAGTCTTAAAATCTCAGATTGTTATTTCTGTGGCGGAACCCAAATGGGTGACCAGTGGCCATAGGAAGCCCAAGAATTAAATTATTCTCTGACTTACAATCAGACTGAACTACACAAGGCTACTAGCGAATGGGTGTTAGCGCACTCAATTGTTGGACGTCTTTGCTATACCAGAACTGGACCCCAGTTCACCCAACAGGTAGGACAGCTGGTCTGTCTTAGCCAGAAATTCTATAATGCCACGACCAAAAAGACGTCATGGTGGTCAGGAATCAAACACCCTGAACCTCCTAACCCATTAGCCAGATTTCCTGAACTTGCTGATTTATGGACTAATCTTGCCAAAACCCATGTCTGGCAAGCCCCACCTGGCCTATATTGGATCTGTGGAAACCGAGCATATGTACAACTCCCGCCACAATGGGGAGGAGCATGTGTCTTAGGGACCATCAGACCTTCTTTCTTTCTTTTAAACACTGAACATGGAGAACAATTAGGATACCCAGTATACACTACCCACCGACACAAAAGAGCACTGAGACAGAAGAGATCACCCCTCCAGGTAGGCAAGGGGGAGAAGTGGCAGGGTGATGATTGGCCGCCAGAAAGAATCATTGAGTATTATGGGCCTGCCACCTGGAATGATGATGGAATGTATGGATATCGAACCCCAGTCTATATGATTAATCGTATTATTCGCTTACAAGCAGTAGTTGAAATAATAACCAATGAAACTAGCCAAGCTCTCACACTTTTAGCTAGACAAAGTACTCAGATGCGCACTGCTATATATCAGAATCGCTTAGCACTTGATTATTTGTTAGCAGCTGAAGGAGGAGTATGTGGTAAACTGAATTTAACTAATTGCTGTTTAAAAATAGATGATAAGGGTCAAGTAGTTGAAGAAATTGCTAAAGATATGCAAAGACATGCTTATGTGCCAGTACAAACTTGGCACTCATTGAAATTCCCTAATTGGTTTGCTAATCTGTTCTCATGGCTGGGAGGACTGAAAACTTTCCTTATATTGGTACTAATCCTTGTTGCTGTTATTTTCTTATTACCATGTTTAATCCCATGTTGTATGCATTCTATCCATAATGCTATTGATAGTACAGTAGAGCGGAAGACCGCAACTAAAATAATGGCCCTATATAAAGCTAGTCCTAGTTGAAATCCTTCAACCATGGTATAACTATTTCAAGGTGATTTAATTCTCACACCTTATTAAGTAATAGGGTGAGATTAATCAAAGGGGGGAATGTGGCAGGTGTAGGCCTGTGATCCACTTTGTCTGATATAAGCAAGCGAGCCTAGCTAGCTTGACCTGTAAATGAAGCTAGTGGAGAGGCCTATGGGAATTGCACATCCCCCAATCTGCCTGTAGAGCTGGAACACAGCAAGGACATAGCAAGAATATTGAACTAGCTTAGATAAGCAGAACTGGAAGATGGAAAAATACAGAAAAATATGTTTAAAAGTTACTGATAAGAAAAGTACATCTGCAAGGGATTTAATTGGGACTGCTGACAGATGAGTTGCAGAGCCCTGCTCCCCTACACGCACAAATTGGCTCAATGGCCTTGGAAGTCTGAAAGTAACAAGTTGATGAACTGGCCATTGTAATTGGGACTAGAAGGGGGGTAAGCAGGTGCTGAGCCCACTGAAGGAACATAATTGGATAATCATATCAGTACCGGGACCAATAGAAGGGGTACGGGAGGTATGGGAGGTTACCGGAACCAATGAAATGTTCTTCTATACCTAGAATGGAGTAAAAGTCTATAAAAGTTGTTGTATTGTCAGAAATCGGGGCTCAGCCATTTTGAAATTGATGATTGCTTGAGACTTGTGCACAAATAAATGATTTGGACCTTCTGAACAGACTCCTGGTATTATTGGTTTGTCTGCGCTCTGCTGCTACAGTAGCACAAGCCCCAGCATGGCTTCTATGCAGCCTTGGGTAAAAAAGAGAAGCAGGTAATCCAGTTTGGGTTTTCAGTTACTAGCTCCTAACACTGACTATTGTCCTTCAGCTCAAGTTTCAAAGACCATCAAGAAAGAGTTCCAAGGATGAAGCACTCTGTTCTCCACCCTTCCGGTTGCTTTTCACTGGGCTAGTTCACACTAGAATGACAACCCAGCATAGCAGGGATTTCTAGCCCTCGCCCTGGGACTCTAACCCAGGAAACCAAGGATTTCTATCCCAACCGTTACACAGCTTACCTTAGCTGCTTCTACTTCCTGGGTTCCCTTCTCTCCCCAGGGCCTCCCAGCTTTTTCTCAGCCACCACTGGAGCCATGCCTTCCTGGCTAATTCGGGGACTTCCCCTCAATTTGGGAGCTTCCAGCCCTGTATTGGAGCTCCCTCTAGTGCCTACTATGTAGAAAAACCTGTGTGTGTCTTTCTGCACATTGCAATATACAATATACAACCAAAATATATATACAACATATGCAGAGCTGAAAATGTAAAACAACTGTAAGAAAAAAACAGAACACTAAAGAATAACTGCCAATGCTGGAATAGCGACAGATGGATGGTTGAATCTGGTGAGGAGGGAAGAACAGCCTGCGGGAAGAAAAGACAAAACTTGTTAAAAAGCAACGAGCAGAGTATGGTCAGACCTCCACTAAGGCTTTAAAAAGTGAGCATCCATTTACCAGGCACAGACGCTCATTGGTGGGCATGTCTACGTGAGCCTTTAGTTGCCCGGCAATGTGATCCTTCGGTTCAATCAGCAGTAAACAGGGTCACTATCTTCCTCAGATGTAGCCCCTGCCTCTGCTTCCCATTGTCTAATGCCCGGACTAAACTATATAGCACCTGCATTAGACTGTGTACTGCCTCCTTTATGTGCTGCGCTTCCCTCAGGAGCACAACATTCACCTCTTCTTGCTGTGTCAGCACTTGAGCAGCCATCACTTCCAGGGGGTGTCTACAGTCGCTGCCTGCGACTGCCTTGCCTCTTGGTTGTGGTGTGGTAGGACTTCTGTGTTTGTGCCATCCCAGCTGAATACCAGACTCAACAGATCCATGTTTGTGGCCTCGCCATCAGTGATACGTGTTGCTGGAATAAAATAGATAGGACAGAATAACTAATTTGTGATACTTACAGCTCCGCCCAATCCTCACACTCCTCAAAAATTTCCAGGGCAATGCTGGGGATGTATTCACTGGCTGGGGAGGAGAGCACAGTCATGAAGCCCCCAGAGGCAGACACCCCTGAGGCATAGCTTGCAGAGGTAAACACTACAAGAAGTAATAGAGAAGGGGACAGCAATTAATTTAGTCAGCTTCGTAGGCCTCAGCCCTTGGGGATGTACTCACAGGCTGGGGAGGAGGGCACAGTTGCAGAGCCCCCAGAGGCAAACACTGCAATAAGAAATGGAAAAGGGGCAACTATTAATTGATCCAACTTCACAATCTTCAGCCCTTCACCAGTCCCTCCACCCAAATACACCAGATACTTCTAGAGATGTACTCACTAGCTTTCACTTCTGTCCTTGGGGTGGGAGCAGTTGACTCTGCCGAGTCTGTACAGCCAGACATACCATCAGGTGTCTCTGGCCATAAGGTGGTTGCAATCATCTGTTCTGGTGATGTCAGTTGGTCAGTGCATGGAGGCCCCCCCCCCCCTCCAGTCTGCCACCATGATTCACTGATTGCTATCATTTATTTTTATTTATTTTTATTTTTTTACAGCAAAATAAGCATTGCGCCACAGGTGCTTTAACTGTTTGAGGATGTGTACCTTCACCCCCAGCGAACTCACATCAACTATTTTCCCCCACAATTTAGCCCTTGCCCTGCCAAAATCATACATACATATAGGTTGTAGTAGTAAGTAGACATCCAGCAGTACAGCAGGTTAAGAACATAAGAACATAAGTTAAGAACATAAGATATGCCATACTGGTTCGTCTCCTCCTCCTCCTCAGAAAAGCGCACCGAGCAGAGGCTCTTTCCTGGCTGCCAGTCTTTTACATCTCACTGTCTGAACTAGAATCGTGCTCCATCTCCATCTCTCCAGATACAATACAATAATGTGCACAAATCATTTGTATGCAGATATCCTACAAATTAATGCATGTGCAATTGACTGTATACATTTTTAAATCCTTGAACACATACAATGTGTGCCTAAAAGAACAGATTGATCAAATGAACATGAAAAGATGCCCAAAAATGAGCAGGAACAAAATTTATTTGATGGTGTATTTCCCTAATCTGCACAGTTGCCCTGCCTTTACTGATCTAGCGAATGTGCGGAGAGCAGTTGGTGCTTCAGGAACCTTGAGGGATTGGCATTTTGGATTTTCTCGAGCAATTGCTAGCAGTGACCATTTGTTTCGGTGGGATGATGAAACAAAGAAGAAACACAAAATGAGTTCCAAACTTTCAGAAGTAATTGAAAACCAGTATACTGAAGCTTGAAAACAAAAAGTTCTAACAGCAAAGCAGTGCCAAGAAGCACTGAAAGGAAGAAAAACAGGGATTCAAGATGGCTGCTTAGACTGCTGAGTTACCTGATGGACAATTTTGATATGCTAAAGAGGAAGGAAAAGACCCAACAGAAGCCTCCTCAACTTGTGGGAACTTCTCCTTCATCTCTTACCTCTGGACCTATGGATTTGTTCATCTTTCTGGAGGGTCTGCAAGACCTAACCGTCGTTTTTCTGGGCAAGTTGATGGTGGGCAGGTGAGCTTGGCATCCTTTTCCAAATGTGATCATCACAGGTGCTGTCTCTCCTTCCTGTTGTGCCTGCTGGGATTATCCTCCCTGAAGACTCCAGTGCCCCTTTTCCCGAGTTGTGTCATGGTGAGTCACTGGAAGAGGGCAGTACTTTGGATCTGGGTCTGGCACTGAAGTTGGTATCAGCAGGGGTGGCTCAGAGCAATCTGCTGCCTGAGGGGAGGTGTGTGTGTGTGGGGGGGCGGGGGGGCTTTCTCAAAACTCTAATCAGGGATTGAACCAAACCAAAAAGCCAATTAGATTATATGGAGGAAATGCAAGATGTTTGCACACCAAGGAATTAAAAGAGAGCAAGAACCACAGCATACTTAATAAAACTAAATTATAACTCATTATTATTTTGTTGTTATAAACCACATTTTGGTTCTTGCTTTTTCCTTTTGAACATATATTTTGCATCAACAGAACCCCTTCAACGGTGGGTTTAGAACAGAACCAAGACATTAACCCACAGAATTCAATATCTTAAAAAAAATCTGATTCTGATCATCTCACTAACCAATATTCTCCAGTACCAGGCATATTGTGAACTAAAACAAAACCCTACAACAAAGTCACTGAGTATCTAAAGAGCAAATCTACCATACCATACCATATCAGCACAAATTTCCAAAACTCACATAAAGAGCCCATCCAAAAAAAGCATCACTGTAAATACTACAGTGGGACCTGGAACATCCAATCATTTATTTGAAAAGCTGAACAATTCAGATTACTACATACAAACTCCATGTTAACAGAACACCTGGCCTCAGTCACACACTCAGAACCCAGATCCTCATCAAGTACAGAATAAGTGACTACAACCTAAAATAAAAATATGTAGACAAAAATGAAACTGAAACCCCAAGAAGCCAGACTCCGCATGTAGTGCAACATCAGATAAATAAGAGATGCAGTTCCCCATACTGTGTAAAATATAAAGATAGCACAAAGTCCAATCATTAAAATGAAAATAAAATTATTTTTTCTACCTTTGTTGTCTGACCATTTTATTCTCTGATCATGCTGGTCCCGATCTGAGGCTTCTGCTTTCCTACCTTCTCTCAGCTCTCTTTCTGTGGTCTATGGTCCATCTGCCATTTCTTATCTCTTCTTTTGTTTTCTTCACTTCCTTCCATCAGCCTATATCCAGTCACCAGTAACCCTCCCCAGTATCAGCCCCCTTTCCAGTCCTCCCCTCCCAGTACTTTCCAATGTCAACCACCTTGCATTCCCAGGACTGTCTCTGGTGTCCTTTCTCTTCCAGTTCCCCACCTTCTCCACTGTCCAGCCCCTTCTAGTCCAAATATCATTACAGGTATCAGCTCACTTTCACTCTCAGTGCCTCCCCCCTGCCATCAGCTCCCTTCCAATCAACATACCCTCTGTCCATCCCCCTTCCAATGACATCCCCACATGCCAGTTCCTTTCCAGCTCCAGTGCTCTATCCCTTCCAGCCTCCTCCCCATTACCTAGACACCTACCAGTCCCATCCCCAAGTGTTGGCTCCCTTCCAGTCCCCCTTCAGTACCATCCCCATGTGTCAGCTTCCTTCTAGCCCCCTCCTTCCCCCCTCCATATCAGTTCTCTTCCAGCCCCCTCCTCCCCCCTTGTCAGCTCCACTCCTGCCCCCACCTCCCTTCCTACCCCCCCCCCCATTTTCAGCTCCTTTCCTGACCCCTCCTTCCCCAGTAGACCCTCTCAGATCTGTTCTCTTTCAGTCCTATTCTCTCATCCCCCACATCAGTCCATTTGTAGCCCTAACCCCTAGTTTTCTTCCAGGGTGAACAGCACTTTCCTCCTCTCCTCCATCAGCCCATTTCCATTTCTAGCCCACAGTCTCCTTCCAGTGCCAGCAGCTCACTCCTCCTCCCATCAGTCCATTTCCAGTGCTAGCCTATTTCCAGTCCTATTCCCCTTATCAGCCCACTCCAGTCCTAGACCCCCTATCAGCCCATTACCAGTCCTAGCTCATTTCCAGTGCTAACCCCCCCCCCCCGATAAGTCCATTTCCAGTCCTAGCCCCCCTAATCAGCCCATTTCCAGTCTTAACCCCACCTAATCAGCCCATTACCAGTCCTAGCTCTTTAATTAGACCATTTCCAGTCCTAATTCCCCCGATCAGCCCATTTCCAGTCCTAGCCTCCCTTAAGCGCCCATTTCCAGTTCTCGCCCCCCCCCCATCAGCCCATTACCAGTCTTGGCCCATCTATAATGTATTTTCTTTACCCTGCCCTTTTCTGGTTACAAGTGTTATGCTTGGATTGTATTTGAAAATTCATAAATAACTATTTAAAAAAATGAAAGGAAGAAAAACAAAGCGAGAAGTTCTTGGAGAGACTAAAGCCAGAATATCTGTTCTGTTAGAAAAATAGAAAAAGAAACAGACAGTACTTTTAAAAAAAATTATTTTCATTAATTTTGCAATGAAATTCAAGTATATAACTAGAAGGAAAAGGTATAACATAGAGAAGCAAATAATTTCAAGGCAATAGCAAAAAAAACAAACAAACAAAAAGCTAGCATAAGTATTCCTATAACAACCACAATACAGGGAGAACCAAAAAAAAGAAATAAGAAAGTACATGGAGAATTATATTCGGAATTTACAATCAGGAAAAGAGAGTTACAAAAAGATTCATGACCTACAAAGAACTGAGCATCAACGTGACTGTTAGAACTATACACTGTTATAATTATTTGCTTAGGGGGTCATTCTGAACAGAGGATAGCAGGGATGTACATCCGGTTTAGATGTACATGCCCCGCTGTTCCCTGTTTTGTGATTCTGAGACAGGAGCTCCCTTCACGTATTGAGCCTTTGTGCGGGGAACTCCAGACAGGGGCGGCGACAGGGAGGAGGTGGGCGGAGCGCCCAAAATGCACATATAGGGCCAATTCAGGTCACAGTCCGGTACGTCTGGGGTCAGAAGGCTAGAAGGGGATCTTATTAACTTCTGAAGTGGAATAAGTCCTCCTGACTGAGGAGTTCAGCGCGGGAGGGGACCCCCCCCCCCGACAAATGGAGCCACAGTAGGAGGTACCCCACCACATGATCCCGGCCCTGGGAGACCCCTCTGGGGTTGGGCAGTGGGGAAAGGCAGGTTAGTTCAATGGCGATGCATCAGGGCTCCTGTATGGCATCCCAGTGCCATGGCACCGGGGCTCCATGCAGGCGCTTGGGCTGGGTTAGACGGAGTGGGAGTTCTCCATACGGCAGAACAGAATCTGGGTCCATCCTCCTAGTCCTGGCTCTCTGTAAGCACTATAACATCACTGTGCCCAAAAAGCACTGGGATCATGACCCTAAGAGAAGTAAATGAGGAGGTTATGATCATCTAGGATACTCCTATTCCAACTGATAAAAAAATGGATGCGAGGAAGCCAGATATAGTGGTTAAGGAGAAAAACACCAGAGCGGCATTGATAATAGAGTTGTCAGTTCCAAGTGACTATTCTGTGAATTGTGTGGAGAGGCAGAAGATCCTGAAATACCAGGAAATGCAGTCAGAAACCAAGAAAATGTGGCAGAAAGATACAGAAATATTTCCCATTGTGTTGGGTGCCACAGGCTTGATAAAGAAGAATTTCTAAGCCCATCTTGACAAACTACCCATACATGTTACATCTTATGAACTCCAGCAAGAGGCTCTCTTTGGCACGATGCAAGTACTATGCAGAGTCTTAGCAGTAAATTTGAGAGACTGAGATCATACTCCCCATGCTCTGGCTTAGAAGTGAGGTTCACCACTGTCATGGTATGCACAAAACTAAACCATTTACCCCAGCAGAGACACTGATATTGGTGAATTTTCAGGCCTCCTATCTGGCAGAGGCTTTGATTTTTGGGCAGCTGACATTGGCAATGTCTCTTCCACCTGGGGCAAGTGCCAGGCACCACAGTTTAGGTGCCTGGGTAACCTTGTGACCTGTTTTGCCTAGCCCTGAAAGAAAAGACTGGGAAAAATAGAAAAAGACACATTTAAGATAGTATGTGAAGATCAGAATTAAGACATTGAGGTTGGAACATACTCTGTTCTGAATGTATTTTAGAAATACCTCTGCTAAACACTGAGGGTCCGATTCTGTTCTGGACTTCCCAGCCCTCTGTGCGCCCGGTTGGAACCGGACGCACAGATTGAGCTGGTATTCTGATCCTGCGGGGAACATCTAGCCCCATGGGATCAGAATTGCGTCCAGGCCTGTACGTGCAGGCCAAGACCCCGATTCTGGTCGGCCTGCACATACAGACCTTGCCTGGATAACTCAGTAAGGCCTCCTGAATGGATCTGCGGTGCCATGGTGTCTGGTTTCAATGGCACAGTGGCTCCATTTAGGAGCCGCGATCCCTGGCTTTCAGACAAAACTCTTCATTCCCCACAGCCTGACCCCCGATCAGGCCTTCCAAGGCCAGGTTCGGACTGTGGGTTGACAGGGGTAAGACTCAGAGTATGTGTATGGGAGGACCAGGAGGCCCGCAGGGAAAAATGGGAATCCTGTACTTACAAATATACTGAAAGGAATGTGCTGTTAAGACAAGTTGATTGTCTTGTAAGGGGAAATGACTAACAGCTGTGGAGTTACTGATAAGTTGTGGTGGGCCTCAGGGGATGAGTTAATGACGTATGTATATGGTTTTGCTCATGTATAAAAGCTGGAAAGCCCCTTTACTCTTTGAAATAAACTTACATACTACTTATATACGAGTGTGTGTGTTTGTTCCCCTGGAATTCCAGACAGAGAAGGTAAGGTGGTTCCCCGGCCCGGGGCAGCCGGCGTCCCGAAGGGGTAAGTGGTACATGGTGCTAGCGTTCACCATGCCAAGCGCATCTACTTTTCAAATGCAATCTTGAAGGCTCCAAACCAGACCCGGCACCTTTATTCTACTCTTCAATCCTTATCATCCCTTCAACCCTCTGCGTCAGCTGCTCAGATCCATCCCGTTCCACCTCCCTCTCTCCTAGTTTCTTCAGTGACAAGATTTCCTCCTTAAGGGGGGCGGAGCCTGATGTCCAGCGGGATAGACGCTTAACGCTGAAGCTCCCGAGTGGCCTACTCAGAATCCTGACTTTAATACAACTTATCTTTTTAATTGGGCTCTGATCCTACCGGGGTGCCTCGGGGGGATGGCGGGGCCCAAGCCAGCGCGTCTCGAATTCAGCTCTCCAACGAACTCCAATGGCAAACGCTCTAAAACTGAGCCGCCGTCCCCACAGAAGATGGTTCCACTCCGGGAGGGTCCCGCGATGCAGCAGGAGATTTTAGATGAGATCCGCGGCGTGAAAGAACTTGTGCAATCCAACGGTGAAGCACTCAGATCCATGCGGGCAGACCTTGGCAAACTACAGGACAGGCTCGAGGGGTTATCGCTGAGACAGGACAAAATGGAGGGTACTCTTGACTCGCATGCGGTCCGCTTGGCAAACTTGGACAAAGTCGAACGACAAGTGCAGGCCCTTCAGAGGGAGCTGGAAGACAGTAACAACCGAGCCCGTCGCAACAATATACGGCTCGTGGGAATGCCGGAGGGAGCAGAATCAGGAGATATGAAAGAGTTCCTCTCTAAATTGCTCCCCTCCTTGCTTAAAACAACGTTCACCAAGGATTTGGAGATTGATCGGGCCCATCGAGTACCCACGACTTTGGCGCTCAACCGGAAGACCCCTCGGCCCATCATTTTCCGATTGTTGAGATATCAGCAAGTTGAACAAATTCTAAACGCTGCCCGTGCAAACCCCCGGCTGGATTATGAGAGCCATCGGATTTCATTCTTCCCCGACTTGGCGAAGCCCACAGTGGACCGCAGGAAAAGACTCCTCGAATTTCGACCGCGTTTGCAGCAGCTTCAAGCGCGTTTTGGCCTAATGTATCCGGCGAAACTTAGAGTTACTCTTCATAATCAAACCAGGACTTTTGAGGATCCGGACGTGCTTGCGGCCTATCTGGAAGCCAAAGAAGCGGACCAAATGCGCTGAGCCAGGGACCTTTATTTGCCCATCGATTTGGAACTGGTCGCCATTTTGTGTCGTCGATGCTGCACGTACAGCCTGGATCAGAGGCCCTGCGGCCTAGCTTATTATGGCCTGCTGACCGTCGGACTCTCCTGTGAGGGACCTTTCCATTGCATACACCTCGGTGGGCTCCGGAGCCTATGTAGCTATTACAGTTAATATGTAGAATGTTTTGGCCCTCGTCGGGGCTTCCTCCCGCAGACATATGGTCGCCATTAATCATTGGGGTTATGCTTCTTCTCTACTACACTTCGGTGTTTACTTTTGGTATGGGGGAATACCAGATATAGTGCTTATTGTATATGATTTGTTTAGGTCTTCTCTGAATCAAGCAGTTAAGATGGGGGATAATGGAAATTGTGTGCATTATGATATTTCTGTCTTGAATAGATTCAGTTATTTCTATGGCCCCATGTAAGCTTTTGTCATTGAACGTCAAAGGCATTAATAATCCGATAAAAAGGAAGAAAATCCTTAATTACTTAAATCACGAAAATGCTGATTTGGTTTTTCTCCAAGAAACGCATCTCAATGCCAAGGAGACACTGAAGCTCAATGTTAAACCCTACATGGTGGCCGCCTACTCTCCCGCTATAGCGAAGAGATGTGGGGTAGCCATCTTGATTAGGAAATCCTTACAAGCCACTGTTATAGATAGCAGTTCTGATACTGAGGGTCGGTGGTCCCGAGTCCACCTTAAAGTAGGTAATCTTGAACTGACATGTATATGTATATATGCTCCTAATGTGGATGATCCTATTTTCTTTGCTAACCTTGCCCAGGTTGCACAAGCTTCTGCTAATACTTCGTTAGTAATAGGAGGCGATTTTAACCAGGTAATTGATCCATTGGTAGATAGGCAACCACCCAGAACGAGTGGTCCCACCAAGAGTCATCTCACGCTAACGTCTTTGATTAAAGATCTAGCTTTAGTAGATCTATGGAGGCTGTTACACCCTTCGGACTTAGAATTCACATTTTTCTCCCCCCCACATCAGTCACAATCTAGGATAGATTTCTTCCTCGTATCCAAAGCCTTAATCTCCAGCACGGATACAGCCAAGATACACTCTCTGCACATCTCAGACCATGCTGCTATTTCCTTCCTTTTGAACACTAGTGCACAGAGGGATAATCCACGGGCTTGGTATTTTGATCGGACCCTGCTTGAACAACAGGATTTTCAGGCCGACATACGGGCTGCCATACAAGATTACTTCCACTTTAATTCACCCCATGATACAATGAACTGGGCATGGTGGGAGGGCTTTAAAGCGTCTATCCGTGCTACCATCACTAGCTATCAAATCCGTTTAGGGAAGCAGCGTAAACGGCAACTCTTAGTACTAGAGCAGCAGATCAAGGCCGGTGAGCGTGTTCTTACCTCTCGTACTGACCCAGGTGTGTTGATTCGCTTGCAACGCTTGCGTTTCCAATATAACTCGCTTTTAACGACTGCAGCGGCCAAAAATATAGAACTACAGCAAGGGACGTACTATCGGGAAAGCAATCGTGCCGGTAAACTCTTAGCTAATGCTCTGAAAGGTCAAAAAGAAGCCAAACGCGTAGCGGCCCTGCGTAGTCCAACGGGGGGGAATTTAGTCACAAATGATACAGAGATAGTAGAGCTCTTCCGGGATTTCTACACCCGCCTCTATCAATCCGAATGTGAGTTTGACCCAGAGGCTTTTGACCGACTACTAACTGGTATACAACGACCGACCCTCTCTGTAGAGGACAAAGAGTCACTAGACCAGTCATTTACTCTTTCAGAAATTCACTTTGCACTCAAGCGCTGTGCCTCGGGTCGGGCTGCCGGCCCAGATGGCCTCCCGGCAGAATTTTTTAAAACTTTCAGCGCTGATTTGGCCCCATTCCTACAACTCTATTTCTCTGCTTTGGCCAAAGATAGCTCCTTCACAGGATCTTTCTCGACGGCAAATGTTGTAGTCTTTGAGAAAGAGGGGAGAGACCCGATGCTGACTGCAAATTACCGTCCCATTTCCCTCCTTAATGCTGATTACAAGATATTTGCAACCATTCTGGCCACTAGACTATCCGATAAAATGCCTGCTCTAATTCACCCAGACCAATGTGGTTTCATACCTGGTAGGTCCACTGCTGATAATGCCAGGACCTTGTGTCATATACTAGCTGCAGCAGCGCATCATGATCAACCCCTCGTCGGCCTCTCTCTTGATGCCGAAAAGGCTTTTGACCGATTAGAATGGCCCTTTCTCTATGCGGTTCTCCGCTGGTATGGGTTTGGGGAAGGCTTTCTCCGATACCTTCAAACTCTATATGCACATCCGACAGCCACTATTTCTGCTAATGCCACAAAATCTCAACCGTTCAATCTTCACAGAGGCACTCGGCAAGGATGTCCCTTATCTCCTTTGCTCTTTGATCTAGCACTTGAACCCCTAGCCCTCCTCATCCGACAGGCCACAGATATCCATGGAGCCCCCTTTCAGCACAGAGATATTAAAATATCTGCATACGCAGATGACCTCATGCTTTTCGTATCCTTAGACTCTGTCCCTGCTGTTTTAAACAAGATTGATAGCTATTCCCTACTTTCGGGATACAAGATTAACTGGACTAAATCTGTTGCCTTCCCTTTGAATCATCGAGTCCATGCTGCAGACATGCAGGCTTTCCCCTTTGTATGGCAGCCCCGTATGGTCAAATACCTGGGGGTTCATTATTGTTATCCATTAGAAAATACTCTTAGCCATAATGCTAAAGAGCTAGTCTCCAAAGCGCGTGATCTTACCAACCGGTGGTCTCCTTTAACACTCACATGGTGGGGCCGACTGGAAACAATCAAAATGATGATGGTTCCCAAACTAAATTACATCCTAGAAATGCTACCATGCCTCCTGCCTGCACACGTCTACAAAGATATAGAAGGTCTCCTGATCCGTTATTTATGGCAGGGCAAACCACCAAGGATAGCTAAGCGTAAACTACAGGCGGACAAAGAAAATGGAGGGGTCCGGTTCCCAGATTTTCTTAAATATCATAAGGCCTTCCTCCTTAAACAGGGTGCCCGTTGGTTAGACCCCCCGGTAGAAGGTAGACCAGTCTGGCTCGACATTGAGGAGGAACTCTGCAGGCCTATTCCTCTTACCCACCTTCCCGGCATGACCTTTCAACTAGATTCCCACTATCCACCAATGGTTGTAGATACACTACTTGCCTTTAACACTTTCATTCAGTCTCAGGGACCACAACAGTGCCCGCCGTATCGACTCCCGCTATGGCATAACTTGCGCCTTCAAATACAAAATAAACCAATAGCATGGACCCCCTGGTATTCCAAAGGGATATGGATGCCTTACCAATTGATTGTCAGCGAGCGCTGGAAAACTTTTAAAGAATTGAAAGAGGAATTTGGCTTACTAACACGACATTACTTCCAATGGGTGCAGCTTCAGCACTGTCTTAGGAGTGTTCGGCTTCTTCCACTAACTGAAACCAATGATGAAGGTCTAGCAGAGATAATTCGTTCTATTGGGAGTCAATCTGGCGTGGCCTCTAACTTTTATAAAATGTTAAGCAATCATGAGCACAGTAACATTCCCGCAGTCCAACAGATATGGGAGCGGGAGCTACAAATCACACTAACTCCTGAGCAATGGAGCCTCTTCTGGAGTAAAGTTGTTCGGGTTTCCCGGTCAGCTTCGCTAACCCAGACACTTTTCTATTTTGCACATAGAAGTTTCTATACGCCTGTGAAGCTTGCCAAATGGAATGCCAATGTTAATGACAGGTGTTGGAATTGCCACGCCGCCACAGGCACACTAGCTCATATAATGTATGAATGTTCTACATTGCAGCAATTCTGGAGGCGGATCTGGGGTCGTATTCAACTCATTTTACAATTTCACGAGCCTCTTTCTTGGCGGATAGTGGGACTTCGCTCTGCGGCGGGGATCCCCTCTCTTCCAAAGTCGGGCCGCTTTTTGCTAAATTTCTTGATGGGTATAGCTATATCTTTAATCACGAAACACTGGAAGAATAGCTCCCATCTAAGTCCCCATGAGTGGTGGAATCTTGTATGTTTATATAGTAAATATGAACAGATACCACGCCGAATGGCTCCCCATGCCCAAACAGTACATCATGTTTCTAAATGGAATTTGCTCAATGAATATGTGCAAGCTGCCAAATGCTCTCATCTAACTGTTTAACTCCATTTATCATGTACACTCATTTACTATGATCTTCAATCGCTCTATACTGGTTTACAAAGAATGAGAACTAATCATTGATTACCCGAACGTTGTATTCCTTTCCTAGAGAAGAAGTATGGGGGTGGGGGGAAATATGGGGTTGCTTTTATGTGTATGGTTTTGTATTTGTATTTTCTGTATGTCCTTTACTTTGGTTGTGTTATAAAAGGAAAATAAAATATTAAAAAAAAAAAAAAAAAAAAAAAAAAAGATTTCCTCCTTAAGAGCATTGTTACCTTCCTGTCGTCTCCCCCCCCCCCAATTCACTCTCCTCCTCCTTTTGCCTCTCCCCCTCCCGCTTCTCAACTTTCCCATTCCTGGGCTTCTTTTTCCTTGATCACTTCCCCGGAACTTCACCACCTTATTTCTTCTTCCAAGAAGACATCCTGTCCTCTTGATCCTATTCCCTCTTCCTGGCTTCTAGATTCTTCTTTGGCTTTTCTACCTCACATTCTTACTATGTTTAACTCCAGTCCATCCACAGGGGTTTTTCCCTCCTCCTGGAAGCATGCCTTAATTTGCCCTATCCTTAAAAATCCCTCACTTGATTCCCTGGTTCCTGCTCACTACTGTCCTGTCTCTAATCTTCCTTTCCTCTCTAAACTTTTAGAGAAGTTTGTCTTTGCACAACTCTCCCATCACCTGGATTCCATCAACTTTCTTCACCCTCGCCAATCTGGGTTTCGTCAGGGTCACAGTGTCGACACTATTCTCCTTGCTTTTACTAACGCTCTACATGTGGCTCACGACCGTGGTGACATTTCGGTGGCGGTTGCTCTTGACCTCTCAGCGACTTTTGATCTGGTTGACCACTCCCTCCTCCTTTACCGCCTGCGAGAGGCAGGCCTATGTAGTACTGTTCACCACTGGTTTCATTCTTTCCTCTCTTCTCGATCCTGTGCGGTTCTCTCCCCCTCCCCTTCCACCCCTTCTTCAGATTCCTTTCCTATCCCCTGTGGGGTTCCCCAGGACTCTGTTTTAGCTCCTCTTCTTTTCAATCTCTTTCTGGCTCCCCTTGCCCTTTTAATTCAACAGTCTGGTGTTTCCGCTTTTCTTTATGCTGATGATATCGTGTTACTTCATCATACTTCCCCCTCTTGCCCTGACCTCTCTGTACTCAATTCCTGTCTTGCTGAAGTGGCTAATTGGTTGACCCTTAACTGTCTTCACCTTAATCTCACTAAAACTGTTGCTATTTGGTTCTCTCATGGTTGTCCACCCCCCCTTCTGGCCCCTTCATTTTCTGGCTCCCCTGTCCCTTTGGTCTCCACTTTTCGTTACCTTGATGTTCACTTCGATTCTGACCTATCCTTTCAGGCCCACCTCTCCCACATCACTAAATCGTCTTTCTTTTTCCTCCGTCAAATTCGTGCGGTGGGTCCTTTTTTATCCCCTTCGGCCCTTTCCACCCTGTTGTTGTCCCTGGTTATGTCTCGTGTGGATTTCGCTAACTCTGCTCTCATTGGACTCCCTAAGTCTCGGTTATCTCAATTGCAACGGATACAGAATACTGCTGCTCGCCTTGTCTGTCACGCTTCTTCTCGGGACCACATTACACCTCTGCTTTTCCGTCTTCACTGGTTGCCCTTCCCTTACCGCTCTCAATTCAAGCTACTCACCTTGGTTCACAAAGCTCTCCATACAGGCTCCCCTCAATATCTCTCCGACCTCCTTTCCTTTCACTCTCCCCGGTATACTCCTCGCTCTTTCCATCTCAACCGCCTCACTCTTCCTTCCTCTTCTCGTGCTCACCTTCAATCCACCCGTGCTTCTGCTTTCTTCTTTGTTGGTCCCGCCCTCTGGAATTCCCTCCCCCCTTCGTTTAGAACCTCACCATACCACCTTTAAACAAAATCTGAAAACCCACCTTTTCTCCCTGGCTTTCGATGTGCCCTCTCCTTTTGTGTAGCTCCCATTCTCCCTGCCCTTCGCCTACCCTCTTGTTTCTTTCCCTACCCCTTACTGTTTTTCCTATCCGCACTATCTTTTATGACGCAATTGTAATTTTCTTTTTCCTTTTCACTGGCTTCGGCCTTTTTAAACTTGATTTTAATTGTACACTGCTTTGATTATTGGAGAAAGGCGGTTTTATCAAAAGACAATGAACATAAACATAAACATACATAGTGCTGGGAAAGGAGTAACCCACACTTACAATTTGGTGTTAGAAGTGGTATTTCCCCGTTGCACTGGGATTTCCCGACTTCTTCAATTGACGCAGCTTTGGTAGCTCATCTCGGGAATGCGCTTTAGTAGAGCTATGCATAACAGGGATGTCCCGCTGGGTCTGTGGTAATACACTTTTCCTTCTCTGTGGCTTGTGTGATTGTGTGAGCTTGGCAAGATGTCCCTGCCCCAGCCCAAAGTGATAGCGCTAGTGACGGTTGTTGGCAGAAAGCAAGTGGCCAAGCACCCGACTGTTGAATATTAATTAAAGGATGGGGGGGTCCCAAGATAAGGGGACAGCCCCAGAATCCGCGGGAGTGCCTGTGCAGCCAAAGTTTGTGGTAAGGTTTAAAATGGCAGCTAAGAAGGCATCCTATTCTCACCACACCCCGGTCCCCCCCGGCGCACCCCCTGCAGATGGGGAAATGCCAAAGGAATATGTGGACAGAGTGGCGGGGGGCCATTATACTAATACCTGGGTGGATAATATGGCGGGGTGGACAGAAGGATTACGTAGCTCAAATCCTTTTCCCAGGGAGGGTAGTTTCTCTGCCTGGCATTTAGATATGATTCGGGGATTGTGTCTGGGGGATAAGAAAGCTTTTCCCTTTTATTCCGGAGACCCGAAATGGCCGAAATCTTATATGAAGGAATGTGGTACTGCATGGATACAACTGGCCCCTTATTATAATGGTCAGCAGCAACCGGTGCTTAACTCGCCCGGGAACTGCCTCTGAAGCCAGCGAAGCCACCCCCACCCAAGGTGTCCTCCTCCCAGGTGTCCACGGCCCCTCCGCCATATCAGCCAATTTACCCCTCCCTGATTGGATCGGCTGCCATGGTACAGCCAGCCAGAGACTCTGACTCATTAGAGGACATTGTTCTGGCTGCGGCTACTCCTACCATGCACCCAGCGGTGGTACTGGTGGGATGTGCCTCCTCCCACCGGGAATTACCTATAGATAAAATGTTTTGTCAGATATGCACTACTTATGAGGCTATACATGACATGGCGAAGGAGCCGGGTGTTTCGCCTTCACCGCCGTCAGCTGCCCTACCCTCTCACCCGAGATCGGGGCCCGTCCCTGCTGAACGGGACACGCCCAAGGGGAATGTGTCTCGTAAAGTGTGTCCAATATCCCAGGAGGCCCCTGCCGGAGGTTTGGGGACGCCAGCGGGGGCTGGAGGGTCTGAGGCTTCCCCTTCCGTCCTGCCAGAGTCCCTCATTACCCCCCCCCCCCTAATTCCTCTCTTCCGATATTCACAACTGAAGATCGGGGGGAAGCATCAGGATCAGAGTAGGGCTAGAGCTCATAGGGAAAGGCCTAGCCCTCATAAGCTTCCTAACAGTGATAGAGTGACAGGAGACCCTGCCTTTAAGGGCCATATATACACCCAGTACCCTTTTCTAACTATTGGTAGTCAGCTTGTTGTTAAGCCCCTAGATCCCGCTATCCTCTCTTCTATTTTACAGCATGCCCCAAACCCCATGAAAACGCCAGCTGCCACTGTGCATTACTTGCAACGCATGACCCGCGGGTTGCAGTGCACGGCACAGGACTACCACCTCATTATTGAAGGAGTCTTGGGGAATGATGAAGAAACCCCATTTGATTTCTCTAAAGTAAAGTCCCTGGCGAACCCTTATGAGACACCAGATTATTCCAATTACCCCCTCCGATATCCTGAGGTGGTTAAAAAGATGTGGGAGGAGGTGTTAGAAGAGTTTGAGCGTTTATTTGGAGCAAAGCAGAATCTTGCTGCATCTATTGCATGCATGCAGTAACCATGGGAGGGAGTTTCACAGTTTGTGAGAAGGTTTCGTAAGTGTTGGAAGGAGGAAGCAGGTTTATCACAGGAAGGCATGATGGCCTCGATGAATATTGTGACATGGTGGGTCCCTCCAGCCCTTTAGAAAGAGCCAAAAAGGAAGAACTAGAAGCAGTGCTGGGTGGTAAACAAAAGCAGATGGCTTGCAGTCGCCACGGAAACCAAACACAAGGGGGAGAAACACGCCCTTGCTGCCAGTTAGCTCAAGAGTCACAAGCTGAATTAGAGCACCTGCTAGGAGGAGGAGTCAGGCACTGCCCTAGAAGTCAGACACATAATGAGGCCTCAGTAGAGAGGAAGGGGTGGTCAGTAGGAGCTCCACAAAAAGCTCCATCACAAGCTCAGCTGGGAGTTCAGCTACAAGGCCAGCCAAGGGTTCCGGTAAGAGGTCAGCCAAGTGAGCAGTTAGCAGATCAGCTAACAGACCAAGAGGAGGACCGGGGAGGAGTCTGAGTTCCAAGCCAAGGCAGAGCTACAGGCAGAGTCCCAGTCCAGAACCGGGGGAGAGAAACCATGGCACGCCTAACGGAACGCTCAGTAAGGCAGAGAAAAAGCCCAGAACCAGAGCCAAGTTTAAGGGCAGAGAGAGAGCCATTTATAAAGCTTTATTCCAGAGAAGAAGATAGCAGAAGCAGGCCCGACTGTCTGCAGTATTGTAAGAATAACCAGGAGAAGAGAAAGCCAGGAAGGCAATTCCAACACTCATTTTACAAACCAGGTTTTGAACCCACAGCTGTTTCAAAAGTTCAAAGAAAACAGTCTGCAAGCAGGCAAAGAGGTAAGCCCAAAGACTGGGTTTTAAATAGGGTTGTTAATAACCAGTGTGATATTAGTTATCCAGAAGGTTGGGACTGTGGTTATAATACCTGTACTGATAATGACCATTTGCAGCAATACCTGATTCAGGAATATGATATAAAGCCTAAGATAGAGAGGAGGGGCGTGGCCCCAGAAACAACGTTACAAACATTCTTACCTAACTCCCATGAGGAGCTAATGGAAACGGAGCCAGGGCTAGGAAATGTATCCGAAGAATTGATGGATTGTACGATTACAAGGTCAGATGAAATATATTCCCTGTGCTGAATGTAAGCATTGCAGAAAACTGCAGACGTTTAAGATAAAAGCACAGAGCTTTGAGGAACCAAACTGTTTTACTCTAATTGCTGGGAAGCAAATGTTTGTTGCTGAAGTAAGCTATTTCTGTTGGAGACTTTTATTTTGTCCTTTACCAGAAGTATATGGCTTTGTTACCTTTGTTTTCCATGCTGAAATCCGCCCGGAAGGGAAATAAATCCTGTTTGCTGAAAACCACTTTGAGTCCACACTACTCTTCATTGGACAGTGAAAAACTACATTTCCCAGTGGGCTTTGCCTCATGAAAAAGTCAAGTAGCTGTTCAGGAAGGATAACAGGTCGCTTAAGCCCTACATGCTTTTGCTGCGGGGCACTATAGGCGCAGTTACAAGTTACAATATTCAGACGCTGTTTGGGGCTATGCGCCCCAAAGTGACTGTAGCATGTAAGCGAATGATAGATGCTTGGTTTAGCATGACTCCGGCAGAATTGGAGAAGGTAATACTAACGAAGGAAGCGGCGGGATGTTTTGCAGATATGGATGTTAAGAAAGGTAAAATTTCTCATGCCTGGCAACAGGATATTGGTTACCAATCCTACCCCGGAGGATATCAGCCCCAGGGGCCTCAGTGGTCACACTCTCATGGGTGGAGGGGACAGCGGGGCCGATTTTGAGGTGGATGAGGTGGTGGAAGGGGAGCAGGGCAGGGAATATCTAGGAATTAGATTTGTTTTCATTGTAAGCAACAAGGAAATTGGAAAAATGAGTGCCCTTATGCGGCAGGCAGCGGCTCTATGTCAACTCAAGGGGGATGGGCTCTGCCCCCCTCTGCGACACCATTGACACCACCCCCCCCCCCGGTAGTAGCCCCGCAACCCCTGTTATCCCTATTACATGGCAACAGCCCCCGCAACATCCATAGGGCTGCCCTGAGGCAACGGTTCCGATCTGGGTACAGTTAATGGGTGGATGGAAGGAGCCCCCTTGTTGTACATTGTGCATTAATGGCCAGCAAGTCTCCTTTGTAATCGATATGGGAGCGACTTGCTCTACGTTGCATACATCTGCTTGTAGGGAACCCTTAATGCCAGGTCCTGCCTCAGTTGGGATTAATGGAACCTCTACCCCCACGTGGTTTACACCCCTGTTGTGTGTCTCTGCACTTGATAATAATACTGTTCTGTTTACACATTCATTTACGATTCTTCCCTCCTGTCCAGTGAGTTTCTTGGGGCGGGACCTATTGGGCCGCCTAGAAGCAGTAACTATTAGTAGTTCAGATGGCTCTTTTGCCCTGCATTCTCCATTTTTATTGAATATGATTTCTAAAGAGGCGCATGGGTTGTCTAAGGTTCCTCCTAAACTCTGGGCCACCTCCTCCACTGATGCCGGATTGGTCCCCTGTACGCCGTACGTGGCACATTTGAAGGATCCTCAAGCTGTCGCCTGTATCCGACAGTACCCTTTGTCTGGCCCTAAGGAAACTGCTTTGCAGTCCATGATCCAAGATTTTATAACAGCCGGTATTGTGGTCCCTACTGTTTCTCCTTATAATACTCCCATGAATCCCGTCCCTAAGGGGGATGGGTTCCGTTTTACCCAGGATTTATGGGCCATAAATCAGCTCGTTGTCCCACTGGCACCGGTGATGCCCGATATTGCCGGGCTACTTACTCTTATCCCTACGGAAGCTAAATGCTTCACGGTTATTGATTTAGCTAATGCCTTTTTTAGTGTACCCCTTGATCCCATCACGCAGCCTCTTATGGCCTTCACATATGCAGGCAAACAATATACCTGGACTCACCTGCCGCAGGGATACATTGATTCCCTGGCGGCATATTCTCTTGTTCTTAAGGCATCCATTGAAATGTGGCATCCGCCTTGTTCCTCCACCCTTCTCCAGTAGATGGAAGATTTGTTGTTATGTTCGAAAACAATCACAGAATGTGAAAATGACTCTGTATCCTTACTCTGCCATTTAGCCTTCCATGGACATAAGGCTTCTCTAAAAAAGCTCCAGCGGTGTTGTGAGCGTGTTACCAACTTGGGGTTTGTGCTGTCCTCCGGAAATTGGGCTCTCTCTCCCGCCCGAGTACAGTCTATTATAAAATTATCTCCTCCAACAACAGTGACACAATTGCTGGCTTTCCTTGGATTAGTATCCTCCTGTCATGCTTGGATCCCGGACTGTGCTTATTGGGATTCCATATTGCGAAGGGCTACCTTGCAGTTACCTGGCTCTGCACCTATTGAATGGACAGAAGAAATGCTCCCTGCATTTGCTACTTTGAAAAGACTGCTTATCTCGGCTCCTACACTTGGACTACCCGACTACGGGAAAGTGTTTTATCTATATGTGCGGGAAGAGGGAGGAACTATGGCAGCTATTTTGGCTCAAGACCCCGGGGGGGGGGGGGGGGAATGCGCCCAGTCACATATTTATCGAAAAAATTGCCCCTCCAGGTACAGGGTATGCCTGCATGTTTGCAAGCCCTGGCGGCATCAGCTATTGCCGTACAGATTACTATCCTGATTACCCTGTCTCATGAGACTATTCTGTTTTCTACCCTTTCTGTTTTGAATGTGTTAAAGAACCTCACTACACAACACATGATGGCCCAGCGCCTTAGTGGGTATGAGATAATTTTAACAACTACTGAAGGGTTGTCAGTTAAACAGCAATCCGCTGCCTTTACCCTGATGCTGGCCCTGCAAGCCTTAATGCGCCCAGTAGATGACTCCGAGTTGCCCCAAGAAGAACATAATTGCCTAAAGTTGATCAACTTTGAGATGTCAATATGTCCCGACTTGTCCTCCTCCCTGCTCCCAGACGCTCCACACATATTTGTGGACAGGAGCTGTGTTCGTCCCACAGACAATGCCTACATTGCGTCTTATGCCATTGTAGAGCTCCCAAATATTTTGCATGAAGCCCAGTTACTACTTTATGGCTCTGCACAAGCTGAAGAATTGGTAGCGCTTACTAGAGCCTGTGAATTATTTGCTGATAAACGTGTTAATGTATATAAGCAGGTACTGAATACATTCCCTCGTCCCCAAAGGGCTCACAATCTATGTGTACCTGAGGCAATGGAGGGTTAAGTGGCTTGCCCAAGGCCACAAGGAGTGCCTATAGGACTAGAAACCCCAGTCCCTCTGGCCTGAGATTAAATTCAGCACAGATTTGGCAGGAAAAAAGGGGGGGGGGGGCGGCGAAGAGGGCTACCGAAAGTGGCAGCCCCTCTCTTAATTGGTCAAGTACATGGGGTAGAGCATAAAAACAGAAAAACGGTTCTTAAAGAGTTACAGGAAATATTTGTTTGCAGAGATTTACCTCATTTAGTAGAATCACAACTCAGTCAATGCTTAGTATGTGCTAGGAATAATGTTCAGAAGGGAAAAGCAATCGGACAATTGCAACATTTACCCCCAACCCAAGGCCCGTTCCAGGCCCTGCAAGTAGATTTCACATGTATGACACGATCGATAGGGGGCTATAAATATTTGTTGGTCATTGTAGATAGGTTTTCAAAATGGCCAGAGGCTTTTCCCACGACTAAGGAAGATGCTAGAACCGTAGCCAAAATTCTCTGTAAGGAAGTTATCCCTCGCTTTGGGTGTCCCCTTTCTATAGATTCTGATCAGGGACCAGCATTCACCTCTAAGGTGTTACAACAGATTACTCAGATGTTTGCCATTGATTGGAAATTTCATGTCCCATATCACCCACAGTCGTCATGGATAGTAGAACGAATGAATCAAACAATTAAAGAAAAATTAAAAAAGGCTACACAACACGCCCCAGTAAGGTGGCCAGTGTATTTACCGGCTGTGTTGTCAGAGATTAGGCTGAACCCAGGGGCATCTGGATTCTCTCCTTTCGAGATTCTGATGGGACGACCCTTCCCCTTACCTTGAAAATGGCCTGAGGGAATGGTGATAATGGCAGATGACATGTTGCTGGCACAGGAAGAATATGCTACACAGCTAGCTAAATATTTGTGCACGGTGTCTGAATTTATTTATTTATTTAACACTCATTTATATACCGCATCTTCCAGCGATCAGTTGCGGTGTACAATTAACAACAATTAACAAAGCGAAGTTTGTTTTACATAGAACATAGAACATTTTAACTTTTTACATAGAATAAGTCTGAATAAGTGTATAATGCGTTCCCTTTTCCTTCTACAGAACCGACGCACCTGTTCCACCCTGGAGACCATGTGCTGGTAAAACTGTTTCATAAGAAGGGCCAGTGGGACCCGCCGTTTGGAGATCCGGAAGAGATTATTGCAGTTACTCGCACAGCTGTACTAACTGATAAGCATCCGACCTGGGTACACGCATCACGCGTCAAGAGTGCACCGGAGGATCCCTTGAAGATGCTTGACTTGGATCTGCCATGAGGACTGCCTGGTCGGCCCTGGTCTGCTTGTTATTGATCTCGGTTGTCATTGTGCTGACAATATATTATTTCACCAACAAAGGACCCTGGGCGCAGACACATCGGACAGAGTACAATGCAACTTGGACTCAGGTATCTCTCAATAGTTCTCGCCGGACTAAGCGAGAACTTCTTCCTCCGAATTTGTGGAAATCCTCAGTCTTGGATATCGTTGGTCTGATGAATTTGACCGACTGTATTATATGTACCCCACTACCCAAGGGAGTGGGATACGTGCCGGTGGTAGCCATGCTGGTGCCCTTATCAGAAGTAGTGGGGTTGGTTCCCTGTTGGAGTAATGAACAAATATCTCCTAATTGTTATGAACCTATACAATGTAATCAAACTTGGAGCTCTCAGAATGCTTCTAATGAACCAATCCATGTTTTTACTTCAGAGACCCAAACTTATATTTACTGTTTAATCTTTAATGCTTCTGTTTCTTTTTCCGCTAAGTGTAATATGTCTTATAATGTGCAGAATGCTTCATGGCACATACACGCTAATGCTACATTGCCCCCATGGTATGGGGACAACAGCACCCTCCTAGGGCTATGGTTGAATCATACCCATAGTGATTTTAGCCGCCAGTGGCAGAATATTTCTACTATTACATTTGTTGTTAATGCTGATCATTTATTTAGCTGCATTTATATCCCGCTTTTCACCGGGTCAAAGCGGTTGGGGGATACATTTAACACGAGGGGATATGAGACACATACACTAATACTTACAGGGAACATGGGCAATGGAGGGTTAAGTGGCTTGCCCAGGACCACAAGGAGCACCTGCGGGACTAGAAACCCCAGTCCTTCCGGCCCAAGGTTGCTGTCCTCTAGTGGGATTTGAACCACCGACCTTCCGGCCTGTAGTACCTTGCCCCAACCACTAGGCCACTCCTCCCTCACATTGGGAAAAACGTTTCCAGGTGGGACCCATGTATGCCAATGGTACGGTCATGGTCGGGGTAGCTAGTGGTCGTTCCACATATACATCTTGTTATATGCCTATGGGCACTACCGTATCCACAAATAATACCAATTTGTATCTGGGTCATCACATACGAGAGAAGTGGACTGGAAATACTTCCTTAGAGACGGTGGCTGGTCATTAATGGTTGTGCGGAGAAGTATTACATCAGAAGGTTAATCTCTCTGTACTTCCTTGTGCATTGGTTAAAATAACTCCTTATTCGGCGTTAATACCTTTGAATGTAACCCATGGTAAAAGAAAGAAAAGGAATGTAAGCCCCTAGTCACCAGATAATCCTGAAGATGAGGCTATTCAAGCCTCATACCAGTATATTAATACTACTTATCCTTTGACAAAGGTTCGCTTGGATGCCCTTAGTTATACTTCCTGGATCCCCGTTTTCCAGACTTCCACTATCACTGCTGAACTCGGTATGGCAATTAGAAGATTACAATGCTTGTTACATATACAAATAAGGTCAGTAACAGAATCCATTTCTAAGCTTGCAGAATCCCTGGAACAGAATACTCAAATGACTTTACAAAATCGTAGAACTTTAGATCTCTTACTAGCAGCTGAAGGCGGGGCCTGTACCTTTTTAAATGAAACTAATTGTTGTACGGTCATAGCAAATCACACTATTTTTGTCCTAGATGCCATGAAGAAGATTAAGACCTTATCCGATTTGAATATGGCCGATTTCAAGGGTGGTATTGATTTTGGTAACATATGGGGTGATGTTGTAAAATGGTTTGGCGGATTGGGGGGTGGCCTCAAAGCGCTGATTATTGCCCTATTGAGTGAGTTTATAATCCTTGTTCTTTTTTGTTGTATATTCTCCTTTGTCCTTGGTTGTTGTCGGAAGGCCCTGCAGAGCTCCACCACTTTCATGTATTCCTATATGCCAGTTTCCATGGTGACAGATGTACCTGAGCATGCCACCACTGACCTCCAGTTGATAGTCCCTACTGGAGGACTGTCTGGCTGCTTTTATAGTGGACCTATGCAGGCCCAAAGGGGGGATTGACAGGGGTAAGACTCAGAGTGTGTGTATGGGAGGACCAGGAGGCCCGCAGGGAAAAATGGGAATCCTGTACTTACAAATATACTGAAAGGATCGTGCTGTGTTAAGACAAGTTGATTGTCTTGTAAGGGGAAATGACTAACAGCTGTGGAGTTACTGATAAGCTGTGGTGGGCCTCAGAGGATGAGTTAATGACGTATGTATATGTTTTTTCTCATGTATAAAAGCTGGAAAGCCCCTTTACTCTTTGGAATAAACTTACGCACTACTTATATGCGAGTGTGAGTGTTTGTTCCCCTGGAATTCCAGACAGAGAAGGTAAGGTGGTTCCCCGGCCTGGGGCAGCCGGCATCCTGAAGGGGTGAGTGGTACATAGTGCTGGGAAAGGAGTAACCCACACTTACAGGTTATCCCCTCTGCTCCCTCCTACCTCTTCTGATGTCCGGGCCTGCCATCCCCTGCCGACTAGGGGAACTTGTTCTAACTCAGGGGTGGAATAAGTTTTCCATTCAGGCTGCTGGCCCCAGACACACAGAGGTGACACTGAAATCGACCCTGTACGTCCAGGGCTGCTGTCAGCCCACTGTCTGCCCTAACTCCGCCTCTGCACTGCCTCTTTCCTGCCCCCATCTAACTTCCCTGTACAACATGCGGGGAAGTTAGCTGGGGTCAGAAGAGGAGCGAATAGCGAGGTCCATCCCTGCTATACAGGCCTTGGAATGACCCTGTGAGCTATTTCTACAACACATAGACAGAAAGTGTAGGAATGCACATGGATTTATAGCCACTTACAGTGGGAGGAGCCAACTTAGAAATTTACATTTGGACAGAATCAACAGAGGAAACACAACAACTTACACGTGTAAAAGCTGGCATTTCACAACTCAAATGTGTAAATGGCAGCACTTAAACAGGCATGTGAGCCATTTCCCGAACTTAGACATGTAGCTGCTGCTAATTAATGACAGAGGACGCTATCTTGAGCTTATTTTAATTTGAAGGTGGAAAGAAATTAGGACAATTAAGTGCTGAACTTCATTGCCAAAGGATGTGATAAATGCAGTTAGTGTAGCTGGGTTTAAAAAGAAAGCTTGGACAAGTTCCTGGAGGAAAAGTCCATAAACGTTTATTTACCACATGAATACGTTCACAAGCTCTACTGTGAAAATCAGGATTAAAGTCTGAAAATGATCTAAAAATTACCCATCCTTTTTTCTGTGTGCACCTCTAATTTCCTTTCCCTGTTTCTCTGTATGTTACTCCTATGTACACTTAAGTCCTCTCAAAGTTTTCTTGGACAATTCAAAATAATTCAATGTTTTCTTCTACCAATATTTCAGTGGCTACTACTATACCTTTAAGGCAAAAAAATTCTTTCTCCCCCCTCTTTCCCTAATCTGGTATGATCAGATCCCAATTCTGATTTCCATTATGGTAGTCTCAGTTACTGTTACAATCATATCTGTGGTAATAACATTCAGAATCCTTTTGTGTAGTTTGAATATGGCTTTTCTTTTACATCGAACATTAACCCACACCATTTCAAAGACTGGGTAGATAATATATGGCAGTATTTCTGAAGCCTGTCCTGCTGTAACCTCTAGCCAGTTTGATTTTTAAGAAATCCACAATGAATATGCATGAAACAGATTTGCATGGAATGGAAGCAATGCATGGAATCTATCTTATGCATATTCATTGTGGTATCCTGAAAACAAGACTGGCTAATGGTACACCAGAACCAGCTTGTGAAACACTGATGTATGGTAATCGGAAAAGTAAAGTTAAAGTTACTTTATTATTTTAGTTTTATCAAATGAGTATTGAGCATAGGGCCGAACTGAGGGCTGTGCGAGTGGTGCGGCTGCACAGGACAAAAGCACAGAAGGGTTGATGATGTGATCACTGGGCTTCCAGAAAGCTCGAAAAGAGCACATTCCTGCACATGGCTGAATGAGTGGGGGGCAGCAGGTTCGGGAGTCGCACAGCTTGGTACAGTCCCGACTGAGCAAAGATTCAGATGATGGTGTGGGAAGAGAGCTCATTCAAATGCTGATATCATAAATCCGAAAGAAGGAAAATATCATCTGCTCATGCTGCTATCTCTGTTCTATCATCCTAGATCAGACTTTTTAGCTGTACTTTCTGCGGCATTGACGACTGACATGCAGGCAAGTTTCATTGGCTCAGGGTTGGGCATACTGCTGATATACCAGTGGAAAAGCATAGGAGAGATGAAAGACTTTGACTGAGTACAGGCAGACCTGCTCACAGGGGATGCAATTTCTATGTAAAGGAACAAAGAACTGAAATCAATTCCACCACAGAGCAGAGACAGCATTCTTGGAATTCTTTGCAAATATCTATCCAAAAGTCAAAGTAGGAAAGGGAAGATAATGAAATCTTATTTGAACTCATCTCTACCCACTATTTGTTTGTAAGAGTTGAAGCGAAAAGAATGCAAATCAGACAATTATTTCTGCAGGTAATGTCACAGAGGTCAGGCTGGGTAAGATGATTTATGAAATTGTTAGTAACCCTGTGAGATTCTGATATGCCCTACGCTTCTTTTCTCTGTCTTTTGTAGCGTGTATTTCCAATGAATCTGTGCCTGCAATATTAGATTAAAAGCATGGTATTAAATATATTTGTGTTAAAAAAAATTAGATATATTGTCATAAAAAAGAAATGTATGCTTCTCTCTTAATTAATATGATTTATTACTTTTCTATCTAAATAAGCACATGCTGGTTTTATCTGCTTCTAGTTTTCTCATTTGTGTTTTTTTTCCTTTGGATCTTTTCTTCCTTTATTTCCATTATTAATTACGCTAGCTCTCTCGCAAAACAGTGAAGTATTACTTGGTACCACAAGTTCTCAACACACTTAGAAACACGGAGCACAAATTTTTATCTTTTCGATTCATAAATGATAGCATTCTCTGATAGTATTAATGAGACCATTTAAACACACTATGCAGCAGTTTGCCCATGGAGTTGCAGGATGGAAGAAATGACACAGGCAAATCCATGGTTTAAAACTAGATCTGAAGTTTTTGGATCCACTGGCTCCATAAAGGGCCGAGTATTAAAAACCAGATAGCGCCAGGCCGGTCTGGCTGCAGAGTCTTATGGAATTGCCTGGATAGTAACAAACTGCCGTGCTAAGTTATGCAGATGGCTATCCACATAATGGCCCTGAAAACTGCCATTAACTGGATAGTGGAGGTGTTCACCTGCATACCTCGATATTCCATGCCACTATCCAGAAATCTGAGGTGCCAGACCAAAGACAAACCACCCATCTGGACAGCAGCAGAATGGGACAGTGTTGACGGCGGAGGATCACATTTTTGTGACAATGGCAACAACACCAAACTTAAACTGCGCGGAAGAAAGGCCCGGCAATCTACTTCTGCATCTTGCCATGAAAACCCAATGGATAGTTACAACAAAACAAATTGTGCTATGGTGCTGGAAGATGAGACCCCCAGGTCAGAAGGCACTCAACTAGCTACTGGGGAAGAGCTGAAGACTTTTCAGAGTAAAGCCAGCATTTATGATGTGGTTGGATCAAAGCCCTTGGGAAGTCTGACTGCTGATGTAGATGCGCATGAAATGAGAGTCAGAAGCTGTAAAGATGTCTTACACATTGGAACATGGAACGTACGAAGCATGAACCAAGGGAAGTTGGAGGTGGTCAAGAATGAAATGGAACGTGTACAACTTGATCTGTTGGGTGTCAGCGAACTGAAATGGACTGGCATCGGGCACTTTGCATCAGATGATCACATGGTCTACTATGCTGGAAATGAAAGACAAAGAAGAAATGGTGTTGCATTTATAATAAAGAAGAAACTTGCAAGAACTGTAATGAAATACAATGCAGTCAGCGAACTCTTAATCTCTATTCGTCTACGAGGATTGCCTATCAACACAACTATAATTCAAGTATATGCCCCAACAACAGCTGCAGAAGAGAATGAAATTGAAGAGTTCTATGAACAAGTACAAGCTGAAATTGACAGAACATGCAAACAGGATATCCTGATAGTCATGGGTGACCGGAACGCAAAAGTTGGCAACAAAGAAGAAGGCAAAGTAGTTGGAAATATGGATTTGGCAACAGAAATGAAGCTGGAGAAAGACTGATAGAATTCTGCAAGACCAATGATCTGTTCATCTCAAACACCTTCTTCCAGCAACACAAGCAGCGACTGTACACATGGACTTCACCGAATGGATTATATAAAAATCAAATTGACTACATATGTGGAAGTCAACGATGGAAAAGCTCTGTAACATCAACAAAGACAAAACCTGGAGCTGACTGTGGTACAGATCATCAGCTACTAGTATGCAAACTCAAGCTAAAGTTGAAAAAGAGCAAACCACTCATGAATGCAGCAAAATATGACCTTGAGAATATACCACTGGAATTTAAAGACTGTCTGCAAAATCGATTTGCTGCTTTAGATACAAATGACAGAGCTCCGGAAGAGTTATGGAATGACATCAAGAAGGTTGTGTTGGAAGAAAGCGAGAAGTCTCTACAAAAGGTGAAAAAGCAAAAACAGCCAAAATGGATGACGGAAGAAACTCTGAAAATTGCCCAGAAACACAGAGAAGCTAAAGCCAGAGGAGAAAGAAAGACAATCGCAGAAGTCAACAGAGATTTCCAACGTGCAGCAAGACAGGACAAGGAAAAGTACTACAATGACACTTGCAAGGAAATAGAAGCAGAAACTACTAGAGGAAGAACAAGATCGGCTTTCCTAAAGCTACGAGAGTTAAAGAAAAAGTTCCAGCCTCGAATTGGAATGTTACAAGATGCTCAAGGTTCTATGTTGAATGATGCTGAGAAGATCAAGAAAAGGTGGAAGGAATATACAGAGTTTTTATATGATAAAGATCAAGTGGACCAACAGCCGTTTCAACCTGTACCTTATGATCGGGAACCATTGGTGATGAAAGAAGAAGTTGAAGCAGCATTGAAAGCCTTATCAAAGAACAAAGCACCAGGCATTGATAGCATTCCCATAGAAGTATTGCAGCAATCTGATGCAGCTGTTACCGTACTCACAAGGCTCTGCCAAGAAATATGGAAGACAACATCATGGCCAACTGACTGGA
This sequence comes from Ichthyophis bannanicus, assembly GCA_033557465.1. Taxonomy (NCBI): domain Eukaryota; kingdom Metazoa; phylum Chordata; class Amphibia; order Gymnophiona; family Ichthyophiidae; genus Ichthyophis; species Ichthyophis bannanicus. The sequence continues at coordinate 217,351,891 of CM066038.1, read as the reverse complement.
AAAGATCTGTGTTTATACCAATACTAAAGAAATGTGATCCAACTGACTGTGAAAATTATCGCACAATCGCTCTGATCCCACATGCCAGCAAGATTCTACTGAAGATTATTCAAAAGAGACTACAACCATACCTGGAACAAGAACTACCTGAAGTGCAAGCAGGGTTCAGGAAAGGGCGAGGAATGAGAGACATCATTGTGGATGTGAGATGGATCCTTGAAAAGACTAAAGAATACCAAAAGGATATCTATTTGTGCTTTATCGACTATAGCAAGGCTTTTGACTGTGTAAACCATGAGAAACTCTGGGCCACCTTAAGAAGCATGGGTATACAAGAACACCTGATCGTTCTCTTGCGCAATCTGTACATTGATCAAGAAGCAACAGTTCGAACGGAACAAGGAGAAACAGAATGGTTTAAAATAAGCAAAGGTGTAAGACAAGGCTGCATACTTTCCCCCTACCTGTTTAATTTATATGCAGAACAAATCATCAGAGAAGCAGGATTGTATGAAGACAACAGAGGTGTGAAGATTGGTGGAAGACTCATCAACAACCTTCCCTATGCTGATGATACCACATTACTGGCTGAAAGTGAAGATGATCTGAAACATTTGCTTCTCACAATCAAAGAACATAGTCTCAAAATGGGCCTGCACCTTAATGTAAAGAAGACAAAGATCAAGACAACTGGCATAATCAACAGGTTCATCGTTGAAGGAGAAGAAATTGAAATTGTGAACAACTTTAACCTACTTGGATCAACTATCAATAAAGAAGCAACAAGCAGTCAAGAAATCAGACGACGCATTGCTCTTGGCAGAATGGCTATGAAAGACCTAGATAAGATTCTCAAGAGCAGAGATGTCTCTCTCCATACAAAGATTCGACTTGTTCAAGCCATGGTATTTTCAATAACATCATATGGATATGAAAGCTGGACAGTGAAAAAGATAGACAGGAAGAAAATTGATGCCTTTGAATTATGGTGCTGGTGGCGAATACTGTGTATACCATGGACTGCCCGAAGAACAAACCAGTCGGTACTAGAGGAGATCAAACCTAAGCTTTTTTTAGAAGCTCAGATGACAAGACTTCGACTTTCATACTTTGGACACATCATGCGAAGAGAGAGATCATTAGAGAAAGACATCATGCTTGGCAAGATAGAAGGTCAACGCAAAAGAGGAAGGCCAGCAATGAGATGGATCGATACAATAACAGCAGCCGCGGGTACCAGTCTGTCAACAATGAGCCGCCTGACTGAAGACCGAACACAATTTAGGATAGCTATCCAGAGGGTCGCCATGAGTCGACTCCGACTCAACAGCACTTAACAACAACAACAATCCAGAAATCAGTAGGCGCTGAATATCTGGGTATATCTTTATATACTGCAGTTGGCTTTTAAAGGGAACGCTGACTGCAAAGTTTAACTATCAGTCCAAAAGGGTTATGCAAATATTAGTCTACGTTAAACCTGGTAGGTTGCCTGGAAGGCATAAGTTAGGTTTGGTATTGGATTTCAGCAAACCTTTTATCAATATTTTCCGAGCGTCCATGTTAGAAATATAATCCTGCATACTACAGTATAGATACAATACATGTTTAATAAAAGTCAGCACCAAAATCTTTACTTGAATGAATAAATATTATCCTGTAGGAACTGATACTATAGGCACTTTAAATTATTTCGCCACTATAGCGGCAATTGTATAAAGTTATTTTTGTGTGTATGTGGCCACATACGCACAAAAATAGCTTCATGAAATAATGACCAGCATACATGTACATACATTGTCATGAATGCATGTATCTTGCTGGTGAGTGCAGCTGAGGGCATGGTTTGCATAACTTATGGGCAGAGTTTGCAAGTATGGTTATTGATTAGAAAATGCCTTAATCGACATGCATACTTGCAAACTTTAGTTGCATTCATTTCCACCAGCAGGCAAATGTCCACACCTAAATTTAGGGCATGATCTCTGTCACTTACCTTAGTCTCTTTTAAAGACAAATAGGCACCAAGGCACATTTTGGCTGCCTTAATCTAGATGCCATATGGGTAATTAAATCTAGATGAAATGTATTCTGCGCACTAAAAAAAACATCCAAGGAAGTCCAAACTACTTCTAGTATACAACAACCATTCCAGTTTAACACTGGTTTTATACATTTATATCTCGAGTGGAGTTGCCTCTCACATTAATTGCTTCCAATTACAAGGAGGTGGGGGACTTCTTTGGAGCCCAATGCTTCAAGATAGTCTTCCTAAGAGTAATTCAATGTAGATAAATTTAAGAACATAATGTAGCGGCAGAGCGCAAACAATCCAATAATACCAGGAATCTGTTCAGAAGGTCCAAATCATTTATTTGTTCACAAGACTCAAGCAGAATCACATTCAAAATGGCTGAGCAATGGCTGTTAGTGAAACAACAACTTTTATACCGTTCTTCTCCATTCTGTACATAGGCAAACTTCTCATTGGTCCCGGTAACCCCTTCTATCCCATCTATTGGTCCCGGTACTACTACGTAGTTGTCCAATGAGGACCTTGGTCTGGGCTCAGCACCTGCTTGCCCCCCTTACAGTCCCCATTACAATGGACAGTTCTTAGACTCTTGATACAATTCTCCTCCAAAGTCACTTAGCTAACTAGAACATGTGGGAAAGCAGGGCACTGTAACCCTTCTTTCAGCAGAATTAATTAGTTCACAGAAGCTTTCACACTCTTATCAGTACCAATTAAAGCTTGTTTTTCTATCTTTTCTAAGTTTCGATTCAGCTTAGCTATGCTTGGTTATGCTTAGTTAAGTTTCGATTCTATGAAAGCAGCATTGGGGGGGGGGGTCACTCCTCTGGGCCTAACCACAGGCTTCATTTACAGGTCAAGCTGTTTAGGCCTGCCTGCCTAGTTCAATCAGCGTGGATCATAGGCCTTTGCCTACCACATTCCCCCCTTTGATTAATCTCACCCTATTACTAATAAGGTGTGAGAGTTAAATCACTTAATTACACTGGGGTCGGATTACGACCATACATAGCAGGATTAGGGTGCCATAAGGCCAAAATCTTAGTGGCAGTTTTACGTTCTACTGCATTTTCAATAACACTGTTAATGGAGCGCATACAACATGGAATTATACATGGTAATAACAGAAACAAGGCTACAAATACTAATATTATCATAGCAAAAGTTGTAAATCCCCCTAATCCAGAGAAGATAGATTCAAACCAATTAGGTATCTTAAGACCATGCCAGGTCTGTACTGACACATAAGCTTGCTTGCGCATATTTTCAGCAATTTCTTCAACTACTTGACCTTTGTCATCTATCTTCAAACAACAATTGGTTAAATTCAGCTTACCACATACTCCTCCTTCAGCTGCTAATAAGTAATCTAGTGCCAAACGATTTTGATATATTGCAGTACGCATTTGTGTGCTTTGTCTAGCTAGAAGTGTGAGTGCTTGGCTAGTCTCATTAGTTATCAATTCTACAACTGCTTGTAAGCGTATAATATGGTTTATCATGTACACAGGGGTCTGGTATCCCCAGGTGCCATCTTGCTCCCAAGTGGCAGGTCCATAGTAGGCAATAATCCGCTCAGGTGGCCAATCTTCCCCATCCCATCTTTCCCATTTGCCTATCTTCAAGGCTGCTCTTTTCTGTCTCTTTGTGTATACTGGGTAACCTAATTGTTCTCCATGTTCTGTGGGTAACAGGAAAAAGGAAGGTCGGATGGTTCCTAAGACACACGCCCCTCCCCAGTGAATAGGGAGTCGAGCATATGCTCGGGTTCCACAGATCCAATACAAGCCAGGTGGGGCTTGCCAGGCATGAGGCTGGGCAAGGTTTGTCCATAAATCGGCAAGCTCTGGGAATTTCGCTAATGGGTTGATAGGCTCAGGTTCATTAACCCCTGACCACTGTCATGGCGCAAGGCAGATTGAGCCGATGGAAATAGAGAAAAACACTCAGGGTAGTTTTAAAAGCAGCAGTGCAGAGCACATGGCTAGGGGTTGTCGGGGGCAACCAAGCAAAACAGAAGCACAGGCTGTAGAGAAACGCCCAGAGTTAACATTACATCACAGCTCATCAGCAAAGCAGAGACACCTGCATAGAGTTGAGCAAACGCAGCTCTCAAGGTATGACGCAGATAAAAATAGGTCAGCCTTGAGCAGAGCAGAGTCACGGCAAGAGTCACAGAGAGACACAGGAGCTGAATTAGCAGCAGATTCAGCTGGAGAGCCACGTAGAGAGAAATGTACACGCACACGTGGGAAAGGAAGGAAGTACAGAGACGCCAGCGAGGAGTCAGACCCAGTCTCGGATGTTGAGAGAGACAGAGACTCAGGGAAGACTCAAGCCAGAGGAAAGTACAGCGCTCAGAGAAACCAGGAGCCATACCTTGAAGGTTCAGAGGTGGAATCAGTCTGCAGCTCAGAGGGGTTTATCCAAACGGAGCTCACCAAGGTTAGTGCTGAGAAGTTAGGCTGCACTAAGCCTGGGTCCGTGTGGGGCCAGAGGGAGTCTCCACCTTATAAACCACGAGGAGCAGGGAGAAGAGAAATCCACCATAGCAGGAACCTGGGGAGCCAGAATACTTATCCTAGTGATATTTCTCATGCTTTAGAGCAACGTCCTGTGAAAGGAAGAAAAGGGAAGAAAAGCTTTCACTTCCCGTTCACACACGAGCCAGGCAGAGCACAGCCTGAGAGCCATAATACCCTGTCTAGAGGAGCACTGAGTTTTACCCCCAGTGGTCATGAAGCGTGTGGCTCACTAAAGAAAGACTCCATAGTATATGGTAGGGAACCTTTCCACAGTGAGAGGGGGGAGTGGTGCTCAGACTCAGCAGAGAGGAGAGAAACAAGCTCTTATCCAGAATACAACCCAGCAAGACATAATTATCACGATTCACCAGAAGACATGGACTGTGCCTTTGATGAGGATAATTCTGAAGTGTGTAAAATGGATTGTACGCTTGTCTTCTCAGATGGCATAACCTCATTTTGTTAGAAGCCTAAGAAAGCTGTCTGGAGTGAAATCTGTGAGGACAGATTTCACAGTTAAAAGTGCCTGATTAAAAACCCTGTTTTTCCCTTCTTTTTGATTCAGTTAAAGCTGCCATTAAGCATTTCTGTTCCAGTTGTAGTCCCACCTTTATGTTATACCAGTTGTATGGTTTATTTTCTTTTGATATGTTGTTGCAAGAATTCTCCCAGGACGGGAAATAAAGCCTCTTTAAGCATAGCTACTCGACCACAACTACCTCCTTATTTCGAATAGCTATAGGGACCCAAAATCCCTGAGGGCAATAACAGTCCTTGCTGTAGAAAAGAGGAGCAACCCCGAAGCCCTAGGCTCTCGCCTCGTGAGCCAGCCAGGTGGTTGACACCACCAAGACGTCTGTTTTGTGGTGTCATTATAAAACGTCTGGCTGAGACAGACAAGCTGTCCTACTTTCAAGGTGAACTGGGATCCAGTCCGAGCATAGCACAGACATCTGACTATTGGGTGTGCTAAGACCCATTCACTGGTGGTCTTATGCAACTCAGTATGATTATAGGCTATTGAGTAATTCAATTCTTGGGCCTCCCAGGGCCACTGATCACCCATTCTAGTTCCTCCGCAGAAGTAACAGTCTGAAATGTGGAGACTGGATACGACTGCTCCAGCTAATTCTAAGAACAAGTTTTGAGAAGGGTGAGGAATGTCAAACTTATTTACATGCATAGTTTCATAGAAGGTATTATGTATATGATACCGTGATGAGCGATGGGCATGGGTATTCAGTCTTATATATACAATGGTTCCGGGATCTGACCCGGAGCCTGCAATACGTAGTCCAAATTTATATCCTTGTTTCCAAGCACTAGGATTTATTATATGTAACTCTAATGGATTGCAAGCACCCTTCTTACATTTGTCTAGATTCTTTACATATGGTTTATGTAGAACTGCCATTTGATTATCTCTGGTATTCTCTACCATACCAGATATCCATGTAGCATAGAACGCACATTCCCACCTCGGGCAATAATAATCTTTAACTGGTGCTGTGCTATATTCATTTGCTAAAACTCGTTTACCTGTGCATGCCCCCCACCCAGTTGTTCCTTCTGGACACATGTACTTGTGGTCATGAGAATATGCTTTTTCCCAGTTGGCACAACTAGAACGTCCATCTCTATTGATAGCATCACAAGCATCAAAGTACAAAGCAGCACTCTTTGTGAGATCAGTGAGTGGGGGTGTGGCATTAAGCAAAGCTCCATCTGCATCGTCCCATCGTATTTCTAGAGTATAATAGGATGAGTTCTGATGTGGGTTAAAACAAACTTTAGTATCACCCTTGGTGCAAATGTTCAGTTCAGTGGTGTTATATATACACCGGCTTACTGTACCAGTACAGGTATAGTAAGAATGATAAAGCAAAGTCTGAGTTACTTTCATTCCAGTCCGAGTGGACGTAATGCAGGCAGTACATGGGGGTAAAGCAAGAGTAGGTTCAAAGCTCCCCAGGCAAGCAACCAAAACAAAATAGAAGCAAAGATGCATGTTGATTGTAGTCCTTCTGAGTCTCCGCTGAAGATCTTGACCTCGACGTCCACTGTCCCTCGGCGCAATGCTGACCCATCTGCTAATGAAGCAATTCAACGGGTGTCGATGTTGATTGAAGATCCTCAAGGTCCCGTTGCAATGCCAACTTACCAATTGCAGTTGGCCTGACAACAGTCTGTAGAGGCACAGCTATTCAATGAAGAAATCAAATGTCTTTGCTGTATTGGGAACAGCAATCCTTTTCGAAAGACTTGTCTACTGTAAATTACTGTAGTTCTTGGGTGGCCTGAATAGGGTTCTAGGCCACTGGTTGCCGCCTCAAGGTGAGCCGCAAAGGAACATCTGGATGCTGCACTGCTGTCCACTGATCTGATTCTGGAACTGCTGCTGGCTTGACTCTGCTATGATGGATCCAAGATTCAATTTCTGCGACCTTGACAGCTGTCGGTGTAGACAGGATGACGGTGTATGGTCCCTTCCAATGCGGTTCCAGCGGTGTCTTCTTCCAATCTTTGATCCACACCGAGGTACCAGGCTTGTAGGGATGCAAGGATTCCGTCAAGTTGATAGGTAACTGGTCCTGTACTCACGTGTGAAGAGTCTGCAGAACAGAACTAAGAGCTAGGAGTTCTTGTCTGGTTATCTCTGAAACAATTTGTGTCAAACTCCCTTTGACTCCCTGCACTATTGGTGGGGGCTTACCATACATGACTTCAAAGGGAGAAAATCCTGATGATTTCACAGGGGCTGAACGTATTCTAAGTAAAGCTATTGGGAGAACCTGGGGCCACTTCAGGTGAGTCTCCTGACACAACTTAGACAACTGGGATTTTAGAGTGCGATTCATTCGCTCAACTTTCCCTGAACTTTGGGGTCTGTATGCAGTGTATAATTTCCATTGTATCTGTAGGGCACTTGCTAACTGCTGGGTAATTTGAGACACAAATGAGGGCCCATTGTCCGACCCTATTACTGCAGGGATTCCATATCGGGGAATAATCTCCCTCAACAAAACCTTGGTAACTTCTCTGGCTTTTTCAGTCCTGGTGGGGAAAGCTTCCACCCACCCAGAGAAGGTACAGACTAAGACTAACAAATAGCGGTATCCATTGGCTTTTGGCATTTCAGTAAAGTCTATTTGTAGGTTGTGCATAGGGACTACACCACCTGACTGAGCTCGGGGTGGTGGTGTAGGACCCTGCTTGGCATTGTTCTTTGCACAAGTAATGCACTGGCGAGCTACGGATGCGGACAAGGCTCCTAACAGTGTGATGCAAAAATGAGGTCTAAGTGCGTTTTCCATGGCGTTCTTCCCATAATGTGTAGCTTGATGAAAAGCCTTTACAAAGGCTGGTCCCAATGATTCAGGAATGACTATTCGTCCTGGAGGTTGGCTGCCCTCTGCTGGTGGTAACTCGATCCATCCATCCTTCAGTATCCCCTTTTCTACTGTACAATAATAGTCCAATTCTCTTGTGGTGTATCGTGGTGTCCATAAGTTAAGGGGTACTGGAAACAATACTGCTTGTACTGGTGTCGCTTGTGGTGAAATTTGGCCTGTCATAGCTGCTTTGCGTGCTGAAGCATCGGCAAATCTGTTTCCTTGGGCAACTTCTCCTTTTCCTGTTTGGTGTCCTCGGCAGTGCATCACAGCAACTTGTTTTGGGGCCCATACTGCATCTAGTAACATTAATATTTTCGGGCCGTACTTGATTGATTTGCCTCCCGAGGTAATGAGTCCTCGTTCTTTATACAGAGCTCCATGAGCATGTAAAGTTGTGAAAGCATACTTTGAGTCTGTATATACATTCAACTGAAGTCCAGCACCTAATACTAGTGCCCTTGTTAGCGCTATCAATTCTGCTTTCTGTGCTGATGTTCCTGAGGCAAGAGCTGAGGATTCGATGACTTTCTCCCGGGTTACCACTGCGTACCCGGCACAGCGTCATCCATTAATGATGAGGCTGCTTCCATCCACAAAATAAGTCTGATCAGGGTTTTCTATAGGTATATCAGTTAGATCAGGTCGACTTGAAAACACAGTGTCCATGACCTCCATACAGTCATGCTCTGGTGGATCTTTGCTAATTGGTATCAATGTGGCTGGATTTAGGGCATGGCTCACTTCCAGTTGTATCCGAGGATTCTCACATAGCATGCTCTGGTACTTTAGCATTCGAGAATTAGTGAACCAGTGATTTCCTTTTTGTTCCATGAGGGCAAGTACTGCGTGGGGTACTGTCACACGTAGGTTCTGTCCTAGAGCGAGTTTGTCTGCCTCACTCACTAATAATGCTGTGGCTGCCACAGCTCTCAAACATGGTGGCCATCCTTTGGCTACAGTGTCCAACTGTTTTGATAGGTATGCTACAGGTCGCCCCCAATGTCCTAAGGTCTGGGTTAACATTCCCAGAGCGTTCCCCTGCATTTCATGTACGAACAAATGAAAAGGTCTCTGGACATCTGGTAGTCCAAGTGCTGGTGATGACATCAACGCTTCCTTTAAGGTTTTGAAAGCATTATCTTAGTCTGGTCCCCACTCTAGTGGCAACCTCTCTTCTCCTTTGGTGGCTTCATATAGTGGTTTAGCAATCTGAGCGAAGTTGAGTATCCATATTCGACAATATCCTGCTGCTCCCAGGAAGGCTCTGACTTGTCTCCTGGTGGTTGGAGTTTGGATACTGCACACAGCTTCTTTTCTTTCTCGTCCTAATTGTCGGCTTCCTTTAGACAGTCGAAATCCCAGATACTTCACTTCCTTTTGGCATAGCTGCACCTTTGCTCTCGAAACTTTGTATCCGGCTTCATCTAGCAATTGTAAAAGGTCATTTGTGGCTTGTACACATTCATTCTCCGATGTGGTAGCTATCAACAGATCATCCACATATTGGAGAAGCACTCGTGTTCCAGGAGTTACAGGATAGCTGGAAAGATCTTGGTTCAGTGCTGCACTGAAGATAGTGGGTGAGTTCTTGAATCCTTGAGGCAATCGTGTCCAAGTGAGTTGGCCCCGTCTTCCTGAGACAGGGTCCTGCCATTGGAAGGCAAACAACAATTGGCTAATTGGGGCTAATCTCACACAAAAGAAGGCATCTTTCAAATCCAGGACCGTAAAATGGGTGGCTTCCGTGGGTATCAATCCTAAGAGTGTATAAGGATTTGGCACAACTGGATGTATGGTTTCAACTGCTTCATTCACTCTCCTCAAATCTTGCACTGGGCGGTAATCACCTGTCCCAGGTTTCTTAACTGGTAGGAGAGGTGTATTCCAAGGTGATTGACATACTTTGAGCAGGCCATACTCCAGTAATCTTAATAAGTGGCGATGGATGCCCTCAATGGCTGGTCTTGGGATTGGGTACTGCTTAACATGTACTGGTGCTGCTCCAGGCTTGAGGTTCACCATTACTGGGGCTATATGTTTGGCTAGACCTGGTGGGTTACCTTCTGCCCATACTCCAGGAGGAGCCGTGATGCTTGCTGGCATGCTGAGGTTGGTATCAGGAACTGGTTTAGTACTGTAATATCTCCACTCTTCTTCTCGGGGAACAGTGAGCACCATTAGTCCTGCAGGTTTTGGATTTACAGTCATTTACATTTCTCCTTTTTCAGTGAAGGATATTTGGGCCTGCAGTTTGGTTAGCATATCTCGTCCCAGTAGTGGCACTGGGCACTCAGGCATATAAAGGAATTGGTGCTCTATTTGCTGTCCCCCTAATTCACATACTCGGTCTTTCAGAAAAGACTTGGTGGCTTTTGCACCAGTCGCTCCCATAATAGTTACTGCTCTTGTAGACAAAGGAGCTATTTGCTTATCTATTACAGAATGTTCTGCTCCAGTGTCAACCATAAAGTCCATGAATTGGTTCCCTATTTTTAAACAGACCATAGGCTCCTGGGAACCTAAAATGAATTCAGAGCCCGGTCTGTCCTAATCTGTTTCATCTAAATCATAGTACCTGGTGGCTACAACTGCCTCTATGGCCTCTTCTCTTTCCTTTTGGAAATGTACACGATTTGTCCCTCTGCGATTCTGTGATCGGCCTCTCTCCCTCTCTCTCCGAGGGGCATTTTTGTCTTCTTCTTGTGAGGCGCCTTCGAGTTGCGGGCATGCATTTCTCCAATGTCCTTCTTCCTTGCAATAAGCGCATTGATTCACGCCTAATATGGGCCGGCTATCTCCCCGGCCCCACCCTCTTCCTCTGCTCCTTCGGTTAGGGAAACCTCCCCGTTTCTGTTCAACTATAGCTGCAGCCAAAAAGTCGGCTTTCTTCTTCATTTTACGATCACTTTCTTTCTGTCGTTCATTATCACGATTCACAAACACTTTCTGGGCGACTTCCATGAGCTGTGACGTATTCATGCCCGCAAACCCTTCTAACTTCTGTAATTTGCGTCTAATATCTGGTTGGGACTGGCTGACAAAAGCAGCATTCACCATGCATAGGCTTCCGGGTGCAGTTGGGTCATAAGGAGTATACATTCTGTATGCTTCAACTAATCTCTCATAGAATACTGCTGGGCTTTCATCTGCGCCCTGGTTAACTTCGGCTACCTTGGAGAGGTTCATGGCTTTCTGACCCCCCTTTCGCAGACCTTGCATAAGGCCTTGGCGAAACCAAGCTAGGGATCTGGATCCTTCATCGGTGTTTGGATCCCACCGAGGATCTTCGTTGGGAAATTCTTTCTTCGCTGCTTCGCGATTATTTATTCCTTCTCCTCCTGCTACTGTGGGGTTTTCTACTAGCCAATTTACAGCTGCCTGCATAATTCTCGTCCGCTCTTCGTAGTAAATAGAGTGGACAGGAGTTGACGGCAATCTGCCCAAGTGGGCTGGTGGGTTTGCATAATTGTATTCATTACTTCTGTTAATTCTTGGGGCTTATCAGTATAGGAAGCGTAATGCATTTTCCAGTTCAACAAATCAGTAGTGGAGAAGGGCACATAAACTAGACTCGTGGGTCCCGCTACTATCTGATTCTGATCATCCCTGACGAGCATTCCCGGGACTTGCCGTAACGGCATTACTTTCTTGACAACGGTTCTCTTTCTCAGCTTTTGTTTGACTTGGGAACTTGCGCTTGCTACAGATGTACTTGCACTGACAGCTGATTTTACACTGTCGGTCTCAGTCTGAGAAGACGCTTCTTCTTCTTCCTGTTCTGACGACTCAAAATTTTCCTCAACCTCGGGCTGATCACTCTCTTCAGGGGGCGACTCATCTAGATGAGCTTCTAGCTGAACAGGGGGTGGATCCCGCCGGTCCCGGGGGCCTGCCGCGGGACGCGGTGGTACTTTTACTGGGCGCTGAGCTTGGGGCTGTCTGGTTACAACTTCCGGGGATTCAGGATCAACATAAACAGGCTTCTTTTCTATCCCTGTCTTCTGTGTCTGCTCTGTCAGCGCTACCATTATTCTGCACTGTTCTTCATAACTGCGCCGAGCCCAAGGGGGCGGGCTTTCACAAATACTTAACCAGGAATCTATATAGGGATACTGGTCGGGGTGCGCTGCTCGCACCTTCCGATGGACTGACTTAATAATTCCTATATTGAATGTTCCATCTCGGGGCCACATGGGGTCTAAGGTGGGCCACTCCCTAGTACACAAAAGTTGCAATCGTGACGCAGTCATTTTCACCCCATAATCTCCTGTATATCCTTTATTAAAATACTTAATCATACATTCTAATGGAGTGTGCACAGTAGACCCCGCCCCTCCCATATCGATGTGTGCCCGCAACAACAGACAGAAGGGAAAAGGAGGGCGGACCGTGGGTGAGGGGTCCTCACGGCCCTAGAAACATTCAAGGGAAACAAAAAACAAGACAAGACAACGGTCACTTCCTCCTTTTTACGACCTGGACGCGGTCGCCCGGCCAGGAACTGCGTTACTCAGGAGTCCGCCTTCGCTTGGTCTGTGTCAGCAGACCTCTCAACCAGACTTCATTCACACAATCATGCTAGCAATGTACTCCCAACAAGCCCAATCCTGTCTGTTCTGACTAGGCTATACCAAAGTTACAAGTTATGCCGGCTTTTTCCAAGTTCCAAGAAGACGATAGTTTCACCCCGCGAATACACTATACAGGGTTAATCGGACCGTCTTGAGAGGTGATCAAGCTCTCTTACCAAAATTCCAAGTTCCAAGTTACAAGTGACCAGTTCCAAGTTCCAAGTTACAAACTGCAGTTCTGACTCATCTGTCTAGACATACCAAAAACTATACTCACCGGATCCGGTCCCCATTCCCGAGCAAGCGCATGAGTTGGACCTCGGACTCCCCTCACGGGTTCGAGGTGTTGGCTCCGTCCGGGTCCGGCACCCGCCGAGGCCTGGCCCAACTCCCTCCGATGCAACTGGACCAGTGGCGCCTGGGAGCGAGCCCACATCGGAAGGGCACGAGCCCGGCAGGACCAAACCTATAGAGGCGGAAAGTCGTGGTATATTGGCTCATATACCCTCTACTCCCCACACTTCCCGGCCAACGCACCAAGAATATGTAGCGGCAGAGCGCAAACAATCCAATAATACCAGGAGTATGTTCAGAAGGTCCAAATCATTTATTTGTGCACAAGACTCAAGCAGAATCACATTCAAAATGGCTGAGCAATGGCTGTTAGTGAAACAACAACTATTATACCGTTCTTCTCCATTCTGTACATAGGCAAACTTCTCATTGGTCCCGGTAACCCCTTCTATCCCATCTATTGGTCCTGGTACTACTACGTAGTTGTCCAATGAGGACCTTGGTCTGGGCTCAGCACCTGCTTGCCCCCCTTACAGTCCCCATTACAATGGACAGTTCTTAGACTCTTGATACAATTCTCCTCCAAGGTCACTTAGCTAACTAGAACATGTGGGAAAGCAGGGCACTGTAACCCTTCTTTCAGCAGAATTAATTAGTTCACAGAAGCTTTCACACTCTTATCAGTACCAATTAAAGCTTGTTTTTTCTATCTTTTCTAAGTTTCGATTCAGCTTAGCTATGCTTGGTTATGCTTAGTTAAGTTTCGATTCTATGAAAGCAGCATTGGGGGGGGGGGGGGGGTTCACTCCTCTGGGCCTAACCACAGGCTTCATTTACAGGTCAAGCTGTTTAGGCCTGCCTGCCTAGTTCAATCAGCGTGGATCACAGGCCTTTGCCTACCACAATAAGATATGCCATACTGAGTCAGACCAAAGGTCCATCAAGTCCAATATCATCTGTCCAACAGTGGGTCATCCAGGTCACAAGTACCTGTCAGGTTCCCAAAAAGTAGACATTCCATTCTACTTATCCCATAGGTCCCTCTGTCCATTTTAATAATGGTTTATGGTCCAAACCTCTTTTAAACCCAGCTATACTAACGTTTTCTTCTCTTCTGCATTTTTACTTTGTCTAACCCTATCTTATCACCAAGCAATGACAACCCACAGTTCCATTCCTCTTCCATACTGGTGACCAGCTTTATTCCATTGCTCCCACAATTCTGCTGGTTTGGGACATTCCATAAAGGAATGCAGTGATGATCCTATCCTAGTTTCACAGTCCCCAGGCCATATTTCAATCTGCATGTTCATTCGGCCTCTTCTCTCTTTATTTATATAGGATCTGTGTAACAGTCTAAATTGTGTTGCTTGATATGATGCATTGATCAAATATCATTATACATTTTATATTTGCTCCATATCTGCGGGGCTGATATTCTGTATCATGTCTCATTACCAGTCCTCTGCTAGATTCTCTAGATGTTTTCCATTTCACAGATTTCGCCTTACCTGGTACCATTTAGCAGGCTTATTATATCTGGGCAGGAAGGTACTAAATTCTCTATCTGTCCAGTTTGGGCATTTCCTGCCATCTTGCCTGTTGGGGTTTAACATAAATGTCTAATCTGGAGGAAGTGAAAGAAATGCATATTTGAGATTTTCCAACACTGTTGGATTTGATCAAAAGATAGAATTTGCCCCGTCTGCCTTAACAACTGGCCTATAGTTTTTCACCCCCCACTCCCTCCACTGGACAAAAAACTTTTTCCCAATTGCCAGTAAAAAACAGAGATTGACACAAATATTTATATAGGAGGTTACCTTATAAGGGGGCCAATGCCAGTCCTCTTCACCACCGACATGCCTTCCTGAAAATAGTTGCCAACTCCTGTACCCTCCTATTTCCATCTTCTCTCAGTGTTTAAACATTTATAAACAAAAAGGGATGATACCCCTCATCTACCAATCCTAATATGTAACTTTTGATTCATTTTGCTATGCTATACCCCCAAATAAACGCCTTTCCTCTCGCTCTTGTATCTCATTCGACTTTGCTGACTTTAATTCTGTTATTTTTCCCTTAATCAGTGTTATTTCTTCCTCTGTTGTCTTTCTTTTTTAGATCTTTTAAACTCTGTGACCTTTTGTTTAGCCCTCATTTACTTGATTTGGATTACAAAAATCAACTGCATGACTAATCTTCCATCAGTGTCACTAGGCTCACATAATCCCTCTTCTCAAGTCTGTCTTTATTATTTATTTTATTTATTTATTACAGTTGCTTATATACCGCACTATTCGATATCAGCGCGGTTTACAATATAACAGAACGACCAAGACAACAGTCAGTTTGGTTTTACATGGAACAGGAGTATCAACTTGGCTAACAGAGTTGAACTATATACATAAAATATATATACATATATACATAAAATATAAATGTATACTTGTAAATACTCTTGTAAATACTCTTGTAAATAGTTGCAGTAATGACGTCCCATGTTTTATCCAAGTTCTCTGACCTTGTTCTCTGTAAAACCTAACAGTTTGTTGTTATGGTATGTTGTTATATTGTGAACCGCGCTGATTCTGAATAGAGCGGTATATAGGAGCCTGTAATAAATAAATAATAAATAAATAAAATAATATTTACAAAGAGCTATGTCAAATGCAATAATCATTTGGAGGTTAGGAATATACCAACACTAAGAATGGATATCTTCTTAGGTGGGGTTACTTAGATTCCATTGCTGGCAGGGTAGTATTGGAGGAAGAGGTGAAATTTGATTGCCTTCCTGAATTGAGATAGGTCTACAATGGATCGAATGTCTGGAGGTAGTGCATTCCAACATTTGGGGACATAGAGACTGAAAGCCCTATTTGCAGTTGTACTGTTGCATTTGGTCAAGGCCTTTGGGGTTATTAGCAGGTTTAGGGCTGTTTCCCTTCTGGATCTGTTGGTGGGCACTGTGTGAATGAGCTCCGTAAGTGCCATGGAAGAGAGGCGATTGATGGTCTTCAATGAGAGGAGTAAAGTTTTAAAGATAATCCTTCCATGTATAGGGAGCCAGTGAAGCTGTTTTAGAATGGGAGTCACATGGTCACTTCTAGAGGCTCCGTGGAGGACCCTTGCTGCAGCATTCATGGCCAGTTGTAACGGGTTCAGTGTAGATTGAGGGAGACCTTGTAAGATGGAATTAGCAAAGTCAAAATGGGGTAAGATTAAAGCTTGGTATATGGTTCTGAAATCATCAGGGTCCAGTAGGGAGCGGAGATGCCTGAGTGAACGGATTTTGAAATAAACAGCTTTGACTATGTTGCTTATGTGAGATTTCATGTCCAAATGTTGGTCTAGGGTGACACCAAGGTATTTTATTGTTTCTTTGGTTTGCAATTCTGCTTCCTTGACTCTTACATGGGATGGCGGAGTAAAGTCTGGGTCTCTCGAGATGAACAGCACCTCCGTTTTCTTGTGCTGGATGCGGAGGTTTTGGGATTATAACCAATCTGATACCGCATTAAAACACTCCACCAGTGGCGTAAGGTCCATTTGAACTGTTGAGAACGGCATGTATAAGAGTATGTCATCCGCATATATCAAACAGCTCACGTTAAATGATCTGATGATATTGCAGATGGGTTGCATGTATATATTGAAAAGGAGAGATGACAGAGAAGACCCTTGAGGCACACCTTGTGTTTGATGGAATTGTTTTGATTCTTCTGTTCCGGATTTTACATATTGCCATCGTCCATCTAAATAGGACTTGCACCATTCGAGCGCAGTATTGCAGATTCCCTTCTCTTTTAGTCGCCCGATGAGAAGCTCATGATGTACCGAATCGAACGCCGCAGCAATGTCTAAGAAGATGAGCACAAAGCCTTGTCGGATGTTATCAATGCCTGTGATTATATTGTTGAATAGGAAGGTGAGTAGGGTCTCAACTCCATGATATTCTCTGAACCCATGTTGGCAATGATCTAGGGGAGCTGCGGAGTCTATATGATCCTGCATTTGCCTCTGAACCTCTTTCTCAATTATCTTTGCTAGGAGTGGAATGCTAGCTATTGGCCTGTAGGAATCAACCCTTTGGGGGTCTAGTTTGGGGTTCTTCAATAAGGGCCTAATGGAGGTTTGTTTGAGTGCTGTGGGGAAGGAACCAGTTGTGAAGGAAAGGTTTATCAGTTGTGCGATGAGTGGACTGAACTCACTGCGTAGTTCCTTAACCCAAAAAGCCCGGCAAGGGTCGGTTTGCGCTGTGGAGGTATTGAGAGAAGCTATTGTATCTTCAATACTTTTTCTGGATGGTGTGGAGAACTTTAGTAGGGGGGTTAAGCCGGTTGGTTCTTGAAACGAGGCTGTTGCGATTTTGTCAGTCTGTACGATCTTTGATTGTAAGTAATCAGCGAATTTTTGTGGGTGAATATCCTCGTGTTGTTCAGGAGATGGTTCCTTCGAAAGGGATTTGGCTCCTTATCCATTTCCGCATAGAATTCAAACTTCTCCCACTAACCTACAAGTGCATTTATTCTGCAGCTCTTCATTAGCTCTCCTCTCTTAGCTTTCCCTACACCCCTCTTCAGGAACTCCACTCATCAGGGTGAATCGCTTTTATCTATGTCCTTCTCTTCCACTGCCAGCTTCAGACTCTGTCTCTTTCCACCTTGCTGTGCCATACAACTGGAATATACTTTCAGATTTGGTACATCAGGCCGGGTCTCTGGTACTATTCAAATATAGGCTAAAAACCCACCTTTTCAAGGCTGCTTTTGGATCCTTACCCCTTTATTCTCCTATATAATGCCATTGGCCGGCATTCTGTAGTACATCCTAATAAATTAATGGGCACCAGATTTTTTTTAAAATTAATTAATTAATTAATTAATTAATTTATTTATTTAGATTTCATATATAACATCAAGTATACATTGTTCCAAAAGAATAAACAAAAGAAATAGTATCCTGATGCTGCAACCTGATAATATCATATACATGTCCTAGGAACATTCAAGCAATATATGCCTAAATATCCTGATAAAAGAAGGAGAAGAAACCAAGAAGAGGAAAATAAGGGAGAATAAAAGAAATAAATTCAAGGAAAAAGGACAGAACCCAAAGCTAAAACACTATAGTAAATTCTTAAACCTTGTAGTACAATAGAAGCAAAGCCACAGGGACTGGAAGGGCTCAATATTCAGTGCCGGCGGCTAGCTTGATTACAGCGGTTAGCTGCTGGCGCTGAAAATTAAATGTGGATATTCAATGCCTGGGTCATAGGTGGATCTGCCATTGAATATCCAGGGTTGGTGCACAGCTGCAGATACCGCAGAAGCTAAATGTTTTAGGTCAACTTCCCGAAGTGATGAATATTCACAACCATAAAAAGGAAATCACTTCATTAA
Organism: Ichthyophis bannanicus; assembly: GCA_033557465.1. NCBI lineage: Eukaryota > Metazoa > Chordata > Amphibia > Gymnophiona > Ichthyophiidae > Ichthyophis > Ichthyophis bannanicus. The sequence continues at coordinate 217,333,666 of CM066038.1, read as the reverse complement.
AACTGGTAGCAATGTGGCATCACACATAACACTTGTAGCTACAATTTGTAGAATCAGGGCGCAAAGGTCTCAGACTCAATGACAACAAATTTGGATAAAATATCCAACGATGTCGGTAGCATCAATGACCCAAATGCCCGTATTGGTTTTGTTTTGTTTTAGCCTTGCCACAAGTGAATGCCCTCACAAAATTGTCCTTCATTAGAAAAAATGTGATTCACAAACTTTTAACAGGCCCAACTACTTAGCTTTCATGCTTTCGTGCTGTGATTTCAAACTCCTTCCCCGACGCTAGCTTGTGGCTCCCAGTTCACTCCATACAACGGAGTTTCTTCAGGGGATCATTTTGTAGAACTGCAAATGATAAAAACTGCATATAAACAAAAATATGTTGTTCATACCCACAAAAATACAATTTGCAAACATTCAAAGCCTTATGCCATATATGCTAACATGAACATACCGAAGCCACTATTTAATTAAATTTTCTTGACCCAATGTTCAAATTAAACTGAGAGATTAAAAAGATGATGCTGCCGACGTATCCACGCGCTTCACAAAACATCTTCAAAAGCTTCAAAAAAGATGCCGCGTATGCGGAGTAAGGGTAAAAAGTCCCTTTAAATCTTATCAGAGAAAACTGGCATCATTTCTAGGAAATCTCCCATAAAGGGAAAATCACACACATGCTCCCCATTCGATATTAGCATTCAACCCATCTGGTATGACTGTTTTCAACAAAAATATCCAACGTTGTTCTTTTATCAACAATGTTTGTTCCCGGGTCTTTCCCCTAAAACCCGAGACGATCTGATCGGTACAGAAACACTTCAAATCCCCAAACGTATGTTGATGATCGATGCAATGTTGAACCAGGGGGGCAGAAACAACTTTATTCTTCAGACGACTCATGTTCAGCCATACGAGATTTAAATTGTCGAATGGTTTTCCCTACGTACAATAACTCGCAGGGATAGCGTATTATGTATTCCACATAGGAGGAATTACAAGTAGTATTATGGGTTAGATGATAAGATTTCCCTCGATGTTGAAAACTTCGTAGCACCACAGTAACGGCACATATATTACATTGATCACACTTATTGTGCCCTCCTATCTGTTGTCGCTCTTCTTGAATTATCAAGGGGCGAAGCGCCGCTGGGCTAAGTTTTTCTTTTAAATTTTTATCACGAGTCCAGACACATCGAATAGTTTTATCACAAAGCCCCGGGACCCCACTCAAAACATTACTATGTCTCCGCAATATCTTTTGAATTTGATAGCTTAAGGGGGAATACTTAGTTACAAGATTTACATGATCGTCCACTTGTTCTTTATTCGGTCGAGAAGGTGGTTCCAACAGCCAGGTGCGATCATTAAACAGGGCTCAATGGTAAGCCCGCTGGATCACCTTTCTCGGGTATCCTCTTCTCAGAAAACTCTTTTTTTTATTTTTATTATTTGTTTATGCAATTTACAATAAATTGCAGAAGGTGCTTAATAAAAAGCCTTACTCAAGAAACAGGGCTACAACTTGAAAATCAACATTTCACAAAAAAAAAATGCTCATATATCAGGTAATAGAAACAAGCAAAGAAATACAGTGTTAACCCTCTCTAGTCCACGAAAAGAGGTGGGAGCATCACAGAGAAAAAGAAATTTAACATCAGAGCTTAAAAGAAATAGATCATAATCGCAAATCCAGAAATACTATTTAACAGGAGCACTAAGAGGAAACAATGGAAGCTTCCAGTCGTCTGGCGTTAATAAAAGTAACCAATTGCGAGGGGTCAAAAAAAACATAAGAAACTGAACAATATTTGATCAGACATTTACAAGGGTGCTTGAGAAAAAATAACCCCCCCCCCAATTGCAAAATTCCAGGGCGCAATAGTAAAAAATCTCTACGACGCTTTTGAGTCTCCCTAGAAAGATCAGGGTATATACTGTGATGGCGCAGCCGAGAGAGAGCATAAGAAAAGAGGGAAAAATCAGTTATTTTCCCCAGAGAAAGGAACCAAATCCAGGAGTTTAGGGGTTAAAACTCCTGGTTCAGAAAAAAACTCCCTGCAGAAAGTTTGTAGTGAAGAGACATGCCCTAGCTCCATAGTTACCAGCCCTGCTCATGAGGGACAGCTGGGGGAGTGGCTAGGAGGCAGAAAGGGAAATCACAGATATAAACGGCAGGAACTTGGAGAAAGACATGATGAGGAGGATGGAGGCTTTGAAAGGCTAAAGAGGCTAGAGGGCCTAGAGAGCCTTGGAGAGAACCGAGGAGCGTTAGAGAACCCAGGAAGGCTAAAGAGGCTAGAGGGCCTAGAGAGCCTGGAGAGGAAGTGCATTGGAAGACGGACTTCTAGAGAAGGTGAAACTTTCATTGAGAGAGGAAGGACAAGGAGGAATCCTAGCTCTGATTCTGGAACCGGTTGGAATAGGGCAGAAGGTCCCAGAAGGGGAGGAGGCCCTAGGAGCTCCAGAGCACTAACCAAGGAAGGAACACGGAGAGTCAGGAAAATTTCACCGGAGACCTCTTGGAGGAAGGCAAGGCCAGCCAGAGGTATTGAAGTTAGCCCAGTGACCTGTAAGAGAGACAGGAGAACTCTGTTTAGAGGGAAAGCTTACCCAGGGGAAATTGCAAGCCATGTGAATAGCAGAAAGCATTCTCCTGAACATGCTGATCCTGGCTGTTAATCCATTTGAAAAAAGATGACAACTGGTGGGTAGAGCCTTTCCAAAGAACGAACACATCGTCAATATAACGATACCATATCTTAATATGAGGTGAATAAGGTGACAAGGGCAACCAGCGTTCCTCAAAAAAGCTCATAAAAAAAATTGCAATAGAAGGGGCGCATGTCGCCCCCATCACCACACCTGACACCTGATGATATAGAACGTCAGCAAATGCAAAATAATTGTGAAATATCGTAAACTTTGCCAATTGTAACAAGACTAGCAGACGTCCCTTGGAGAGGTCCCCCGACTCCTCAATACTCATTCCACAGTTTCAAAGGCCCGTTCTTGAGGTATATTAGTATAAAGTGAGACGACATCCAATGTCACAAGAACAATATCCGGATCCCTTGACCATCTGGAGTAAACTTTCAAAAGTTTCAAAAAATGAGCCGTGTCCCATATATACGAAGGTATATCCAATAGTAGAGGGTGCAAATAAGAATCCAAAAGAATTGACGCTGGCTCTAACAGTGTCCCTGAGGTAGACACAATAGGGCATCCCGGAGGATGTAAAATACCCTTATGGATTTTAGGGACGAGATAAAACTGAGCTATACGCAGAGATGGTATCATCAAAAAACATGATTATTTTACTGAAATAGCCTTATTTTCTAAAGCTAGCGCCACTACCTCCTAAATTTGACTCTGAAGAGTTAAAGTAGGATCGCTTGATAAAATCTGGTAAGTAGACCGATCTGACAATTGTCGAAGCGCTTCAGCCATATAGTCTGCCCGACTGAGAATCACTATGGAACCCCCCTTGTCAGCACGACGGATCACAATCTCTGACAGAAGCTAAATGGGCAATGGCGATATTGCACCACTGCCCGGTTAGCTCCCACGGATAAAGATAGGCCATCTTTTGCCACACTTATCTTTACCCGCAGGTTGGTAACTGGGCAGTGGTGCAATATTGCCACTGCCCAGTTAGCAACAAGTGTCGCCTCTGCTCTGCCCCAGAATGCCCATGCCATGCCCTGATGCTACACAGTCAGCATCGGGGCATGTAGCGACGTTACTCGGGGATATTCAATTAGCGCCACTGAATATCACTCTAAGCATCATTTACAGGGTTTACAGGTCTGTAAACCATGTAAATGTCTTTGAATATCGGGCCCCAGGGGTCTAAGCATGCTGAAAATTCTGTAATTGTACAGGGTCATAAAAAAAGATAACTCTCAGAGGGTCTTTTACTAATGGGTGCTATCCGGCAGAGCATGTTGTGGCGTGCGCTGAAGGCACGATGAGATACAGTACATGTTGTCAGGCAATGCAGGGCCATAGCAGCGCAGGATGTTCCCATGCTAACCTGCATTAAGGTCGCAAGTGGGCAGGGTAGGGGCAGAGAATGAGCCTGTTGAGCACGGTGCAGTTCATGCTATGTTCACACCATGCACTATCTGCATTAGAGCGAGTTCACCTAACGCCATCTCAAAAGGTGGTGTTCGGTGCACCTGGGCTAATGCAACATGTACTGGGGGACAGGGCTCCACGTTAACTGCTTGGGAAATGCTTTCCATGCCCCCACAATTAACAATTAATGTGCCACGACTTTGGCACTATTAGGGTCTTTTACTAACAACTTAACTCCTGTTAGTAAAAGACCCCTTTACTCTTCAATTTACAAAAATATTTAAAGGAAGTTGAAGAAAAAAGATGGCTCCCAGGGCCAACAGCTGAAACCATTTTCAAATACACCTTCCTTAACTCTAACTTGAGTGGCCCTAGAAAGATCAGGAAATACCAACACATTTTAACCCATAAAGCAATTATGTTTATAACAAAAATACAGTTGCAATACCCTATTTCAATCAGGCTCAAGAGTGAAGGCCACTGTCAAGGGTGCCTTAGATCAGGCATGTCCAACTTCGAACAGGTCGTGATCTACTTTTTCCGGCCAAAAGTGCCGGTGATCTACCACCATGAAAATTAAGTTTCAAATTAGTTTCAAATTAAATTTTAACCCAATAAAGTTGGAGGATTACCCCCCTCCCTTTTTAATGAACCTTCTGTCATTTACTTGGATGTGATCAGCTGTTAAGCAAATTAAGCAAAAACAAAACAGAGAGACGAAGATCAAGTAAGAACTGCGAGGGGAAATGGGAAGTACATTTTTTCTTAAAGTTATATTGAGTAATAACTTTCTTTAACTGTCTTAATAACTTTCTTTAACTTTTATTGAGTAATTTCTGTTAAATTTATGTTGAGTATTGATCCAGGCTGATCTTGCACAATCTTTAATATTTCGCTCTTGCTCATTAGTGAGACGTCTGAGCCTGCATTTCATCCACCAGCTTTTTGAAGTTGGGTGAATATTACATGAGGGCCAGTCTCAGGGAATCCTGGAGATGTTCATCTGTCATGTTGGAACGTTGGAACGTTGTGTACTCTTTGGGGTATGTTTACTAAGCAGTCTTAACGTGCGCCCGGCGATAATTTACAGGATGCCATAAAAGGAGTGGGCGTTCCAGTCTAAACGTAGCAAACCAAGAGTATCGCGCGATAATGTTTGCTGTGCACATTATCGCGCGATGGGTTGAGCCATGCACGTTAACGCGCAGTAATCTTAAGTAGACACGCTGACCTGCAACTACAACAGCAGAGGTGTAGCACAATGGTTAATACACTGATGGTACAGGGGTCATGGGTTCAATCCCCCCAGTGGGCCTAATGAATAAGGCTGTCTGCTGCATTACCCTTTACTTTAAACCAGTGCTGTGTGCCGCATTTTCTTTTTTACTTTAATTAGTGCTGCCAGCAAACACACCATCACAGTGCCGTAACCTAAGGTGCCACAAAAGGTGCCCTATAGGGCACTCCAGAAGGCACATTATAAAGTGCACTGTCCACCGCGGCACCCTATAATGTTCACTATAGGGTGCCTTATAGGCGCCTTATATGGTGCTTTATGGTGCGCCTTATGAGGCACCTTAAGGTTACAGTACTGTGAGTGTGTTTTTGCTAACACCACTAATTTTAATAATAAAAAGAAAATGCCTCAGACAGCTCTATCAAGTAACCCCACTGTGGCATCAAACCAATGATCTCTGGCTCCACAGGTAGTGAAGTAACCAGTGGGCTACAGCTCTATAGCTGCTAACAAGCCCCTGGCTGGCTACAGAAGGACTGCAGGTCACCACACAATCTGTCTGCTGTGGTTACCAGGATAGGGTTAACCTACCCGTACCCATGCTGCACTGCACTTGCAAATCAGCAGTCTACAGATGATCACAAGATGGGGTATGCACCCCCACAGCACCTCGGCCTGGTAGGGGGAACTGACCGTGTTCGCCCCCACAGCACCTCAGCCTGGTAGGGGGTACTGACCATGTGTGCTACTGGCACAGATAAGCTACAGACTGTCACATTGTGCGGGTACTGTGCTCACCCTGAGGGTAAGGTGGGGTGCCCAGCACCATGTCCACAGCACCTATCATGGCTGAAATAGGCCATGCTGCAGGTCCCCATCAGTGCCAGTGTGTGTGATAGGTAGTTCCTGCAGGCACACCTACAATACATCTGTGTCCATCTGTATTTCTCAGTCACATCTAGCTCTTATGGGCTATGATGGACCCAGAATAGTGCATATCTCTGTGTTGGTGCCATGGTCACATGATAGAAGGGGGGAGCCTTATCAAGCTAGACAAGCAAAGGATCAGCAGCAAGCCCTCAGCAGACAACCTGCCAGCACAAGCTCTCTCCTAGCAACAGGGCAAGCCACTAGAGAGATGGAGCCAAGTGGGGCTGGCAATCTACCTCTGACCCCTCCACAATCTACAGGTAGATCACAATCTACCTGTTGGGCATGCCTGCCCTAGATGATACAATCATTTGAGACCCCTCAAGAAATCCAGACACATCCAAACTATTAGGCAATAGTACCTTCCCTCCCTCCATACTTCCTGCTTCTCCAGACTCTACATCAACAGCTCATGGGGGTTATTAGAAGATCCACTATGTGTGAAGGTGGACTCGCAACATCAGAACGAGGAGGAGTCTTAAAGCTTGAAACCTATGGAATTGGAGATGCTGAATGCAAAGCTTGAATCACCAGAAGTAGAGGATAGAAGGCCAGCCCATCCACTAGGCGAGCTAGACAGTCACCTAGGGGGCCAGCCCAGGTGGGCAGCAGCAGCAGCACACATGACCAGCCGCCCCCGCCAGTTGCTGCTGCCACACCCCCCCCCCCCCCCCAGCCGCCACTTTTGGAAATACTGCTGCTGCCACTGCTTGCCTCCCCCTCCTGAGGCAGATTCAATAGCAGCTGTGGGGGGTGGGGACAGAGGTGGTAGCTGGGTGAGTGAGCGGTGGAGGCAGCTGGGGGGTGGCAAGGCTGGGGTGCCTTCTAGGGCAGCAGAAATCCTTGGTCTGGCCCTGAGAACATGAGACCAAGGACGTTTGCATTGCATTCTGAAAGTAAAGCCAAGTTCTCAGGTAGGAATCTAAGTTACGGTTCAGTAAAGCCGACTACACTAATCAAAGCATTGAGATCTTGCTGGATATAGAAATTTGTTTGAACACTGGACCCAGAGATAAGCTACATCTAAACTGTGTAAACACTGGAGCTTTTGGAACTGACCGAAGAAATAATGAAGGAGAGCTAAAAACTTCTGAAAGATAAAGGAATATTTAATACACTTTAATGTGAGCATGGTGGAGTAGCCTAGTGGCCTGATAACCAAAAGATCAGGGTTTTATTCCCACTGGCACTCCTTGTGGCCTTGGGCAAGTTTTTGTACCCTCCATTGCCTCCAAAAAAAGCTCTGCCAATCTACTTCTGGTCAAACCTTGTCAAGACAACTCAGGGACTGCTGGGTTGCCATTGGCTCAACAACACACACACACACAATATGGGAGAGCTAGTGGAGCAGGTGTGTTCAAAAGATTCTATTTCAACGTGAATCCCTCCAGGCCTGTGTGGATAGATGGCAGCAGAAGTGTCCATAGAGAACCTCTACTCTCCTTGCTGCAGCACATATTTCTTCCCTTATAAAAAAACATTTATTTTTAGTTTAGTAATTAGAATATGTAACACAGTGCTTCTGTAGCTGTTTGATGCCTAGAGTAAACAGGATGCTCTGAAACACAGCTAAAATCTCAGACTTGGAACATACCTCCTACATAGAATTTAGATGTTGGCTTCAAAAAATAAAATGCCTGATATTCAAACCACTTATGCATTTGACAGCAGGCACTAATTGCATAAGTGGTTTGGCAGGCTTTATTAAAGTAGGGCCTGGTCACTAGCTCTCTTGAATATAGGGACATGATTAAGAATGAACCATTGCAGATCCTCAAATGTATGGTCAAATGCCAAATAATGGGACACCATTGGAGCACTCAAGACATCCTTAGACATTGGGTTCTTATGTTCTGTTAGCTGAATTTTCAACTGTCTGGTGATCCTACCCACATAGATCTTCTCACAGGGGCAAAAAAGGAAAAAACTGCAAAACATATCACACATGATGTAAGAATTTCAATTTATACTTTTTATGAATAATGGGATTTTCCCATTCAATGCAGCTTATAGTTTGACAATAAACATACAGTTTCCACAAGCAAAATGACCAATGGCAATTCCAAATGGTTTCATAGCTGCCATAACTACTGTTGAAAATAACTAAATACTGATTAACTATAGATCTGGAAAGCTATAAAGATGTGGTTGTTCCAATAAGCATTTGATAGTGTTTGAGTTTGCTCAATTTGTTGGCTAGGATTGGGGGGGGGGGTTGTTTTTTGTTTGTTTTTTTAATTTAATTTTTATTAATAAATTCCAAATTTATACACAAACACCTTATACACAAGGAAAAAAAAAAAAGAACAGTCCACATCTAGGGGAGCACATGAACGGATCAGAGATGTTGCCCTTACTAAATTAAACTCTAATTATTAATTACATTGCTAATATGCAAAACTAACAAGGCAATATAACATACCTATTATACCTGTGGAACCTGATTTGAAAGAAATGTTTCCAATGAGGTAACTTCAGAAAAAACATACTTAGTGCCCCCAATAGTGACCAGGCATTTACAAGGAAATTTAAGGAAAAAAGTTGCACCAGCTGCCAAGACCTGTGGCTTTAAAGCCAAAAAGGCCCTGCGTCTGGACTGAGTTTGCCTGGACACATCGGGAAACATATTTATTTTTCCCCCACAAAAATCAGCATTCTTATTCCAAAAATAAAGTCGAATAACTGTGTTTTTGTTAGCCACAGAGGAAAAGGATACAAGAAGTATAGATCTCGTAGGAATCACATCCTGAGATGATTCAATAAAATTAGTCACATCCAAGGAATCTAAAGAAGAAACCGGGACGGCAGCCTGTGGCAACCCACAGGAAGTCGAAGCCGGCAGAGGCAAATAAAACATTTTAGTAATAAGAGGCTTAGTATTAACTTGATACCCCAGGATTTCTATCAAATACTTATCAAATAAAATCTGCGGGGATAGTAAATGTGTACGAGGAAAATTCAAACACCTAACATTCACTGCTTGCAGACTATTTTCAAGCATTTCCTGTTGAGTATGCAGTATAAGACTGTCCTTAATAAATGACAAATTGGTAGACTGTAATAAAGCACATTGAGCATCTAACTTCTGACACTTACTATCTAAGGTAGCAATATGAAGGTCATGTTGGGCTAACTTAGCCACAGAGTCATGTGACAAGTCAGAGAATTGAGTTACAACAGAAGACAGGGAAACTTCTATTCGTGAGAGAACACGTCAGACATCCGTCAAGGAAATATTCTGAGTGTCCATAGGCAAACTAGAAGAACCGTCCTGCTGAGCCCTGACGAAAACCTCCGGAATCTGAAGAACATGCGGCAAAGGAACCGCCACAATGTCAGACAGAGGGGGCGGAGCCAGCACGAAACCGGCATGGAGGTGTAAGTCCTCTTCTCCTAGGCCTTAATATAGAAATTAGCGACCTACCCAAACGTAAACCCATCCCGGCAGCTGAATTTCGCAGAGGCAGCCGTAAGGGATGTCGGGGAGCAAGCAAACGCGCCTCGATTTCCCTCCAACACCGACAACGTCTGGGTCTAAGCGATCTAAGACTGATCCGTTGTCTCCGCATAAGGCAGGGCCTCCGCCTGAGTCTGCAGAGGACTTAAGATTACTCCTGCAGGAAGTTCGTGCTATACGGAGCCGCGTAGACTCTAATGGAGAATCGCTGTCAGCCCTTCAGGACGATATAAGGGATCTGGGCTCACAATTTCAATCTCTCTCAGCTCGGGTGGAGAAGGTGGAGGAGATGATTGTGGAGCACGATACTAAAATTAAGAGCGTCTCATCAATGGCGCGGAAGATTGGCCGGCTTGGGCAAAGCATGGATGATATGAGCAACCGGGCCCGACGTAATAACATTCGTGTCATCGGGCTGGGAGAAGGAGCGGAGGGGACGGACCCTATCAGATTCATGGAGTCCTTCTTACCTAAGATTCTGAAGTTAACTTTTGATCCCCCGCTGGAAATCGAGCGGGCTCACAGGATCCCTGCTTCTCCCACGGGGTCCCGTTCTCAAGGCCCGCGGCCTCGTCCTTTCATCATGTGCCTAATCAGGCACCAACAGGTTATGCAGATATTTGCAGCGGCCAAGGCTAGTCAGCCGATTCAACATGAGGGTCGGAAAATCTCTTTCTACCCGGACTATTGCAAGCGCACTGTAGAGAAGCGGAAGCTGTTCCTGGAACTCAGACCTAGGCTGCGTGGCCTGCAGGCCCGTTTTGGTCTATTCAGCCCAGCACGCTTTAAGGTCACCTTGGACAACCAAACCAGGTCGTTTGAAGATCCGGATCTTTTGCGCCAATATATTGAAGAGCACGAGGAGCTCCAAATGCAACAAAGATGACTTAATGGCTTGCCTGGTGATTTGTCTTTTAGATTGGGGCTGGTTACGGGTGGCTAATACTTCGGGCCGGCCTCTCTAATGCTGGATATTTTTGATGCCGGGGGATGTTTTAATATTTACCTGTATACTACTGTCTTGGTGGGTGGTCGGGACTTGAACAGTTTGTTAATTAATAAGGGGCTGCTTCATGTGGTTGATGTGTTTCTGCTGTCTTACCCAGTTGTTTCTTTTTTGTTTAATTGGGGGCGGCTTATGGCTCACTGAGAATCTAAGAACTGGGCTTAGCTGGGGAGGTATCACAGAGCTATCCTTAATTAGAGTAGCAGATTATGGCTAATAAACTGAGGATTTTATCCCTCAATGTAAAGGGGCTGCGATCGCCGGCTAAGAGAAAGAAAATTCAGTTGTACTGTAAACATCAATCTGCCGACATTATCTTGCTCCAGGAGACGCACCTATCAGTGGTGGAGGCAAACAAGCTGGCAGATAAATTCTATGTGGTGGTTGGTTGCTCCCCCACTGTACATAAAAAGAATGGAGTTGTTACCTTAGTTAAAAGTGCCCTCGGGCTTCATTTGATCAGTTCAGGTCACGATGTGGCCGGGAGATGGGCTAAATCTATTATACAAACTGGGGGAGAGCTCTTATCAGTGGTCAACATTTATGGCCCTAATGTTGACGATCCTGTTTTTTTTTCTAACCTTGCTGGGACCCTACAAGAAGAACCAGGGGTCACAAAAATTGTGGGTGGGGATTTTAATATGGTCATAGAGCCCTTATTGGATAGGAACCCTGGCAGGGTTGAGCGCCCTTCACGAGCGCGTATTGCGCTTTCTTCCTTGCTTACTTCCTGTGATCTGGTAGATGTGTGGCGTCTGTTTCATCCCAAAGAAAAAGATTTCTCCTTTTTCTCCCCTGCCCATAGCTCTTTGTCACGTATCGATTATTTTTTGATCTCTAAGTCTTTGATCTCTGGTTGTAGTGACTCTTCTATTTTGGGCAGGTCGGTCTCGGACCATGCAGCCGTAATGATCGATGTGGCCTTTGAGAGAATTGCGTGCCCCAATCAGACATGGTCTTTCAATCGGTCATGGTTGGCAGACCCTGCATTTCAGGAGGATATTAGGCGAGCTATAGCTTCTTATTTCACATCTAACAAAAGGGGAGACACTGCAGACTGGGCCTGGTGGGAGGCCTTTAAGGCCTCTATTCGTGCAGTGATCACCAGCTTCACAATACTGGAGGCTAAGTGGCGGCAGTCCAAATTACGTGCTTTGGACGCTCAAATCCGTGCCGGAGAGCGACTGTGGATAGCTCATCCAAAACCTGAATTACTCCTCCGCTTACAACGACTCCGCTTTCAATATAATGATATACTGAGTTCCGATGTGGAGCAAGTTATGTTAAAACAGTCTGCTCGGTTTCATGTGGAAAGGAATAGGGCTGGTAGGCTATTAGCTCATACTATAAGGGGGCCGCAAAGTAAGCCTCGTATAGCCGCTGTTCTATCCAGCCAACAGGAGCGTTTAACTAAGGACGTGCAGATAGTGGACGAATTCTCCAAATTCTATAGCTCACTCTACACTTCTGAGATCTCTGCCGATGTAAGTTCTTTCGCTGGTTTCGTCAAAGACCTTGACCATCCTGTCCTAGAGGCAGAGCAAGTCTTTAACCTTGGTAAGCCCTTTCTTCGCGACGAGCTTCTTTCAGCAATTCAAGCCATGCCTTCGGGTAAGGCGGTCGGTCCTGATGGCCTCCCCGCTGAATTTTACAAAGTTTTTCGCAATGAGTTAGCCCCGTTCCTGTTGGATTACTATGATGGGCTTTCCAGGGAAGGGGGCTCCACTGGGAGGTTCTCGGAAGCCACCATTGTGGTACTGGAGAAACCGGGGAGAGATCCCACTCTAGTCGCAAATTATCGGCCAATTTCCCTTTTAAATTCTGACTATAAAATTTACGCGAGTATCCTAGCGCGTAGACTTGCCTCGGTGGTTGGCGATTTGGTCCACTCAGACCAATGCGGGTTCGTCCCCGGGAGATCAACTTTTGATAACGCCCGTCTTCTCTGTAATCTCATTGAAAGGGTCTCCTTATCTACCTGTCCGTACATTGCTCTCGCTTTAGACGCTGAAAAAGCGTTTGACAGGCTGGAGTGGCCGTTCATGTTTTTCATTCTGCAATGGTTTGGTCTTGGGGAGGATTTCATTCATAAGGTTCGGGCGCTCTATGCCAATGCTTCTGCTAGTATTTTGGCGAACGGTATTCTCTCTCGTTCTTTTTCCCTTCATCGCGGGACTAGGCAGGGTTGCCCCCTTTCCCCTCTTTTATTTAACTTAGCCCTGGAGCCTTTGGCCATAGCTCTCCGAGGACAGGCGGATCTTAAAGGGGTTCAGACTGGATCATCACAAGTCAAACTATCCGCTTATGCGGACGACTTGCTTCTTTTCGCACAGCCGGAGGAAGTGCGGCCTATATTAGCCTTATTTGATAGCTATTCAAATGTGTCGGGGTATAAGATCAATTGGTCTAAATCTGTGGTTTTTCCCCTTAATCGAGTTGCCACTTCAGCAGAGATGGCAGAGTTCCCCTTTAAGTGGGAGGCGGGTTGTGTTAAATATTTAGGGGCATGGTATAGTGCGTCGGTGGATGACTCGATTGCGAAAAACATGGAGGACCTCCTTCTGTTTCTTCATTCTAAGGTAGTGGCCTGGTCTCCTCTTCATCTTTCTTGGTGGGGTCGCCTAGAGACCATTAAGATGACTCTCACCCCTAAGATCAATTATATACTAGGTATGCTCCCCTTTTCCATCCCGTCAGTATGGTATCAGAAGATAGAACGTGTCCTTATTTCCTTCTTATGGAATGGGAAACAGCCGCGTATCGCCACCAAAAAATTGAAAGCTCCCAAAGACAAGGGAGAAGTGCATTTCCCTGATTTCCAGCATTATCACCAAGCTCTTTTGATCAAACAGGGCTCATCCTGGCTTACTGTGGATGACAGTGGACAACGGCCGACTTGGCTAGCGGTGGAGATCAATCTGGCTGCCCCCTGTCCTCCTCGATATTTATTGTGGGCGCTATATCCTGAGTGGTCCTCAGCGGGGAGAGTCGTTAGGTCCACGCAGGTTGCCTACTTGGAATTGGCGAGGCTCACAGATCAGGTTGTCGTCTCCCCGGAGCAGACCCCTGTCTGGTGGAACCCTCGATTTCGGATTCGGGGTCGCAGATTTGCCTGGAGAGCGTGGCAGGATCGAGGAATCTGGTCTTTGGGTCAGTTAGCAGACGCCAATGGTTGGAAAGACTTTGCGGTGATTCAAGGGATGTTCTACCTGCCAGACTCTTTCCTTTTCAAGTGGCTCCAATTGAAACATTGTATTACTGCCTCTGGATTTATTAAAAGCACATCCGAAGCAGTTAAGGATGACGCGCTGCTTCGCTGGCTGAGGTCCACGACTTCGCAGAAGGGGGCTACTTCTAAGATTTATGCCCTCTGGAGGGAGAGTGTCTCTCAAGTGCCTCTAGGGCTAGCTCGAGTATGGGAATCAGATATATCTCAGAATGTTACTTCGGCTGAATGGAAAGTTTTATGGGGCCCAATCTCTCACATATCCAGATCAGCCGCTCTCACACAATCTCTATTCTTTTTTATGCACAGGGCTTTTATTACTCCGTCGAAGCTGGCCAGGTGGGATTCTGGCAATCAGGGGTTGTGCTGGTCTTGCTCCGCAGCCAAAGGTACCTATATACATATGTTTTTTGAGTGCTCTTTGGTCCTAATTTTTTGGAGACAGGTATGGGCCAAGATGAAATCAATTCTGGGCTTTACTGCGGAGTTGGACTGGAAAAGGATCCTATTGCGATCCTCTAATTTCTTTCCCGCCGAATCCCAGGGCCATGCCTTTCTGTTTAACTTCATGATGGCTATCGCTCTGAAAATGATTCTTTGGAAATGGAAGAATTTTAGCAGCCTTAGCCTGGATGGATGGTGGAACCTGGTTTGCCACTACTCCAAGCTGGAGAAAATTTATAGCAAACTCCACCATCCAGACAGGGCTGACCTTAATGCTCATCGGTGGGCACCTTTGGACACATATGTGGCCCGTTCCCAGACTTGTTAATGGTGCTGTTAATGGTGCCATGGGTACCTCTCTGACTCATGTTTAGTTTGTGTTCTTCTCAGTGAGCTAAGCCGTGGGTGGGGTGGGTTTTGTTGGGTGGGGGTGGTTCAGTGGTTTTAGTTTTATTGTGTAAGATTTCTTTTTAGTTTCATTGTATAGGATTTCTTTTTTGTGTTATTTTGGGTATCCGCTTGTGTTGACGGTGTTTTGTAAAAGGTTAAATAAAGACTTTAAAAACAATGTCAGACAGAGAGCCAGAGGAAGCCACCGGAGATGCCAGCTCCGGCCGCAGGGACTGCTCATCCACAACTGGTGAAGACGTCACTGGATGGATAACCTCCTCATTAGCAAGTGGAGCAAAGTTAAAAACCCCCGATAAAGAAGAGGAGCTATCCAGAGGAGGTGAGGAACTGGAACTGGCAATAGGGAGCTCTTCATTTCCAGACGCAAGAACCACGTGCCTATCCATAAGACCAATAACCTTCACAGATTTAACAGGATTAACAGTACTCACATTTAGTATCTTTTTCCGCTTGCCCATTCCAGAGCTCCAACTCCACTGCTCCTTGTGTGCTGAAGGGGCTCAAAAGGGGCTATACAAGCCCCTTTAAACGCGCCCCTTCAAAGCACGACTGCATAACCACGTGACCGTGGAATAGACCGCAATTTAAGGCCCCGGAGATGATGTCGGGACCAGGCACCGCATCGCATTGATGATCCGGGAAATCCCACTTGCCTGCAAACAAGCAGGGAAGACGCGAAGGGCACTTGGACAGCAGCTCACCTCCACACACGCTCCCAAAATGCAGCTCAAGCTTGCTTCCTTTAAGGCCCCGGAGATGACGTCGGGACCAGGCGCCACATCACGTTGATGATCCGGGAAACCACACCTGCTTGCAAACAAGCAGGGAAGATGCGAAGGGCACTCGGACAGCAGCTCACCTCCACACACGCTCCCAAAATGCAGCTCAAGCTTGCTTCCTTTAAGGACTCGGAGATGACGTCGGGACCAGGCGCTGCGTCGCGTTGATGATCCGGGAAATCCCACCTGCCTGCAAACAAGCAGGGAAGATGCGAAGGGCACTCAGACAGCAGCTCACCTCCACACACGCTCCCAAAATGCAGCTCAAGCTTTCTTCCTTTAAGGCCCCAGAGATGACGTCAGGACCAGGCGCCGCATCGCGTTGATGATCTGGGAAATCCCACCTGCCTGCAAACAAGCAGGGAAGACGCGAAGGGCACTCAGACAGCAGTTCACCTCCACACATGCTCCCAAAATGCAGCTCAAACTTGCTTCCTTTAAGGCCCCAGAGATGACGTCGGGACCAGGCGCCACGTCGTGTTGATGATCCGGGTAATCCCACCTGCCTGCAAACAAGCAGAGAAGACGCAAAGGGCACTCGGACAGCAGCTCACCTCCACACATGCTCCCAAAATGCAGCTCAAGCTTGCTTCCTTTAAGACCCTGGAGATGACGTCGGGGCCAGGCGCCGCGTCGCGTCGATGATCCGGGAAATCCCACCTGCCTGTAAACAAGCAGGGAAGACGCGAAGGGCACTCGGACAGCAGCTCACTTTCACACATGCTCCCAAAATGCATCTCAAGCTTGCTTCCTTTAAGGCCCTGGAGATGACGTCGGGACCAGATGCCGCATCGCGTCGATGATCCGGGAAATCCCACCTGCCTGCAAACAAGCAGGGAAGACGTGAAGGGCACTCGGACAGCAGCTCACCTCCACACACACTCCCAAAATGCATCTCAAGCTTTCTTTCTTTAAGGCCCTGGAGATGACGTCGGGACCAGGCGCCGTGTCGCGTTGATGATCCGGGAAATCCCACCTGTCTGCAAACAAGCAGGGAAGATGCGAAGGGCACTCGGACAGCAACTCACCTCCACACATGCTCCTCGCTAGGATTGGGTTTTGATGATGTCTAGAAAATTGTTTTGAATAAAATGGGTTGAGTTATCATAGTTTCAGCTGTACATTGGAGGATTGGTTGAGTTAGGTAGGATTGGTCAGATTTTGAATTCTGATGTTTATCATTTGAATTTTCTGTAGGGTGGAAGTAGAAAAATAGTAAGATGCAATTTTTAAATTTAAATTTCTAATTTAAATTTTTGATCAATTTAAGTTTAATTTTATCCGGGTTGTGTGAAGCACTGTTATGCTGTTGTGATGGTTGTGAATAGCTTCAGGCCTTTCTTGATAAAGAAGAGTAATAAGCATAAACAAATAAATAAATTATAAAAATGCTTATTTTTGGTATTGCTGTAAATGAAGCATTAAGAGGTAGTTATCTTAATCCCCTGCTTGCTACTTGTGCCGCAAATGTAAAAAAAAACCCCTTTCATGTTTTCACTAGTCAATTGCCACCACATAGCTACAGTTTTGTGAAATCAGATAAATGCCAGCACTTGGACATTCTTGTTTTCTGCGTATTGTTTTGCAGAACTGCTGCTCTTGCTGTGTGTTTGCTGACATCCTTCTACGTATTTAAAAAAAAAATCCGCATTCAGCAGAGGCTTTTGTAAAATGCTGATGAAATATGAACGTCCTGACTTAAGCCTCACATTTCCCAACTCATATACATTTTAAAGCCATTTACCTCATGATGTGCCCCACCATTGAGAAAACCTGCCTCTCCTATACGTTCCATGATGTTCATGGGATCTCAGGGCGAAAACTGCTATTCTCTCTAAACCCATTCAAGCCAGACTTGAATCCACTCTTCACACCGCAGTTTATTTTTTAACTTCTTATCTCTGAAACACCCTACCACATTATATCCATCTTGAAACCATTTTCCAAATTTAAAGCTGCTCTTTAGACCTACTATTTGTCCTTGACTTTCCTGGACGTCTAATCATTCCTCAGCTCATGGGTTGTGGTATTGGATCAGCACATGACTTATTTCCATTTGGTTTTTTATTCTATTCTTCTATTCTTTTGCTTTGACTTTTCTCGGTTAGATTAATTACAGCATATTAGTATTATTCCCTTTCCTCCAAGTTTATTTCTTTTTCTTTATTACATTTATTACATTTATTATGTTAATTTAGAATTTGATTTTTTTACTTTTATTTTATTGTAATAATTAATGTAAGCTGACTTGATGCCTTGCAAAAGGCGGTATAGAAAGTTTAAAATTAACATAAACGTATTGCTTGGTGGGCAGGGAAGGAAATGCTGGTCCTTGGTGAGGTCTGGTTAGGCCATGGCCATATGTGTCCATTTTGCCAAGGAGTCTGTGGCCTTGATTTCGATGGGCTGCTTGAATGTAGGAGTCTTCTCGGAGGGGTATTGAAAGAAATCTATGCTGCTAACAGTCAAAGCTATGGGCTGTGTCAGGAAATCTCATCCTGCAGTGGCAATGGGGGGTGATGGCTGAAGAATGGATAGTCAGGAAGTGCTGCTTATGTGTGCAGTGTTGTGAGAAACCCTCTTCAGTTTGCATTCTTCCTGAATTCTAGCCACCAACCTCTGTCTCCAGGAAGACAGAGTGCTGAACTGAAGGGAGATAGATCTTTTGTCCAGGGGGACACACATAGGAGGTAACTGTACAAGGAGCTGTCTAAGGGGTATGTTTACTAAACCCTATTAATGTGCGCGCCGCGTTAGTCTGCAGGATGCCATAAAAGGAGTGGGCGGTCCGGTCAAAAATTATCAAAACGGGATTAGCGCGCGCTGCGCTGTGCGCTCTTGTGCGCCGCGCACATTAGCGCATGAGGAACGCGCGCAGGAAGCATAAGCAGGCACGCTGATGTGCAACCAGAGCAACAGGGCTGCAGTACAATGGTAAAGACACTGACAGATGGTGCAGGAGTCATGGGTTCAATCCCCCACTGTGCCCAATGAATAAGGCTGGTTGAGGCACTACCATTTATGTGTAATATTGCATTATGAGGCTTTTTAATTTTATTTTAATTACTACTGCTAGCAAATGCACTCTCAAAGCACTGTAACATAAGGTGCTGCATAAGGCACCCCATAAGGTACCCCAGAGGGCACATTTTAAAGTGCACTGTCCGCCACGGCACCCTACAATGTTGCTTAAAGGGTGGCCTATAGGGTGCCATATAGGGTGTCCTATGAGGCACAGCAAGGTCATAGCACTGTTTTTGATGGCAGCACTGTGCATTTAAATGCATGGAAATCTTAAGTAGGTGCGCTATCATGCAAGGAGGAGCAACAGTGTAGCACAATGGTTACGGCACTGACTGATGATACAGGTGTCATGAGTTCAATTCCCAGTGTGCCTACTATGTAAGGCTGGCTGAGGCATCAGCTTTAACATGTAAGTATTGTTTCCTGCAGCACTTTATTTGTATTTTATTAATTGCTGCCAGCAAACACACCCTCATGTGCCGTAACCTAAGGTGCCGCATAAGGCACCCTATAAGGCACTCCATAGGGCACATTATAAAGTGCACTATCCACCACAGCACCCTATAGGGCACCCTATCAGTCGCTCCATAGGATACTGTATAGTGCACCTTATATGGACGGTAACCATAAGGTGCCCTATAGGTCGCCCTCTGAGGCACCTTATGGGTACAGTACGCTGAGGGTGTTTTTGCTGGCAGCACTAATGTACATTAAAAATAGATAATGTTTTGGACAGCCCTATCAAATAACCCCACTGTGGGTTTGAACCCATGACCTCTGGCTCCACTGGCAGTGACGTAACCATTGGGCTACAGCTGCTAGCAAACCCCTGGCTGGCTGCAGAAGGACTGCAAGTCACCACACAAACAGTCTGCTGTGGTCACCAAGATAGGGTTAACCCACCCATACCCATGATGCACTGCACATGCAAATCAGCAGTCTACAGATGATCACAAGATGGGGTATACACCCCCACAGCACCTCGGCCTGGTAGGGGGAACTGACCGTGTGTGGTACTGGCACAGAGTAGCTACACATCGTCACATTGTGCAGGTACTGCACTCACCCTGAGGGTGAGGCAGGGCACCCAGCACCAGGTCCCCAGCAGTGCTAATGTGTGAGAGAGGTAGCTTCTGCAGACACACCTTGGATATATCTGTGTGTCTCAGTCAGGTATAGCCCCTATGGACCCCTAGGAGGATTATGTACCACCACTCTCCTCCTCCATGGCTGAGGGTGGTAAACAGGGTCTCCCACCAACAGATCCACATTCTACCTCCCTGCAATGGTGGCAGTAGAGGGGACCATCAACCCCAGTCCTGCTGGTGAACAGACACCCTATAGGGCAGTCAATGCAGCTCTGTACACATCCATAACGCAATAGCAGACAGACATTAGGCCTGGATATGCTAAGCTGCACCCCACCACTATCTGATATTCTCCTGCAGCAAGCCTTCAGCCGCTGCACCCTGCAAGGCGCTCCATCAAGACACATACCAGCTGCAGACAGTCTGCTAGCTAGTCCATGTTCCTGGTGGAAATGCGTGCACCCAGAACTGGGATGTCAGCATACACAACAAGCAGATAAATCAGTGACTGGGCCCCAAAAGGAAACCCATAAATATCACATGAAAAAAATATTATATAGCACTATGGGGGTGCCTAGCCATGCTGTGGTCACTGCACTGTCAGGGTGAGAGTGATCTCCCAGCAGGACATGCTGTGGCCACCCTGTCTGTGCAGGTGGTGGCCGGGCACTACAATGTCCCAGCCAGTGCCCTATGCCCTGTGCAGATGCATCCTGGCCAGGCCACCCTGTCCGGGCTATACCCATGGTACCTTGCTCCTCATTATGCACATTGGCAGGCCAATACTGGCAACAGTGCTGGCAGTGTGGGCTGTGGAGGGTGTTTGCAGCCACCACACACTGGATAGACAGACACACACTCCCACACCTATGCCAGCATTGTGCTACTATAGAGGAGTTTAGCAGCCCTGGCCACCACACCAGTCCTGGGCACAGTGCAGGCATGGATATGGTACGCAATACTGTTGGGGGTCACTCCCCAGGGTGGTAAACACTGTCAGAGACCAGACCTGAAGCACACTCCACAGACATCAGAAAGGTTGCTATGATGGAGCTCAATCAGCAAACTGTGCTTAACGTAGGAATTGCTATCTGCCAGTAATCATAGCAAACTTTTGATAGCTGTGTACCATTTTCCCAGGTGTAGGGTGGCATTGCTAAGGTATGCAAGTGCTAATATTGGGAGATGCACGCAGGGCCCAATGTCCTGCCTCTCCAGGAGGCATTGGCTAATGGAGCCTGTGAGTGTGGGTGTGTCTGCCCCTGTTGGCTGCTGCTTTACGGCAGAGGTTCCCAACTCCAGTCCTGGTGTGCCAAACACTGTTCGGGTTTTCATGCTGTCCCTCATGAATATGCATGAGATAAATCTGCATACCATGGGGGTGGTGCATAAATATGCAGCACAGGCATCTTTATTAGAGGCAGCATGGAACCTGAATGGTGTTTGGCCCTCCAGGACTGCATTTGGGAGACTCTGCTCTAGGTAATGCGCCTGTTTATTGTGTCTTTGCTCTGTAGGGTAAAATGTAGGTGTTTTGGGCATGTTTACGTCATCTGCAATAAAGGTTCTGTCTGTATTAGCATGTTGTAGTAGTGGGTAAAATACGGGGACTGGGTTGGCAGGCACCATAGCTGGGACTTGAACCTGTGACCATCTGCCTCTAAACACACTGGTTATGTGCACTGCACCACTGTGTTGCCACAAAAACAATGCATTCCCTGGTGCTACCATGACTGTTTGTCTGGCAGGGCCTGTCTGTTGCAGTGCCTGGCACCCACCTACACAGGGCTAGGCCATGGTCTGCTCTGGGCAGCTGCCACTGCCTCCTCCACCACCAGTACCCCTCTGCCATCATGCTGACATGGCCTTATATTGAAGACAGCATAAAACCTGAATGATTTGTGGCCCTCCAGGACTGCATTTGGGGGACTCTGCTCTAGGTAATGCACATGTTTCTGGTGTTTGTGCTCGGTGGGGAAAAATATAGGCGTTTGAACCATGCGTATGTTCTCTGCAATGAAGGTTTGTCCTTACTATCACGGTTTAGTAGCAGGTAAAATATGGAGACTGGATTGTCAGTAGCCCCAGCTGGGACTTGAACTTGTGACCTTCTGCTCCTGAACACACTGGCTGTGTTCACTGCACCACACTGTACTCACAGAGACAGTGCAGTCCCTGGAGATACCATGGTTGTTTGTCAGACAGAGCCTGTCTGTTGCAGTGCATAGCACCCACCTACACAGGGTTAGGCCATGGTCTGCTCTGGGCAGCTGCCACTGCCCCCCTCCACCACCAGTACCCCTCTGCCACCATGCTGACATGCCCTAATGCTGGTGGTGCTGGTGGTGTGCAGTCTCAAGCCATCCAGTGTGCAGGTAGGCGGCTGCCTATGGTGTGGGTTCCGGGGTGCCTGCATAGGCGTCCACGCTTCCCCCCAACACCGCCTGCTAATGTTCTGTGCCCTTGGGGGTACCTGCTGGGTACTATCCCCTGTGACACTGTGATAAGCACTCTCGTGCCCATGTTGGGCCCTCATCAGTTGCTGTCTGGCTGCTGTTCAGTTTCAGCATTCCTAAGTGCCACCTTGGGATCTGCCTAGTCCGCACTGTGCCCCAGCTGCACCACAGCATGTGCCGCCTGCAGCCCTCTGTATCTCCTTTCCCAGCATCTGTCCAGTTGCCCATTCCGACATGCCCGCCCTGCTGTTGTGGAACATGTGCATGCCATAGGTAACCTGTTCAATGGAGAGGGAAACCCTGATCAGTGCTATTTCACAGTGGGATCATTCACCTTGTATGGGGACGGAGCGTAGACCCTTCCAAAATTCATATTTATTTTTTGGGGCTTTCTTGGGAGTGTTTTTTGATGTTTTCCATTACTATCACTATTGCCCAGCTTGATTATGATTTTTTTCTAATTTGTTGGGGTCATTTTCAATGTTTATTTGCACTTTTGTTCTGTGCACATGTATCACACTTATCACTTTTTTGTAGGTTTCCTTGGTTTTGCTGTACATTGCTGACAGAAATGGTTTCTTTTCCCTTTAAATAAGCTCTAACGCGAGGTTTTCACTTGCGGTATTTTTGGCCTCAAATTTCACATCGTTAGTGTGCGGGGAGCCTCTCCCCTCCCACTCTCCATCCATTGACCCCCTTCTCTCCGCCCCTGGGGAGCCTTCCTCCGCCCTCCGGGAGCCTTTCCACGCCTTCAGCACTCGTTTGCGCCGATGCACACGTGAGCGCGCACTAAAGCGCATTTTTGCCCTGTAAAGCATCATTAGCGCACGCTAAGGTACCTTAGCACGCGCTCATGCGTGCCATGCACGTTAAGAAGGTTTAGTAAATATACCCCTAAATTTAGACACCATTAGTGTGCATAATTCATGTATTTACAGTTACTTCTGAAAGACTTGCGTGCATATTTTATAAGTATGCATGTCAGGCACATACCTTTGCTGTGGGTGTGCACAGGGGTGGGGTTTGGGTGGAACATAGGGTAGAATGCAAATTTACACTCATAAAATTATAAAATAACAATTATATTCTTATAAAATGATATAAATTACAGGTACTCTTTAAAAATACAGATGCAGGTATTTATGCCAACTTAGGGCTTGTGTAAGCGCTTGTGCCTAGATTTAACAGCATTTTCAGCCAATTACACCCCTACGTTTCTTTATAAAATAGGTTTAAGATAAGCGTGTTCTGGGTGCCTAGAACTAAGTGCCCAGTTATAAGATTACTCACATATTGTCCAATATGTAATCAGCTGGGTGAAGGGCTTGAACCAGTTTTGAAACTGCATCTGCATGCATTCAACTAAAAAGAGCACTAACTAAATGGCTATTTATTTTACATTTCTTATATACTGCCTTTCATGATATCAAGGTGGTTTACAGTGAACACACTGAAATTACATTGAACAGGGCATTATGACTTGGAGATGGCTATTTTGTGGGGAGCATGGGCAATGGGGGGTTGGGTGGCTTGCCCAGGGCCATGGGGGGGCACCTGTGGGATTGGAGGCCCCAGTCCTTCTCGCCCAAGGTTGCTGTCCTCTGTTGGGATTTGAGCCCCAAATGTCTGGCCTGAGGTAGCTTGCCCCAACCACTAGGCCACTCCTCCCTCCCTTTTGCAAAAGGCTATTGAAAATTGTTCTTTGTAAGATTAATAGGGACAATTTTCAAACCACACTGATACCAATTTTCAATGAAGTTACGCATATACTTTTGCTTTGAAGCAGACCATAAATTATAAACCCATAGACAATATCCCACACTATAATCACAACCACCATAAGAGATACATGAAAGAGAAAGAGAAATTTTTGTCGGAACTACTGCTGTGAAAACATACGTCCTTTCAAAGAAGAATGTTCCTTTTAATTAAGTTTTTTTAAATTAGGGAATAGAAACCCTAAAATATACCCAAAAAGGTATCATAAACCCATGGGGTACAAGTAAATGTAAGAGATGAATCTATAAAAAGACTGGCTATGTAACACATCTTAAAGAATCCATAAACACCCATTTTCCAAAATAACGGGCATATCAGCCTCAAAAAAATTAAGAAATATGGTACTTAGCTGGAAAAACAATCCTCCGTTTGGAACAAAGACTCTCAATCAGAGGAAATGTGTCCTTGCAGTCAGAACTAGTGTCCCGCAACAATGATGAAATTGAAATATTGTTTGTTGACCCAACGTTGTGTTTCTAGCCCTTTCTCAAAACTCCGTTGCTGGTAGAAGGAGAGAGCACTCTCATTGATTTAAAACTCTCATCTAAAACATCTGACCTACAGATTGACCAATGGGAAAGGCTGTCGGAAATTAAAGGGACCCCCTCTCATAAAATACTCCACCAATCCAAAGAGGAGTTGAGACCCACAGGTGATAAGGAATTTAAAAGGAAAATCCAATATTGTTCACGATACAGGAGGCAAGCCTCCCGGTCCCCTCCTCGAGTCTTTTCAGAAACAGAATCAAGGATACGCCATCGTAGATCTGTGAAAGCATGCTGAAAGTCCACACAATGTTGAACCACAGGGGCTGATAGCACTCTCGTGTTGATCCTGGAGCAATGTTCTTGTAAACGTTTTTTCATCTGCCGAATAGTCTTGCCGATATAGATCTTATCACAAGGACATACCAATAAGTAGATCACAAAGGAGGACTGACAGGTCGTGTAAAATTTACTATGATATGTGTGATGGTTAACGGGATGTGTCCAATAAGGACCCTCCAATGTTGTAGCACAAAAATCACAGGTCTGACACCCATAGTGCCCCGTAACCTGCGGTGTAGGAACATTATCCGTAGTATGTATAAGCCAATCAGCGAGATTTCTGCCCCTCTTGAAAGTCAACATTAGGGGAACATCAAAACAAGCATGTAGAGACAGTATAGACCAATGTTTTCTAAGAATGGGAACCACTTCATTAGATTGAGGCATGTAGGGCAAAACACCTACAAATGACGAAGCAGTCACTAATCGTTCTTCCTCCAATGTGTTCTGCCCATGTAGCCACCATTCAGGATGGTTATAGTGTGCTCTAAAATAGGCTTTGTTAATAACCGAGGTCGGATAGCCCCTATGACGAAGCCGGATTTTTAAATCAAGAGCTTGTTTTTGAAAATCTTCCACAGTGGAGCACAGCCTCCGTAAATGAATAAACTGTCCAACAGGCAATCCTCTACGTAATAAGCTAGGATGGTAGCTACAAAAATGTAACAAAGTATTCCATTGGACAGGCTTCCGAAACAATGTGGACTTTACTACAGTATGGTCCTTAAACAATTTCAGATCTAAAAATTCCATAGAACAGTAGTCATATTTCGGAGTAAACTTTAAGTCTTCTGAAATAGAATTGATCCAATCAAAAAAGATTAACAACTGTTCTTCAGTGTGTGTCCAAAAAAAGAAGATATCATCTAAATATCTCGACCACTTCCGGATATGTTGAACACATATTGGACACATCCCGTTAACCATCGCTCATATCATAGTAAATTTTACATGACCTGTCAGTCCTCCTTTGTGATCTACTTATTGGTATGTCCTTGTGATAAGATCTATATCGGCAAGACTATTCGGCAGATGAAAAAACGTTTACAAGAACATCGCTCCAGGATCAACACGAGAGTGCTATCAGCCCCTGTGGTTCAACATTGTGTGGACTTTCAGCATGCTTTCACAGATTTACGATGGCGTATCCTTGATTCTGTTTCTGAAAAGACTCAAGGAGGGGACCGGGAGGCTCGCCTCCTGTATCGTGAACAATATTGGATTTTCCTTTTAAATTCCTTATCACCTGTGGGTCTCAACTCCTCTTTGGATTGGTGGAGTATTTTATGAGAGGGGGTCCCTTTAATTTCCGACAGCCTTTCCCATTGGTCAATCAGTAAGTCAGATGTTTTAGGTGAGAGTTTTAAATCAATGAGAGTGCTCTCTCCTTCTACCAGCAACGGAGTTTTGAGAAAGGGCTAGGAATGACATAAGCCCGAAACGCAACGTTGGGTCAACAAACAATATTTTAATTTCATCATTGTTGCGGGACACTAGTTCTGACTGCGAGGACACATTTCCTCTGATTGAGAGTCTTTGTTCCAAACGGAGGATTGTTTTTCCAGCTAAGTACCATATTTCTTAAGTTTTTTGAGGCTGATATGTCCGTTATTTTGGAAAATGGGTGTTTATGGATTCTTTAAGATGTCTTACATAGCCAGTCTTTTTATAGATTCACCTCTTACATTTACTTGTACCCCATGGGTTTCTGATACCTTTTTGGGTATATTTTAGGGTTTCTATTCCCTAATTCAAAAAAACTTGATTAAAAGGAACATTCTGCTTCCAGAGGACGTATGTTTTCACAGCAGTAGTTCCGACAAAAATTTCTCTTTCTCTTTCATGTATCTCTTATGGTGGTTGTGTTGAAACAGACCATGGCAACAAGGTACCCATGGGCATTCCTGTAAGTGGTCATGTCATGGAAAATCACACCGACATTAGCCGAACTCCATTGGCTACCTATCCACAGCAGAATAAAATATAAAATATTACTTACAACATTTAAACTAATAAATAACTTAGCACCAACTATACTCAATACACTCATCAAGATAGAAATAGATAAAAGATCACAAAGAAGTAGAAACACTAACACTATAGCAGTACCAAAAGACTACACAAAAGCAAAAAAACAAACCAACATGAGAGCATTCTCACACTCAGCTCCTACCCTCTGGAATAACCTGCCTGACAACATTCGCTCACTATCAGACATAAAGGAATTTAGAAAAAAACTGAAAACCCATTTATTCTCATTGCATTACAACCAAGGATCAGAGACTGGCCAGACGACACAAAGAGACGCAGGTTAACTACTACAATTCAAACAACATATACCCACGTACCTGAAGCCTATATAAAGTATACAACCACACGCGACATATGATACAATTTGTATATATTTACTATGTATATATGTTATAATAGTTTAATAATTTACTGTTTAAATTTATACCGTTATCTGTATCTAGTTCATCTGTTCTATGTAAAATGACTTGGTATGATACTATCCATACCATATAACACACTGTTCATTGTAAACCGCACTTGATACTTGTGAAAGAGCGGTATAGAAATATTTGTTAAATAAATAAATAAAAATAAATAAAATAACAGGCATAGAACTGAAAATGTAATCTGCTTGCGTTATTTCTCATCCCTCTTCCTCCATGTCACATATCAAGTAAGCACATCTCAGAGAATGTCTCCACGAAACACAAACTTTTAGCCATATTAAGGGAGGACAGTATTCAGAAAACTAATTAACATGCGCAAAATACTTTTTACCCACATAAATCATTTTAAGAATTATCCTCCACATTCCTATGGAAAAGTTTGTTTCTGATGTAAATGGAAACGATGCATACAAATATTAATACCTTGCGATAGAAACAGAAGCACTTGTAAATCATATTTATTATGGAAAATAAATAAAACAAAAGGCAATTTTGTAAGCTACTGGATGCCAATGAATTTTGTATATGTGATTCATCATCTTGTATGCCTATAATATAGACTGATATATTAGCCTCCTTTCTGAGCTATTGTCTGGATTCAATTTTGTTTTAAAAAAAAACTGAAGCAGAGCAACACATTGCAAAAGAACAGTCGAATTGCTGGTATTAGTAATAAAGTCAATGATAAATATTGTGGCCATTAGGGATGTGGGGTCTGATTTTCATCTAGGCCTGCAAGCACCGCATTGGCGCATAGCCTGCCCGCTGACCCCTTTAACCTGGACTTTCATTTCAGCAGCGATGGAAGTGTAAATCCGGGTTTGGCTGGACGCAACTGAAGCTGCCGAGGCTAAATGGGTAGCAGCAATTTTCAATGCTACCCGCTTAGCCCTCTGCGCCTTAAAGATAAGCGAGGAATAACCTTGTCTATCTTTAAGGCACAGAAGGCTAAGTGGGTAGCATCGAAAATCACTGCTACCCATTTAGCCCTTTCCTCCACCCCCACTCTGCCCCTGAATGCCTCCCAACACGTCCTGATGCTA
This sequence comes from Ichthyophis bannanicus, assembly GCA_033557465.1. NCBI lineage: Eukaryota > Metazoa > Chordata > Amphibia > Gymnophiona > Ichthyophiidae > Ichthyophis > Ichthyophis bannanicus. The sequence goes on along the minus strand of CM066038.1, from coordinate 217,305,411 downwards.
ACCACATAGCATCTGAGCACGTTGGGGACTTATCTGGGATTTTCCAAAGACACTACCCATGTAGGTGCCTTTGGAAAATCTCGGATAAGCCATTACAAGGGCAACTAGGGCAGTTACCCCTGTAAATGACTTTGAAAATGCTGCCCGTTTTTTTTTTTAAGTGTGCATTAGTTTTGTTAGCATGTTTTAAATTTTACATGCAAAACTGAAAAAACCCCAGTTTACCATGTGGTTGTGGTTTTGGTTGGGTGTGGGGTGCTGAAGTATAACGCACTATGGAGCTGCTTTGTAGAGCTCTGTTAGCTTTTGTGGCTGCCTATTTTGAATGCAGCAGGGGAGCAAAAAGGCTATGCAGAAGAGGATTACTGAAGAAAATCGGATGAAGACAAGTATGTATCCTTTGCTCTGTCTCTCTAAATCTTGTTCTTCTGCTGCTTCATAGAATGGATGGCTTTGCCTTTGTATCGCCACCTCTTATTCTCCTTTTCCTGGATCCTGGATCCCCTTGCATTCCCTGCCCTGGCCAAATAAATGTCATTGAAAAGCCCAGCCATCCCTTGCTCCTAGACACATTCCCTTTCCTCTCCTTTTTTTCCTAAACCTCAGGAATCCGATTAATGAGGTGGATGAGGGCAGCAGCCATATTAGACACTCCTCGCCATGTAGACGATGGTTGGCATGACTTAATTAGCCTACTGCACAAACCCTCCTGCCTCCAATGGGAAGGAGGTTTAAGGACAGCTCTATGAAGTAGCTTGGGAGTAACATTGAGAAACACACAAATACTTGGCATAACTAAATGGAAGGGAATTCTGAAAGGCCACGAGGACCTAGGAGGCTGGATACTTGTGTTTTTAAGGTGTAACATTTAGCTGTATTCCAGCAGATGATACAGCTACAGTATTGCACACGATTAACTGTGCCAACAGGGCCATTATTTCTCTGTCATCTTCCTGTGCTTTAGGAAGAAGATGATGATGATGATTGGGGTGAGGCGACAACAGAAGAAGCTCAAAGGCATAGAATGGATGAAATCAGTGATTGTGCAAAAACTTGACCTGCTGGCTCCTGATGGTCATGGGAAGATCAGCAGGTAGATTGCGGGTATGGATGGTCTTGTGCATGTGTGTGTGAGTGCCTGAGTGTCGGAGTTTAAAGTTGCGGTCCTGGGCGTGTTCTGTTGCAGTTGGGTGCAGCGGAGCGGAGCTTACCTTCCCGCTGCTGTGTGAAAGTCCGTCTGTGCCTTTTGTCTCTGTCCTTGCTGGTTTCTGGTGGTCATGGGAGGATCAGGAGGCAGATCAGGGGGTCCGGTGCTTTGCTTGTGGGTATAAGTGGTCTTGTGCATGTGTGTGTGAGCGCCTGAGTGTCACCTTATAGTAGATGTGTGTGCCAGCTACCCCAGATCACATAATGACTCACATATTCTATCACAGTCCAACATAGATGGACTGTGACCAAATCACTGTTGAATGACTGCTAGCTGAGCACACACCACACCCACATCCACAGTGGTGAAAGCAGCAGTCAAATGTTGATTGTTAGCCCTCCTGTGGATCTACAAAGAAGCTTGCAGAAGACATAATTAACCCGTTATAACCATAGCAAATTATTGACCCATGCTGCACGTGCCAACTCACCAACCTCATGCATCAGTATCCATAGCTGCCAGAAAATATCCCCTACAGACCTTGTTGATGATCCCCATTGCACAGTGCAGTTGAACTACAACAGGTACACATGAGGACCAGGGCTGTCATTGAGCAGATATTTGTAATCCTGAGTAGTAGATTCTGGTGCCTAGGCAGGATGGAGGGCAAATTGCTTTACAGACCAGCAAAATGCATGACATCTTTATGGCATGCTGCACACTGGGTACCATGGCTCTCACCTGAAGGATGCCTGAATGAGGAGCCAGCACTGTCCCACATGGAAATAATGATGAGGGTGATGCAACAGCCCTCCAGGACCTTACCCTACCAGAAGTTCACTGACGTGCTATGGCTTTCAAGAATGAGCTTGTGCATACACATTTCACTGTGGTAAATGACAGTGTTCATTGTGCTCACAGTGAGGAAAGGCAAGTGAGGATGTGACCAAATATGTGCAAGTGAGATCACCTCTTTCTCTTTCCTTGCCCTTGCTTAGAGGGAGGGTTTCAAGGGGTGCAAACGGCCACTCCTGCATGGGGCAGGGGCAGGGACAGGATCTGTGTGTGCTTCCAGCTGAGTCTATTCTGTCCTGCTTCTGTCTCATGTCTTGTCTCCCTGTGGAAGTCTGGTAAGATCTGGCATAGCTGTGTAGCTGTGGCCTGGTTAAATGCAAGGGTGGGGTGAGGTGAGCTGAAGATGGGAGGTGAATACTGCACCAGAGAGATGCAAGTTGAGGGAGTATGAGGTGCTGGGAGCTGCTTCACTATCCTACCCAGTTCAAGGACTGAACTGGAGGCCACTGAGGCATGGCTGAAGGCTGCCAAAGCCTTGGACAATGCTGGTACAGAGCTATTGGAGATCCCCTTGGATCCCTGTAAATTTCTTTCTCAAGTCATTATTCATTTCATGGGCCACATCAAGTAAAGGGCCCTCTCTCTCTGTTGGCGTAGCAATGATCTGGTTGCTGACAGTCTCCTCTCCTGCCATCTCTGGATGCTTGTCCTGGGCTTCTTCCTCCTCTTCCTTGATGTTCCACCACTCTGACTGACTGGGTATCCAGTCTATCTCATCCACAACATCTGGCTGCAGGTCCTGATCATCTACTTCTGCATCTCTGTGCTTATCCTTTATACTGTAATCCCCTGTCTCTTGGCTGGCAGATCTGATGTCATCTGTGTCCATAGCATCCTGCTCCATAGTTGCAGCATCATCTGCTCCATCATCGGGTTCTTCTTGCTTTGCCTGTGATGATCTCTGCTGGCTCTCTTGCTCTGGATATGAACAATGGTGGCCTGGCTGTACATTGGAGGCCCTAGTACACTCATTCCCTGGTGCAGCACTACATTCAGCTTCTGTAGGCCCACCTCCAGGAGGAAACACAGTTGTCATGGACTTTAGCTCTGTGGATAGGGTGACACAGAGAAGACAAAGAACAGTTGTGGGAACTGATGGTCCACTAGCAAGGAACAGCAAATGTGAAATGAATATGATTCCCTACACCCCCTGCAGATTTGAAGGCTCTGAAACCTGGACAGTGACTTGAAGCAGTGCAGTGCCACCCCATGTTTGGATTCAGATAGATGGGACAGAGTAGTAGCATTTGAGGACTGGCCATGCAGAGTTACAGAGTGTTGAAAATATGGACAGTGGACACCCCTCTACACCTAGACAATAATTGCTGAATCTAGAGGCTAGGCAGGGAAGCAGACTCAAAGAATACATATACTGTACTGCATAAATGAGCTATTGTGGACCCAACATTGGGAGACAATGACAGGCAGGCACTAAGGGGAGGGCAAAACTGTGAGAAATGTGCAGGGTTTGCACTGACAGTGATCCTCATAGAATGGACTCTCCAATTGGCATGCTGATGACCAGGGGCTATCTTTGTACTGGATGTAGACAGGTGGGGAAGTGGAAACTGTGGGATTGTGCCTTGCTTCAGCAAAGAAAGTCCATATATATCAAAATCAATAAAAACAGAGCCTGAGATAGCTGTGTTTCAAAGTATCATCAGCATCAGGGACAAATACAACATAAAATCATATGCAGCAATCAAAAAAGCAGAAACACTGTACCAGCTGTCAATTTGCTGTACTGAATATTAAAAACAGAATTGGGAGCACCAATGGTGCAGTGCTTTTGTCACCGCGGTTTTAAGTCTTTTGCTGGTCCCAATCTTAGGGGTATGTTTACTAAACAGCGATAACGTCGCAGTAGTGATCTTATCGCGCGATAATGGCACATTACCGTGGAATAATGTCACGTATCCCGCGATAACGTCTCCGACGGCGTTAAGGTGCGCAGAGGGTGGAGTAAGGCTCCCCAGAGGGTGGAGATAAGGGGTGAATGGGCAGAAGGTCTGAAAATTAATGACAGTGAAAACCTCGTGCTAGAGGCACTTTGCAGGGGAGAGAGACCATTTCAGTCAGCAATGTGCAGCAAAGGCAGGGAAACCAAGAAAAGTGATAGTAGTGATACATGTGCAGCAACATCATAGTGCCCAAGTACGTGAGGGCACTATGGTGAGGCTGCAAATGGGGTACAGGGGGCTTCAGGCGAGACATGCAGTGGGGCAGCTGGGGCACAGCGTAGACTAGGCAGATGCCTAGGTGACACATAGGAATGTAGAAGCAGAAAACCAGCAACTGACCAAGGGCAAACATGTCCACGAGTGTATGTCCCACAGTGTCCAAGGGGACAGTACACAGCAAGTACCCCAAAGGGCACATAACATTGGCAGGTGGTGCCGGGGGGGGGGGGAAGCCTGGATGTCTATGCAGGCACCCCTACCCCATATCACACACCATAGGCAGCCACCTACTGGCACACCGGATGGCCTGGGACTGAGCACCACCAGCACCACTGGCACAAGGGCATGTCAGCATGGTGGTGGAGGGGTGCTGGTGGTAGAGTGGGCAGTGGCAGCTGCCCACAGCAGACCACGGCCAAGCCCCGTTTAGGTGGGTGTCGTGCACTGCACATTGGCAGGCTAAAACTGGAAACAGTGCAAGCAGTGGGGGCTCAGTAAGGTGTAGGCAGCCACAACAAACTGGATAGACAGACACACACTTCCACACCTATGCCAGCATTGTGCAAATATGGAGGTTTGTGGCAGCCCTGGCCGCCACACCAGCCCTGGGCACAGTGCAGGCATTGCTATGGTACGCAATACTGTTGGGGTCACTCCCCCGGGTGGTAAACACTGTCAGAAGCAATAACTGAAACACACTACACAAATATCAGAAAGGTTGCTATGATGAATCTCTGTCAACAAATTATGTTTAACTTAGGATTTGTTATCTGACATTAATCATAGCAACCTTTTGATATATGTGGAACGTGTTCACAAGTTTAGGACGGCATTGCTAAGGTATGCAGGTGCCAGTATTGGGTGATGCAGCTCCACGCAGGGCCCAACAGCCTGACTCTCCAAGAGGCTTTGGATAGTGGAGCCTGTGGGTGTGGGTGTTTCTGCCCCTGCTGGCCGCTGCTCTAGGGCAGAGGTTCCCAACTCCGGTCCTGGTGGGCCAAACTCGGTTCAGGTTTTCATGCTGTCCCTAATGAATATGCATGAGATACATTTGCATACAATGGGGGCAATGCATACAAATGCAGCACAGGCATATTTATTAGGGACAGCATGACACCTGAATGGTGTTTGGCCCTCCAGGACTGCATTCGGGAAACTCTGCTCTATGGATTACACATGTTTATGGTGTCTGTGCTCTGTAGGGTAAAATATAGGTGTTTCAGGCATGTTTATTTTATCTGCAATAAAGCTTCCATCTTTATTACCACGGTTTAATACTGGGTAAAATATAGGGATAAGGTTGGCAGGAGCCACAGCTGGGACTTGAACTTGTGAACTTCTGTCTCTGAACACACTGGCTGTGTGTACTTCACCATACTGTTACCACAGGGGCAGATAATTCCCTCGGGATACCATGACTGTTCGTCAGACAGACCTTGTCTGTTGCAGTGCATGGCACACACTTAAACGGGGCTTAGCCGTGGTCTGCTGTGGGCAGATGCCACTGCCTCCTCCGTCACCAGCACCCCTCCGCCACCATGCTGACATGCCCTTGCAGCTGCCTATGGTGCGGGTTCTCAGGTAGGGGTGCCTACATGGGCATGCATGCTTCCCCCCGGCACTGCCTGCCAATGTTATGTGCCCTTGGGGGTACCTGCTGGGTAATATCCCCTGTGACACCGTGGGACACACATTCATGTCCATGTTGGACCCTCATCAGTTGCTGTCTTGTTGCTTTACAGTTTTGGCATTCCTATGTGCCACCTAGGCATCTGCCTAGTCCACACTGTGCCCCAACTGGACCCAACATGTGCCGCCTGCAGCCCCCTGTATCCCATTTACAGTATAAGTACAGTTGCCTTTTCCTACGTGCCCACTCTGCTTTTGCTGCACATGTGCACGCCATAACAAACCTGCCCAATATAAACGGCAAAAACCCTGATCACCGCTATTTCAATGTGGGATCATTCACTTTGTAGGGGGGCAGAGCACAGACCCTTCCAAACATGATATCTTCCTTTTTACGCTTTGTCAGTAGTGTTGCTTTATGTTTATCATTAATATCACTATTGGCCAGCTTGATTATTTGGATTTCAAATGTGGTTTTGGTGATTTTATATGCTTATTTGCCCTTTTGGTTCCTGCACATGTATCACTACTATCACTTTCTGGGTTTCCCTGCCTTTGATGTACATTGCTGACTGAAATGGTCTCTCTCCCCTGTAAATGTGCCTCTAGCGTGAGGTTTTCACTGGCGTTAATTTTCAGACCTTCATTTCACGGCGTTAGTGTGCCTGGAGTCTCTCCCCGCCCACTCTCTGCCCATTCACCCCTTATCTCCGCCCTCTGGGGAGTCTTACTCCAACCTCTGCTCACCTTAACGCCGCAGGAGACGTTATTGCATGATACATGACGTTATCGCACGGTAATGCGCCATTATCGCACGATAACGTCACCGCTGCAACGTTAGCGCTGTTTAGTAAACATACCCCTAAGACGGTTTAGTAAACATACCCCCTTGTTCAAGATTGCTGAAAATCAGACAGTGAACTGGTAAAGAACTACCACAGGAAGAAATAATATTTTTTTGTATAAGTGCCTCTGTGGGCAATTATTGATAATTGCTAATTTATTTGTTTTATGCCAATTGTGTGTTTTGTATTGCAACCTCTTAGGAAATGGTTTCATAGCTGCCATAACTACTGTTGAAAATAACTAAATACTGATTAACTATAGATCTGGAAAGCTATAAAGATGTGGTTGTTCCAATAAGCATGTGATAGTGTTTGAGTTTGCTCATTTTGTTGGCTAGGATCCTTCACTTTTGCCTCTAACGCCAGGTTTTCACTCACGCTATTTTTCGGATATTCATTTCACAGCGATAATGTGCCTGGAGCCTCTCCCTGCCCACTTTCCGCCCTCTCTCCGCCCATTGACCCCTTCTCTCCACCCCTGGGGAGCCTTACTCCACCCTCTGGGGAGCCTTAATCCACCCTCGGTGCACCTTACCGCCGCAGGAGACGTTATCGCGCGATACGTGACGTTATTACCCGGTAATGTGCCATTATCGCGTGATAACGTCACGTTAGCCCATGTTCCCTGTAAAATAGTTATCTCCAAGTTATAATGCCCTGTTCAATGTAATTTCAGTTTGTTCAATGTAAACCGCACTGATGCAGAATAGCGCGGTATATAAGAGAATGTAAATAAATAAAAATAACATCACAGCTGTGCCGTTAGTGCCGTTTAGTAAACATACTCCTAAGACGGTTTAGTAAACCCTTAGTTGTAGACTTAAGGTAACCCTGTGATTGTTTTAAAACCGGCACAGTTGAAATGTCCAGTGCAGCCTTTTAAATTTTAAAGAGACAGACACCCATTTTTATGCTAGCCTACAAGGGAGTTCACCTTTTATTCCATCACTGCTGTTGTGATTGTTTCATATGATTTTATGTTATATTTGCTCCTGATGCAGACAATATGTTGAAACATAGCTATGTTGGACACCATTTTTATTGATTCTGATGTATATGATTTATTTATTAATAAAGTTATTTTTGCTTTTTGATTATTTTATTGATTCACCACTAGTATACCTCTGCTCCGTGTTCCTATTATATTATCCTGCACTGGTTTTGTCTTCTTTTGTGTGTGTTTTGGAGGTACATGGAAGGACTAGGGATTTTTCCACAGGCTTATAGGTGGCAAGGTTGGGTCTGGTAAAAGTTATTGGACAGGAGCTGCACTGTTGGTATGCTAACCTGCCCATCTGCCTACTCCAGGGGTATGTTGGGGCCTGCATATTGACTTTCTTCTCACTATATCTTGACCTGGATCTCCTCCAACTATTCACCTCTGTGCAGATACAAGAACCTGGCCCTCTTCTTTAAGTCCTCAATATGTGTAGGAAAAAAAATGGCACAGCTTGAAAAGACATAGTCCCTAGAGCCATCTTGTCTATTCTTTCATAACAGACCAAAGTTAGAATACCTGATTTTCTAGGGAAACATGTTCCATATGTTCCCCTGTCATTGCCACTGTGCTCATGATAGATGATATTGTGGTCATACAAGTACTATGGGCCCTTTGGACCCACATGTCATGGGTCTGCATTGCATGACTATAACCTGTAGATTCTTTTGCTTTACAGTACAGGATTGATTTACAGTGTCTATGATGGGCATCATAGACAGGTTCCCACCATGGTGATTACTTCCAGGGGATGACATGTCAATATACTACCGGAGGATGGCAGGATGGGTCATGGGGAATATACAGTATTTGGAAGGGCCTTTCCAACCAGTCTTAATGGCAAACAATGCCAGTCATGTTTCTCTGGTCACCACATTGGAAATGGCTTTCTGCATGCAGCCAGGTATGGTAACAATACATGCACATCTCTGGTCAGCAAGCTTATTGTGTCCTGCACACCTGCCAGGCTTATTGTGTCCCCAGGACTGAATTGGGGCACATAGCAAAGCACTTGCATGCTACAGAACTATGTGCCAACCCCTGGATAGTTAGGGTTCCTTTCCCCCCATGTGCAGCACTGCCTAAGGTTTGAGCCCTCTCTATAGTTTCTGCATGGTGGCAGGGTATGTGAACCTGAGGCAGCAGGTAGGCTGTGAACTGTTTGGGCATTCAGGTGGCATCTGTGTGACTCCATTCACATGTATCCTTCCAGGGGTTTTATGGGGTCCCACCTTGCTATGTCCTCTTCTGCAAATGTACTTTGCCACCCTGTGATGTAGTGTCACATGCTACTTTCTGTGCCCTAGATGTAGATGGCCTTGCTCATATACCCATTCCATCTGCATCTTGTCTCCCTTCTAATGATCTCAGCATCAGGGCAGTGCTCCAGCACCATTTTCTATTTGGGATTAGGGAGGGCAGTGTTGGTGTTGCTTCCGACTTCTGATTGCCATTTTGTGTTTGTTCCCACTTCTGCCAATGTCAGTGTGCACATCACATAGATGTACCTATGTATGCAGACATATACCAGATGTGCATGTGCCCCATCACAGGTGGATAAGTAGTTTGCACCACTACTATGCCCCTATATTATATCTCTAATGTGAAACTATGCATGTTTTTCTGCATAACACAGCAGATGCTCGCACCATGGAATCTGGGTGCACACATCCTTCTGACCCTCACATATAAAATCAGCCTGATAGTGGCCGAATATTGCTGACATATATATATATATATATATATATTTATAATTACTGGTGACAAGCACTGTCTATGTGTGTTCAGCACTGACACCTATCTGTATAGCATGCTGAATGTAAGTAATTTTTAAAAATGTCACAACTGGAATTTTCTTGATGAGTGTAGTTGCCAGGGAGGGGTGTAGGGAGAGATAAGAAGGAAGAGGTAGTAAGGAGCAGCAGAATGAGTGCATTTGTAGGTCAGAAAGAAGTTTAAGTTTGAACTGTATTTGAAAATAGATATGGAGTCGATGAAGTGTCTTAAGAAGAGGGATTACATGAGTATAGTGATACTGGCAGATGATTAATCGTGCAGCTGAGTTTTGAACAGATTGAAGGGGAGATAGATGATTCAATGAGACACCAGTGAGGAGCAAGTTGCAATAGTCTAGACAGGAGGTGATGAGAGAGTGAATAAAGATCTTGGTAGTGTGTTCTGAGAGGAAGAGATGAATTTTGCTGATGTTATTGTGAAAGAAATGACAGGTTTTAGCTATCTGTTGGATATGTTCAGAGAAAGAGAAAGAAGAGTCAAAGATGACCCCAAGGTTGCGAGTCGAGGAGACAGGGAGGATGACAGTGTTATCCAGAGAAATAGAAAAGGGGGGAAGAAAGGAGGTGGGTTTAGGGGTATAAACTGGGGGCTCCACTGGGGTATTATCCTACTTTATCTCGTTATCTTGAAAAAAATTAAATTTTAATGTGAAAAAATAGTGTAAATTCAATTTTTGTAAACAAACAATAACAGTTTTTATAAAGCTTTCAAGTAGCTTTAGCATGGAGGGGTGGCCTAGTACTCAGAAGATCAAGGGTTTAATTCCCACTAGCACTCCTTGCAACTTTGGGCAAGTCATTTTATCCTCCATTGTCCTGGAAAAAAAGATCTGGTAATCTACCTCTGGTGATACATTGCCAAGAAAACTCAGAGGCAGCTGGACTGCCAAAAGTCAGCACTAACTTGAAAGCACAAAAGAAAATTCACAAATAGATTGGTATGTTGCCCTGCAATGTCATCAATTATATTCTATAAACAATTCTTTAAATGTTTCTATTCTTCAAGGTGGTACAATATGAACCCTTTCAACCACAGGCAAGTATTAGTTAACCTATTAAAGGTGAAAAGTTTTCTTCACTCTTTAGTAGAAGAACTCTAACACCATCTTTAATCTGTACCCTTGCAGGTGAATGGGTGTTACCATTCAGGTAAGGAAACCTTTTGTTAAAAAAAAAAAGTAGTGCACTAGTGTGTTAAAAAAAATAGTCACTGTGGTATGTCAGTCACTTATCTCAATCTTCTTTTCCAGGTCTTGCAGCTTTCTGGAAAGTTGGGCGCCTTAGGACCCTCTCCTCTCCAGCGATGTCCAGCTGTAGTCAGGTACCTACTACCTATCTTTAAAAATCAATAAAAGAAACTGCCTCCCTAGTTATGTGTGCAATAACTGGAAAACTGTTCCTGTCCTTTTTTCTGTTACTGGTGAGGCTTGCTATTCCCTCAAAAATAAAAGGGCAATGTTTTTTTTTTCTTTTGTACACACATTCAATCCTTCTCTCTCTAACTCACACTCTTTTCCTCACTAAAACAGTGCAAGCTGTTTCAGGATTAAACAAATCCTGTGAGCAGTGTTTTTTTTTTCAAATCTGCTCATTACACAGGTACACTAAAAATTATTTTTTTTAAACTGCCTCTAATGTTTCGATTGATTTTTACGTTTTTTGGTGCGCTGAATCCAAATCTGGTAACCAATTTGCTCCATCACGTACAGATTTTTTGCTACATTGGGTTAGCAGTTTGAGGTGAACGTTTCAGATTGAGTGCAATCGAGATAAAAGTTTCTTGGATGAATTCTTTATACTAATTGTTTAGTAGTTATTCAAATAAGAATAAAGAAAATTGTAACAAGGCAGCACATAAGAATAGAGTAATGTCAACAAAACACACTGTGATGGTAGCAAAATTGTCTGCACTTAAAACAGCCACATACATGTGCACAAACATTGAGCATATAAGAGCGAGGTTAGACACAAAGCAAAGCAAAGCAATGTGCAAAAAATGTTGTACAGGTATGTATGTAAGAATAGAAAACGCAAACCGCACCATTGCAATACATGAAGACAAACACCCGATGGTGTGAAAATAAAATTCTAATAAATGAGATCCGACACTGTGGTAATAACTAGCAAATTTTTATTTCAAAGTTTAGTAAAAACATGATATTTGTCAACACAGTTTAGATTTTAAAGTCATTCTTGGGTCAATCAATCTCCTGGTGGGCCCGTTTCTTCTTCCCCCGAATGCTTCTCTTGGTGCGCTGCTTGGCGTATTTTTCATCTGGGGTTTCCCGCAGCAGCAACCAGCAGAAATCAGCCATCATAGTGGTGTTCCATCTTCCTTGGTACCTTCTCTCTGCGTCCTTGATGTCCTGGTGAAACCTTTCACCTTGTTCTTCACTGTACGCCCCAAGTTTTCGGGAAAGTAGTTCACATGGGAGTGCAAGAAATGGACTTTCAGGCTCATGTTACAGCCTTGTTCTTTGAAGGCATTGAGCATCCTGGCAACAATATCCTTATAGTTCTCATCCCGCCTGTTCCCCAAGAATTTGAGAACAACATCCTTGAAGGAATCCCAGGCTTCTTTTTCCTTCTCAGACATCGTTTCAGCGAATGCTCCATCTGAAATGAGTTTCCTTATATCAGGGCCAACAAACACTCCTTCCTTTAGCTTTGCTTCAGAAAGTCGGGGGAACTTTGAGCAAAGGTACCGAAAGCACTCACCATCTTTTGGAAGGGACTTGATGAATTGCTTAATGAGACCCAACTTAATGTGGAGAGGTGGTAATAGAATTTTATCACGAGGTACCAAGCTCTCATGAAGAACATTTTTCTCACCGGGTCTCAAATACTCCCGAATTGGCCAGTCTTTTTTCCCCCAGTGTAGGTCGCGGGCCCGGCTATCCCACAAGCAAAGGAAGCAGGGATATTTGGTGAAACCGGATTGCTGCCCTAATAGCATGGATAGAATTTTAAAGTCTCCACAAATCATCCACTTATGCTCATCATAACGAATCTTCTGAAGAATCAGGGCCAAATTCTCGTATTTTCTTTGGAGAATAACAGAGTGAGCAATAGGAACTGAAGCGAATGTGTTGCCATTATGAAGAAGAACACCTTTTATGCTGTCTTTTGACGAATCAATGAACAGCCGCCATTCAGCAGGATCATACTTGAGTTTAAACTTTTCCATCACTCCGTATATATCGTTGCAAAATACCAAATCTTCCTCTTTGCTGAAATACTTCAAAAATTGTGTCTCGCGGTTGCGGTACCAATAAAAAGTTGTTCCTGGTGACAATAGATTTTTCTGTTTAAGCTGAGAACCTAGCAGTTGGGCAGCATCTTTTGGGAGTCCTAAATCCCAGACTAAATCATTCAATTCAGCTTGAGAGAAAAGTTCAGGTTTCGGATCTGGTTCAGTTTCAAACTCGGAAGTACTGGACTCATCGGGAAAAGCCATCTGATGAGTCTCATCATGATCAGAACCGTCCACACAAATATGATCCAAAGATTTTGGTGGTTCAGGCACAGGTACTTCGTTGCTATGAGGCATAGGCCTAATTGCTGAGGGAAGGTTGGGGTAACTTATTACGTTCTTATTTTTTAAGTTGTATCCCTTCACAATGCAAGAGCAAAAATAGCAGTCACTGCTGTGGTCTCTTTGTTCACGCCACATCATAGGTATTCCGAAACGAAATGCTTGTTTTTTACCTTTCATCCATAAGCGTAGATCTTCCTCACATGTCTTGCACACTTTGTGAGGAGCCCACGGTTTGTCTTGATCGCCTAACTTCAAACCGAAATAGGCGAAATATACTTTTTTAATAAATGCAGAAATGTTCCTCTGCCGCTTTTTTCACGGTATATTCCCCACAAATAAAACAAAAACTGTCCGGAGAGTTGACACAACCTCTGGCTCTGTGAGCCATCACAAATACACAACACACTGCAAACTACAACTGTAGTGAACCACTTCGGAATAAAGCTGGATTACGACTGAGCAAACAAAAGGTAATAATGAACTTGCAAGAAACTGAAATTTGACAGGAACGTTCATGTCGCAACCACCGTGTTTGAGCGAGCGAACGAGGCGAGGCGAACAGGAAAGAACATGCGCCAGCGCGAGTACTGGATTTAGCCCCCCGCCTCCCAATTGTCCTGTTAATGTATAAAATGAATACAAAACACTCTAAAATATCATGAGGGAGTGTTTCTAGTTAGTTAACCATTACAACCTCTATTTTGGGCCAAGAAAATAAACTGCAGTCGGCTAAAAAGAAATTATGTGAACATTCCTTATATGGGTAAGAAATCTAATTTTGCAAGAAAACGTGACGTGATGGAACATTTTGGCTATTTTTCCTGGATTCAGCACCCCAAAATCTATAGGAATCAGTTGCAAAACTGGAGGCAGTTTTTTGGTAGTGTACCTGTGTTATCAGGGTTTTCTTCTCACTGCACTGGGAGTTTATATCTTCAGCCTTACTTTTCTTTCAGTGCTTGAAGGATTCCATTTCTATTGAAAGCAAGTCTCACACACTGTTGAACTTTTAATGAATGCAGTGATCAAATCAAACTCATTATTCTCCAATAAATCACTTCAAATCCTCATTCAGCTTGGCTTAAAACTGCTTGAATGATTAACAGAGCTTCCTTAACCTTATTCCTGTTACCAAGGAAAAGGTTTCCACATTTAACGTTTTCTCTTTCACTTTCATTCAGAGTTCTTACATACTTCTCTCTAATAACTCCCCAATTACACACAATTCAGACATCAAACAAATCCTTTCACAGATTTTCCACACAGTCATTCACTCTGGCACATCTTACCCCATCAAAATCTTCTTCCTCAACTTTTTTCTGAAGTTGCTACACCACTATTATATCTGCACTGTAAAAGTGTTCTTCCTCCTAGCGCCATTTGAAAATAGTTCCCCTCTATTAGCTCCATTTCAACTTACACAACATACTTTTATCGCTTTAAATCTCTTAACAGACCTTGGTACACATCAAAGAAATTTTATAAGCCATTTTTGTTAAAATTCACATAGTATTTATATTGTTTATTTAAATTATGTCATGGGCTTAGTCTCCTGTGAGCACTTCCCACATGCTCTACAGTCTCAGCTGATTGCCTGCATCAACTCTCCCTCCGCAGCTAGCAACACCCTGCACGTGGACACTATAACCCGGTGCACAACTTATAAACACTCTACACATGCCCACACACTGGTATTTATTACAGTGTACATTTATTGTGTGTTCTTTGCTTTATTTTGAGCTTTTCTGGCACTGTTAATTTGGTTGTAATGTTGCTTTCACTCATTTTTGTTTATTTTTTCATTTAGGTTAATTTTCGTTAAATTTTACCCCCGAGGGTCTAACATCCTCCTCTGACTTGATTTGGGTAATTTTCCAGCTTTTATTTACTTTAATTTATTTAAACATTTTTCTTTCTTCCTGACTCTCTTGCTCTTTGCCAGTCCCCCCTCTGCATATGCGGGCATGTCCAGGTTCAGGCCGACTCAATAAAACGTTTATATTTCAAGTGACCGAGCTCCAGGGCAGCATGGGAAGCCTTAGGCTTACCTTCCCACTCCTGCCTGATGCCCCTGGATTCATTTTTGGGCCACCAGGTGCATCATCGTGATCACAGGGGGGCCCGCAATGGCAGAGGTCACGGCCTCAACAGCACCTCCGATGGGGTAGGAAAGTAAATCTTAGAGTCATCAACAAAAGGATGGTACTGAAAACCATGAGAGGAGTTCACAGCCCCAAGGTATTGAGTGTAGAGAAAGAAAAGAAAAGGTCCCAAGATAGAGACCTGAGGTACACCAACTGAAAGCGAGATAGTAGTGGAGGAGGATCCACTAGAGCATAAATTGAAAGTGTGAGGCAAGAAATAAGAAGAAAATTAAGAGAGAACAGAATCCCAAAATCTAAATGAAAACAGGGTTTCTAGAAGAAGTGGTTGATCAACAGTAACAAAAGCAGCAAATATAAGGATGAGAGAGTTGAGTAAAGACCATAGAATTTGGCAAGGGGCCATTTCTGTAGAATGTAGAGTTTGAAAGCTTGATTGCAGTGGATCCAGAATAGCTTTAGAGGAAAGAAATTCAAGACAATGGTGGAGAACTGCACATTCAAGTAGCTTGGATACAAAAGGAAAGAGGGAGATGTGCAATCCAGTGAAGGTTTTTTGAGGAGTGGTATAACCACAGCACATTTGAAGGCAGCAGGAACAGTTTGTGATAAGGAAGCTTATCATAGTTCAGGAGGGAGCTATAAAAGAGGTGAATTGGCTCTGAACAAGCAACCTGTCTTTGCTGGTAGAAATACTAAAACAGAATGTTTTCATAAAAGACTACCAGTCCCAGAATGCACCAGGTTTCAAACAGCCTCTAGGAGAGCTGAAGTGGGGAAACGTGTGTTCAATCAGGAGAGCTATGAGGTAATCCCCAATCACTCATCTCCAAGGGCAGGGCTTGATTCAGCACACCTGGGCTGTGCTAGGGTGGAGTGTCCCTCTAAGCACTTTAAAAGTAAAAGATATTCTACACAGAGCAGGAACCAGAATAAGGAGCACAGGGAGATGCAGATGCTGCAGATCCAGAAACAGAAGCCATTGGAGAAAGAAGAGAGAGGACTACAACAGCAGAGGCAACGCAGAAGGAAGAGAAAGACATCTTGGAGGTCTAAAGAAGGAGCCCACAGCAGCACGTGTGTTGGGAGTCATTCCAGAGGCAAGCATACTCCATTGGACTGGAGGAAGCCAGAGGAGTGGGGTTATAAAGCCAGGAATTCCCAGACGGCACCTTTGAAGGAGACGGCTGCATTTGGAAGGGGCCCTAAGACCGGTGCAAGAAGGTATGTGAAGAGAGACCCAGTGTCCAGGGATCTTGATTGGAAGGCTGGACATAAAAGCTGGACTACTTACTGGCCAGAATACCAGGAGAGGAAACCTAACAGCAAGGGAACCTCAGGTATGAACTTTGATCTATGCCCTAGCTCTTAATCTGGAAGACATCAGGGAAACAAGTATTATCCTGAGAGTGATCAATTAAGGAATTCCTCTGAGCCAGACCATGATATTGATTCCATGTTATTTGAGGAAGAAGGAGATTTATCAAATGATCAGTTGGAATACATGGATTGCTCCCTGTCTAGGCTGCTGTTTTAAAGTAGTTTCTCACTAATACAACAACCACCAAAAGGAACTATAACTTGTTCTTTTATCTACTCAGAAAAGTCTCTGCAAGAAAGCTTTAGGGTAGGATTGAGCCACGTAGAGAGAGTGAACCAGCAAAGGGGTTTGCAGCTGGCTAATTATTGGTAATTGAGCCAGGCACAAGTGCACGTGAGCTCTAGAAGGAAACTTCTTCCTTGTGTGTGTGAATAGAAGAAAGTTATCCTTGATAAAGAACAGTTTTTTTCTACTTTTGGGTTTGTTTTTGCTTTTGGAGCACTGCTAAGAAGGTCATTAGCAGGAGCCATCAAAAAGACCTTTTCTGTTTCCCATCAAGGTCTTTATTGATTTATTGCTTAAGAAGTTCAGTTACCTTATATCATGTTTTGTTTTTCCTGAGTACAATACTTGAAGCAAGTGTCCTTTTGTGTTACCAAGTAAATCTGTGTGGGAGAATTAACCCCATGAATAAAATCTGGGTTTTTTTGCTTACACTCGAGCATCACAACTCATTATTTTGTGAACGGCTGATTCTGGTATGAATGAACTACAACCCCTACACTCCTTTGCAAGTCATAATAATATTTTGCCTTTGCCAAGACTGTGGACATTCACGACCAGCACCCCCGTTTACAGTGGCATAGTAGTTCGGATTGCTTTTATACAAAGGATTTACAGGATTTATAAGGATTACAACTGAAATCTGAAAGAAAAAAGTTCAAGTCAAAAGCTGGAAAGTGGATTTTTCCCTTAACAACACTTTGGAGGAAAAAAGAGGTGGCTGTTCCAGGAGCTGTTCCAAGGAGGAAAAGACCCTTTGTAAGCTGGATTCATCACTGGCATAAGGTAATAAGTACCTGGGCATGTCTAGTGGTGGATGGCAGTAAGACACAGGGGTAATTGAAAAAAAAATAGGAGAAAAACACCTGTTTGGAGGGTGCTGCTCTGTGTTTTTTTTTTTCTTTTGTTTTCTTACAGGGATACAAGATGGATCCAAGGGAACTGGCCAGCTGGATGGCAGCCCAATTTATCAGGCAACAGGAGCTAGCGCAGCAGGCTCAGGACACTGCAATTAAAGCATTAAGGGACCAGCAGAAGCCAGTGCTTGATATGGTGGAAGCCTTAATTGCTCTTCATAACCAAAGTGGACCGGATGCAAAACCAGCAGTAACAACTGGTATACCACATGTGGACAATGTGGGACTCAATCAGGGAATTGGGGCATTTAGTTTTGGGAAGCTGACTCCAGATGATAATGTTGATGATTTCCTTGAATCTTTTGAGAGAGTGGCACAAGCATTAGCATGGCCAGAGACCCAGTGGGCAGTAAGGCTGGCAGCCTCATTAACTGGGGAGGCGCTTGCAGCTTATAGGGCAATGCCAGCAGCTCAAGCTTTGAATTATAGAGATGTAAAGGCTGCTATAAGAGATCGCCTAGGGTTGTCTATTTCAGAGTATAGGCGAATGTTTAGAGCTACTGCATTAAGAGTGGGTGAAACACCCAGGGCTCTGAGTCAGAGAATCAGAGGATTGGCTATAAAATGGTTGGAGCCTGAGGGAAAGTCTGTGGAAATGTTATTAGACATTATTATGCTGGAACAATTTATGTCTGCTGTGCCTAAAGATTTGCACACTTTCCTTATACAGCAAAATTGCCAGAACCTGGGAGAGGCAACCATGCTAGCAGAGAGATTCTTGGAAGCCACGCAGGCTGGCCATAGAATGGGTGGCCCTCTGAAGGTTGGTGCTGAGGCAAGCTGTGCTGTATCAGAAAAGAAAATGGTTAAAAATGTTTCTGTGAATAATTGTTCTCTGCCAACCCAGATTACAAAGTGGAGTAAAAAGAAATGTTTCAAATGTGGAAAATGGGGACATTTGGAAAGCGGATGCCAGATACACACTAGCTTGATGGGTGTTGATTTAAAACAGCCCAAAGAAGGATTCCTTTTGGTGGTTGATGTGCAGGGAATTACCACAAATGCTCTGTTAGACTCTGGGGCAGACCAGAGTATGCTGTCAAAGAGGCTTTGGAAGAGGATAGAGGCCCAAGAAGGATTTGTGCCTAGAACCCCTGAAAGCCAGGTTCACATCAGATGCATTCATGGTGCTGCAACATCATATCCCCCCTATAGGCTAATGGTTAAGTGCCTGGGGGAACAGGAGGAAATTCTTTTAGCAGTGGTGCCTAGGCTTCCGTTTGATTTGGTTCTAGGAAGAGACTGGCCAAGATTTAAGCAGGGACTAGTGAAAGGACTAGGAAAGAAGGAGGGAGAAGGAATGATGGTAATAGCTCCCGGGCCTTTGTTTGGAAGTCCTCAGACCCCAGCTAAAAAGATGGTTAAGCTTCCAGAAGACCAAACTACCAAGAAGCAGATATTTACCTTGAAGTACCGTAGGGTCACAGAGAAGGCCCAAGCTCCTAAGCAGGCAACCCCTCAAGCTGCTGGGTTTGACCTGTGCAGTGTAGAAAATGTGACGATACCTAGCCAAGGGAGAGCCCTGGTTGACACTGGACTCCAAGTTGAAATAACTATTGGGTGCTATGGGCGAGTAGCCCCAAGATTAGCCCTGAAGTATTTCATTGATGTGGGAGCGGGAGTGATTGATCCCGATTACAGGGGCAATCTTTAAAGTTCTGTTATTTAATTTTGGACAGAACGATTACCATGTAAAGACGGGGGACAGAATCACTCAATTGATATGTGAGAGACTGGGTTTCCCACCTGTGGAGGAAGTCACATCCTTGTCAAATTCTGAGCGTAGAACCAAAGGCTTTGGTTCTACTGAAGACCAAGGGGTTAAGAGCCTAGCTGCCACCTGTGTTCGTGAAAGGGAGGTGCATGAAGAGGAGGATTTGGGACCCCAAGTATCTGACTGTAAAGAAAAGTCAGAACCCCAAACAGGTGAGGACCTGACAGTGGTACAGCAGGAAGAAATAAGGAAATTGCTTAAAGAATTCCCAGATGTTTTGACTCCCATACCTGGGGAGACACATTTGGTTGCCCATGAGATAATAACCCCACCTGGGAAATTAATTCATCAAAGGCCATACCGCTTGCCTGAAGCAAAGAGACAGGAAGTAGTGGCACAAGTTCAGGAAATGTTAGACATGGGAGTAATAGAGGAGTCGAAGAGTCCCTGGAATAGCCCCATAGTCTTGGTGCCAAAGCCTGATGGCTCTTTAAGATTCTGTATTGACTTCCGGCAGGTAAACGCAATATCAGTTTTTGATGCATATCCATTGCCAAGAATTGAAGAGCTGTTGGACCAGCTTGGACAAGCTCAATATTTAACCACCCTTGATATGACAAAAGGCTATTGGCAAATCCCTCTAACCAGGGAGTCGAAGCCGAAGACTGCGTTCAGCACCCCCGTTGGCCTTTTCCAGTTCAAAAGGATGCCTTTCGGACTGCATGGAGCGGCAGCTACCTGCCAAAGGTTAGTGGACCAGGTACTTCGACCCCATCAAAATTAGGCCTTTGCCTATATGGATGATGTCATAATCTATAGTAACACTTGGGCGGAACATCTAAAGAGAATCAGGGCAGTTTTATGCTCCATGAAGCAAGCGGGAATCACTTTGAACCCAAAGAAGTGTGCCTTTGCTAATAGAGAGGTAAAATACCTAGGCCAACTGGTGGGAAGAGGGAAAATTAAACCTCTAATGAGCAAGGTGGATAGCATCAGGAATTTTCCTCCTCCAACAACAAAAAAACAGCTGAGGAGTTTCTTAGGACTTATTGGATACTACCGCAGATTTATACCACAGTTTGCAGAGAGAAGTGCAATTTTTACTGATATGCTGCGGAAGAATTGCCCAAACCAGCTGAAATGGACTCCTGAAGATGAAAAAGCATTTTCACTCCTAAAAGGGAAGTTGTGTACAGGACCAGTACTGAAAGGGGTGGATTTCAGGAAACCCTTCTTGGTTCAAACAGATGCCTCGGATGTAGGGCTAGGAGCTGTCTTATCCCAATGTCATGAAGGGGAGGAGCATCCTGTGATGTACCTGAGCAGGAAATTGTCACCGGCTGAACAGACGTATTCCACAATAGAAAAGGAATGTTTAGCTATAAAGTGGTCAGTGGAGGCATTAAGGTTTTACCTTACAGGGAGGAAGTTCAAACTGGTTACAGACCATGCCCCACTTAAGTGGTTGCAACAAATGAAGAACCACAATGCCAGGTTGACACGCTGGTACATGGCCTTACAGGCATTTGATTTTCAAGTGGAACATCGTGCTGGGAAGTTACACAAAAATGCGGATGCCCTTTCCCGTATTACGGACTGTAAAGAAGAAGTGTCACCAATTGCACCAGTCCGTAATAACTTAAGCAGGGGGGTATGTGATAAGGAAGCTTATCATAGTTCAGGAGGGAGCTATAAAAGAGGTGAATTGGCTCTGAACAAGCAACCTGTCTTTGCTGGTAGAAATACTAAAACAGAATGTTTTCATAAAAGACTACCAGTCCCAGAATGCACCAGGTTTCAAACAGCCTCTAGGAGAGCTGAAGTGGGGAAACATGTGTTCAATCAGGAGAGCTATGAGGTAATCCCCAATCACTCATCTCCAAGGGCAGGGCTTGATTCAGCACACCTGGGCTGTGCTAGGGTGGAGTGTCCCTCTAAGCACTTTAAAAGTAAAAGATATTCTACACAGAGCAGGAACCAGAATAAGGAGCACAGGGAGATGCAGAAGCTGCAGATCCAGAAACAGAAGCCATTGGAGAAAGAAGAGAGAGGACTACAACAGCAGAGGCAACGCAGAAGGAAGAGAGAAAGCCAGCTTGGAGGTCTAAAGAAGGAGCCCACAGCAGCACGTGTGTTGGGAGTCATTCCAGAGGCAAGCATACTCCATTGGACTGGAGGAAGCCAGAGGAGTGGGGTTATAGAGCCAGGAATTCCCAGATGGCACCTTTGAAGGAGACGGCTGCATTTGGAAGGGGCCCTAAGACCGGTGCAAGAAGGTATGTGAAGAGGGACCCAGTGTCCAGGGATCTTGATTGGAAGGCGGGACATAAAAGCTGGACTACTTACTGGCCAGAATACCAGGAGAGGAAACCTAACAGCAAGGGAAGCTCAGGTATGAACTTTGATCTATGCCCTAGCTCTTCATCTGGAAGACATCAGGGAAACAAGTATTATCCTGAGAGTGATCAATTAAGGAATTCCTCTGAGCCAGACCATGATATTGATTCCATGTTATTTGAGGAAGAAGGAGATTTATCAAATGATCAGTTGGAATACATGGATTTCTCCCTGTCTAGGCTGCTGTTTTAAAGTAGTTTCTCACTAATACAACAACCACCAAAAGGAACTATAACTTGTTCTTTTATCTACCCAGAAAAGTCTCTGCAAGAAAGCTTTAGGGTAGGATTGAGCCACGTAGAGAGAGTGAACCAGCAAAGAGGTTTGCAGCTGGCTAATTGGTAATTGAGCCAGGCACAAGTGCACGTGAGCTCTAGAAGGAAACTTCTTCCTTGTGTGTGTGAATAGAAGAAAGTTATCCTTGATAAAGAACAGTTTTTTTCTACTTTTGGGTTTGTTTTTGCTTTTGGAGCACTGCTAAGAAGGTCAGTAGCAGGAGCCATCAAAAAGACCTTTTCTGTTTCCCATCAAGGTCTTTATTGATTTATTGCTTAAGAAGTTCAGTTACCTTATATCATATTTTGTTTTTCCTGAGTACAATACTTGAAGCAAGTGTCCTTTTGTGTTACCAAGTAAATCTGTGTGGGAGAATTAACCCCATGAATAAAATCTGTTTTTCTTTGCTTACACTCGAGCATCACAACTCATTATTTTGTGAACGGATGATTCTGGTATGAATGAACTACAACCCCCACACTCCTTTGCAAGTCATAATAATATTTTGCCTTTGCCAAGACTGTGGACATTCACGACCAGCACCCCCATTTACAAGTTGCAGTGGAAAGCGAGAGGTTGAGGATATGATGGATGGAAAGAATCACAGCAGGAGAAAGAGAGTGTAGTAGGTGGGGATGAAATGAGGAGAAAATAGTGAGTATGAAGGAGGAGGGAAGATGTGCTGTTTCTTTCTAGGTAATTTTACAAAAGGAAAAATGTATGACAGGAGTTAAAAGAAGAATCTTAGAGTGAAGAGAATATAAGAACACAAGAACATAAGAAATGTCATACTGGGTCAGACCAAGGTCATCAAGCACAGTATCCAACAGTGGCCAATCCAGGTCAGAAGTACCTGGCACACAGGTTCCACACAGGTTCCACAATGCTTGTCTCGGGGCAACTAGTAGATTTCCTGGGTCCTCTTTAATAATGTTTTATGGACCTTTCCTCCAGGAACGAATTCAAACATTTTCTAAACCCAGCTACACTAATAGCCTGCACTACATCTTCCGGTAACAAATTCCAGAGTTTGATTACACATTGAGTGAAAAATTATTTTCTCTTATTAGTCTTAAATGGGTTGCATTGCAGCTTCATTGTGTGTCCCCTAATCTTTATACTTTTTGATGGTGTAAACAACCAATCTAAGGGGTATGTTTACTAAAGGGCATTAAGGGAGCAAGTGTGCTGTTAACGCATGTTATCAGCACCCTTGCACCCTTAACACTGCAAAAAAGCGGTATTAATAGGCATTAAAAGCTCCTGCAGCATTAAGGGTGCAGTAGGCGGAGAGTGGGCATTAACAACGGGTGTTACCTTAACATCTGTTGCACTAATGTGTGTTAAAGCCCTTTAATGCTGGGAACCCTAACTGCAAGTAAATCCTCACGGAAAGGGTGTATTTTGAGGGGAGAGAGCCTATTTAAATGTCTGCAATATGATGCACAGACAGTGGAGCCCAAAATTGTGATAGTAGTGTTCCATAACAGCAACAGCATAGTGCCCAAGTATGAAAGGGAACCATGTTGATGGTGCAAATGGGGCAAAGGAGGTGGCACGTTGGTCATGCAATGGGGGTTGCTGGGGCATAAGGCAGACCAGGCAGCTGCCCAGGTGGCACTTCTGTGATGTCCATCATGATCCCACAATGACATTAGGGGCACACAGACATGCTGCTGCTGCGGAAAGTTGATGCACCACATGGGGCGGGCCAAGATTTCCTGGCACCCTAGGCAGGGACCATAGCCAGCCCTCCTCCACTGCACAAAAGCCAGCTACTGTGGAAGAGGACGATAGAGCCAGCAGCTGTAGCGCTACAGGGAACTGCAAAATGCAGGCACCCAGGGAAATATCAGCAGCAGATGAAGATAAGGTTCTGACAGCAACAGTTGTTTGGGGGGGGGGGGGTGGCATGTCCATCAATGTGTGCCTCTGTCCCATCCATCTGGACCTGGTGCACTAGGCATCTGTCAAAGCCATATGGTGGACCAGTTGGCACTGTGCACCACCCCCACTAACAGCATGCTGACATAGGAGCATGGTGTGGGGGTGTCAAAGGCAGGTGCAGTGGCACCCGCCTGCAGCAGACAAGACCCATGTCATGGTCCTGTGTGCTGATCACATCGCAACACGTGCCCAAGTCAACCTAATGGATAACATGTCAGCCCCAGGGATTGGTGGCTCTATATGGTGGTTCTGTGGCCCAACACACAAAGCCATCATGTATATGAGTGCAGGTATAGCACCAACATGTGCAACCCAGAAAGCATCGGCCAGCAAGGGTATAGACTCCCATCAGCCAAATGAATAGGCTCCACTTTCCACAGCTGGATGGAAAAGCAGGCTGATAACACAGGCTCACTGAATGGGTGTTAACAACGTGCTTGAATGTCAGAGCACGCTACTAGCATCTGCACAAGTTAACAATGCTTGAGCTGATATAGAGACCAAATTGACAGGCAGGAATACCAACTATCCCCACTTTTGCACAGCGCGGTGATGTGCGTTTGTATGTGTGTATGTCTATGGCCTTCTGTACTGCACTGTGCCTCACATTGCCTAGGCTGTTCCCAGTGTTAGTCTGCAAATTGCCTCCTTCCAGAGGTCTCTGAGATGCAATCAAATCAAATCTTTCATTTAGTGCTATATATTCTAGCTCTCCCATTTTATTTTTTAGACTTTGAGCATTTGCAAACAGGCATTTTAGAGGTTATACTTTATTCATATTAATATGGTTATCCATTGATGGGGTAATTTGGAATCTTTCAGCTCTGTAATTAAGGGCATCTGGGTTACTTTTATCTTTATTGGAACCTCTCTGTTGGGATGCCCTAATTTTCTTCTTTTGCGAGTATCCTTCAAGGATACATCCTTCCAAACCATGCGCCCTTGGGCAATTGTCGGCTTTCCCCTCTTATATAGTTGAAAAGCTGCTCTATCTCTTTTTTAAAGGTTAATGCCAGCAGCCTGGTTCCATCCCAGTTAAGCTGGAGCCCATCTTTTTGGAAAAGCCCCTCCCTTCCCCAGAATATTGCCTGATTCCAAACATATACTAAACCCTCTCCGATCGGGGTAGAGCGCCTGAGCGGGAAGCCATCCCGCTCAGAAGCTCCTGCCCAATCGGGGCAGTGGGAGCAACAGAGCAGCAGCCAGACCAGATAAAAGCGGCCCCCCTGCACAAAGGGAGCCACTTTTAGCAGCAAACAGCCCCGCAGCACTCCACAGCTCCCCCGATCGGGGTAGAGCGCCTGAGCGGGAAGCTGTCCCGCTCAGAAGCTCCTGCGCAATCGGGGCAGTGGGAGCAACAGAGAAGCAGCCGGACCAGATAAAAGTGGCCCCCCCTGCACAAAGGGAGCCGCTTTTAGCAGCAAACAGCTCCGCAGCACTCCACAGCTCCCCCGATCAGGGTAGAGCGCCTGAGCTGGAAGCCGTCTCGCTCAGAAGCTCCTGCCCAATCGGGGCAGTGGGAGCAACAGACCAGCAGCCGGACCAGATAAAAGTGGCCCCCCTGCGGGGCGCGCCCGTGCCAGGCGGGCCCGCGCCTGAGGGCCTCGCCAGAGGGCCCTTTGGCGTGGCCCTTAGGCGTGGGCACTAAGGTGTCAGAAGAATCATATCCACAAAGCCGTACAGCTAGCAGCAGAAACAGCTGAAAGGATCACTGCAGCAAGCAAGGCCACAACTGCCAAGGCAAAACAGCCAAACACATACCAACCAACAAAGAGGAACAACAAACAAAGTAACTACAACCACACGGAATACCCGAAAAAGAAGACACAAACAGAGAATCCACATCCACAGCATTATAGTAAATCAAACCACCCACCATGGCCACAACTACATACCTCCCTAAATTCCTCCTCATAGCACAACTCATCCCCCAGCAATCAGAAACACGACACCCAACAATCATATGGACACCAGCAACCATGCCAATATACCCCCGCCCCAACACACCACACGGAGCCCGCTCACGAAAGACAAAGGACACAGACACAAACATAACCCACACTCAAATGCAAAAACAAACCTTAAAGAGCCTAATACCCCAAACACCACCTCAATAGAGCTCATGAACACCAGGTCAGTAAGAAATAAAATAAACACAATCAGAGACCACATAGAGGACCAACAACCCGACATCCTCTGCATCACAGAATCCTGGCTTACCCCCACCGACAATGTCCTCCTCAACCTGCTAGTCCCCCCCACCTACTCGGCATTTAATAGTCCTCGCACACAGAAGAAAGAAGGCGGGGTGCTAATCATTGCAAAAGACTCATTAAACCTAAAACCCATCACCTCACAAACCTCAGACCAATGCAACACAATTGCGGTAGGAAACAAGCAAATAGCCATATGTCTCATCTACAGAGCCCCCCATGCTCCAGCAGACGAGCTAGCCTCCGCTCTGGAAACTGTATGTGCAATCAACACAACCTACAAACCACTAATACTACTGGGCGACTTCAACCTCAGCTCCTCCACCAACAAGGACAAGGAAACCTTCCTACATGCAATGGATGCCCTACAATTCACACAACTAATCAATACCCCAACGCACAGATACGGATCGACGCCAGACCTCATATTCGCCCCCAACCACATAATAAACAGAGGTGACATCTCCCCACCCACTGTCACACCAGTACCCTGGTCAGACCACCACAGAATCAAAATCGAGATCACAACTCAAAGGGAAAATCGCCACAAAGCTCAAAACACACAAACGAACAAAGAAGATTCAGAGCTTTCAACAAGGTCTAATTCCTACAAGACACGCTACCTTACCTTGACACAGAAACGCACGATCTGAACGAACAGGTAAACAAATGGAACAGTATCATCAATGAAGCAGCCAAAGCCAGAGTAAGCGCAACAACAAGAACCAAGAGACAGCACACCCCATGGTACTCCAAAAGCATACGCAAACAAAAAGAGATCTGAGGAAGACAGAACGTCGCTGGAGACGCTCCAAATCTCCATCCATCCAGGCCTTATGCCTCACTCAACAAAAGAGCCACAATGATCTCATTAACCAAACGAAAAGAGAACACCACACCAACACCATCCAGAAAGCATACAACAAACCCAGAGAGCTTTTTGAGATAGTAAAAAGCCTAACCAACGAACCTAGTCCTGACAAAGACATACAGATCGACCCACAAACCTTTGCAGATCATCTTCAAAAGAAACTAGTATACTCACCACAACAAACATCTAAAGGAACCAACAACCCAATCATGCCCACCACAACTTGGGACAAATTCAACACCCCCTCCACAAGGCAAATCGCAGATATCATCTCAGCTCTCAACACAAGCACCACACCAATGGACCCATGCCCAGTCCCATGGATCAAGGCAACCAAGGATAACTTCAACACCCTCATACACAACATGGTAAGCAACTCCCTGATGCAAGGAACCATGCCAGACCAATTGAAGCTAGCCACTATAAGGCCCATCCCAAAGAAATCCACTCTGGACAAAGGCAACCCAGCAACTTACAGACCAATCTCCAGCATACCTCTTCTGGCCAAAATCATAGAGAAGACAGTGCAACAGCAGCTACAAGACCACATCGACGCACATGCCCCACTGGATATACATCAACATGACTTCCACCCAAACCACGGAGTCAAAACTCTACTACTATACCTATTCAATGACATAATCCAGACCATAGACAACTGCAAACAAGGAACACTAATGATCTTCCTAGGCATCTCAGCTGCATTCGACACAGTAGACCACAACATCCTTCTAACCAGACTACAGAGCATTGGAATAACCGGCACCACGCTGAATTGGTTCAAATCATACCTAACAAACAGACAGTTCCAAGTCAAAATCGGATCCAACACCTCACAACCCACAGAGATCAAGCAAGGAGTACCACAAGGATCCGCACTATCCTCCTTACTCTTCAACCTATACATCCAACCAATATGCAACATCATGAAAGCTCATAAAATAGACTACACAATCTACACAGATGACATTATGATATACACGCCAATCAACCTTGACAGCCCCGACTACACCAAGATAACAAACTGCCTCAACAGCATGTCCACCTGGCTCATGCTCAACAACCTATCCATAAACTACAGCAAGATGGAGGCACTCATCATCACACGGAACACCAACTTCAGCCCCCCACCCTTCATCAAAGCCAACAACACAACAATACCTCTGAAGAACGAAGTGAAATACCTTGGAATAACATTCGACAGGGAGCTGAACTTACAATCCCACATCAGAAGAATCGCCAAAACTGCATATTACAAAATAAGAGTAATCAGATGCCTCAAACCTCTACTCACACAAAACCACTTCCACACAGTCTGCCAAGCTCTTATCACTCCCATACTTGACTTCTGCAACCCGATATACAATGGCATCCCAAAACATCTCTCAGGCCGCTGCAAATGGCTCAAAACACGGCAGCCAGAATAATCACCAGTTCCCCAACACAGGCACACATCACCCCCATCCTAAAAGACCTCCACTGGCTCCCAGTCAGCCACCGCATCAAGTATAAAATGATACTAAACATATTCAGAATCAACCGCAAGAGCTCTGCACTCAGCCTCCAGGCTCTCTTACTCCCTGACCCCAGCACTAGACCTAGAAGAAGAGCCACAGCAGACGCACTCAGCACACCAAGCAATGACACAAAAGCATGCAAATCCACTACTCAAAGAGCCCTCTCACTGGCAGCTCCGACAATATGGAACAAACTCCCAGACAACCTACGATCAACTGAAGATCAGAAGGACTTCTGGAAATTCCTAAAGACAGTACTCTTCACTGAGCACTACGGCACGAACACATAATCAGCCTCCACAAACTTGTGCCAACCACAGACTCCATGAAGACAAATCGCAGCCTGCTGCGGATCCAGTAAATCTTGTATATAACTGTAAATAGCCCACGTTGTAAACAGCTCACACTAATTAACACACCTGCACCCACGCACCCTCACTGTACATAGACTGATCCAACATAAACTCCACTGACTTTGATTGTTTGCAGTGTACACCGCCTTGATTAAAGGATAAGGTGGGATAGAAATACCCTTTAAATAAATAAAAATAAAATTTGCACCATCATCTCATCCACGCCTTGAGACTCCAGAGCTCCGCCTGCCTTTTGAATCCTGCATGTGGAATGGGAAGCATTTTGGAGACTACTACTCTGGAAATCCTGGATTTCAACATCCCACCTAAAATACTAAATTTGGCCTCCAGAACCTCCCTCCCACACTTTCCTATATCATTGGTATCAATATGTACCAAGACAGCAGACTCTTCCCCAGCACTTTCTAAAAGAGGGGAAAGAGAGGATGGAGGTGACTCAGTGGAGAATTTCAGACTAATCTTGTGAACCTTACATGGAAGTAGTCAGCCAAAGTCTGGGTAGAGGCACTTTTTGAAGAGAGTTGAGCATTGTAGTGAAGATCAGAAGCAAGAGAGTTTGTCAGGTGGACATAGTACGCTTGCTTAGCAAGTGCTTAGCAAGTGGAAGGAGGTTACTATGAATTTGAAATGTATGAAGTCAGCATAGGCATGGGTTTTAAGCCAAAAGTACTCAGCAGAGGGGCAAAGGAACCTAGGTAGCGGATTTTGGCGGTCAACCAAGGCTGAAGTACAGTACACCTCACAGGGCATGGAATGGGATGAGCAAAAGCATAAAAGGCAGAAGAGAGTGTAGTATAGGAAGAGATCACTTCCTCAACAGACTCAGATGATATAGTGGCTGAGAGAGAGGATGAGAAAACAATGGATAGAACTGAAGTGTCAATAGCTTAAATATTCCTAAATATGTTAGTGGAGGTAGTTTGGGACTGTGGTAGGGTGTGCCTAAGAATGAAAGTTCACACAAACTATAGTCTTTTGGTCCCAAACCCTATTCTCTACAAACTATATTTTCGTTGGAACTGTTACCATGAGGGAAACCCTCTCGAGGTAACTATTTCCTTTTTATTCGTTTTAATGAGCTAACAGCAAATAGCTCAACATGCTTAAAAATTCTAGCATTTCAAACAAGGGAAGTGCTTGAGCAAACCCCTTCTATTTAAACAAACGTCTGCTAGAATTTGACTCATCCTGATGAGTAGGGGCACTAAAACACAGCTGGAAGTTGAATGAAGAGGTTAAGACAAGAAACCTTGAGGCATAAGAGTCAGAAGGGTCATCAACATGAATGTTGAAATCTCTAAGAATGAGGGGAGGGGAAGATGGTTCATGAGAAAAGAAAATCCAGGAGTCAAAGTCAGTAAGAAAGGAAGAGGTGGACTTGTCAAGGGGGCAAGGGTCAATAAATCACAGCTACCTGGAAGGTAGTGGAGTAAATAAGCCGATTGAATGAAATTTAAAGGAAGAAAAGGAGTGACAAGTGGAAGGAGGGGTTGAAACCTACAGGAAAGAGAGAGTGGCAACACACCACTACTATGGCCAACTGAGAGAAAAGGTAGCCACCATGGCAGAGGAAGAAACTGAAGCCAAGTCACAGTTAATGCAAGAAGAGGCAGAACATTAGAGATTATGAGGTTGTGATTTAGGTAAGTTTGTTGGAGGCAGAGTGTACATTCCACAAGGAGTATGAGGAAGGAGAGGAATATGAATAAGATTAGAGGAGTTGCTGTTGGATCTACGCAGGGAGTGTGAGAGATGCCTAGGGGCAGAGCAGACTCAACAGTCAGGCAAATCAGGTGGTCACCTAGGGTATAAGCTTCTGGGAGGGGCATGGCAAAACTCAGGGCATTCAAAGCTAAACAATAGATTCTGATAGCCAGTGGAGACATAGGGTGCCAACATCTTGAACCAATTCTGGGGCCAGTCCTACCTAGGGGAACGAAGACTATAACTGATATCCCCAGACGAGAAGGAGAAGGAGACAAAGAGTATAATGAAGAAAAACGGAGGCAAGATGGTGATGAGGGTGATTTAGTGGAGGTGGATGAATGAGAGGAAGATAATGTTGAAGCTCAAGAGCAGATGAAAGGGTAGAGGACAAAATGGCTGGAGAAGTGAAGAGAGTAGGGAATTGGTGAATTGGACTTGAAACTTGAAATAGTGTGAATGAAGGGAAAATATTGGAAAGAGTTAGCAACAAGAGTAAAAAGTAGTGTGAAGCCATAGATCTGAGCAGATATATGATATGATATAAGGTCAGGCTAGATAGGAAGTCCCAGTGAGTTGGAGTGTACCTGGGAATAATATTGTTAATGAGCCTGGGGAATTCTAAAAATGAAATTCAGATGGGTGTGGGGAGGGAGGGAAAAAATTAAGGGGTCAACAGATCAGAAGGAAAGTGCCAGGTTTAGTTAGGGTTGCTTTTCTATTTAGGGAGTAAAAGGAGAGAGAAAGGCACAGAGAGAACTAGCAGATTCAGAGAGAACTAGAATGAAAGCAGAAATCAACAGGTAGGACAGCAGCCCAGATTCCAAAACATCAGATCAAGCTACAAATAAACACAAATAAATAATAAATACACACATAGACAAATTCACAATAAAATAAATAGCAATAAACTAAAAGTCAGAGCAAGCACAGTTAAAAAAATTGAAGTTATAAAGCTCTCTGTAGTTCCTATCACCAACAGAGAGGAGTCCAAAATAGAAGGGGAACACACACGTGCTTGCAAATATCTATCTTGTTCCTGGTCTCTTCACAAAGGGAGTCTTTTACTAATGGGCACTAGCTGGTAGCATGTGTTTTGCATGTGCTGAAGGCACACTGGGAAATGCATTACCAGTTTGCATGGGGCGATCACGGAACAGGATGATTCCCATGCTAACTGCAACCTGCATTAGGGTCACAATTGGGCAAGTTAAGGGTAGAGAGTGAGTATGGTGTGCTCAACACAGCGTGGGGTTCACACCATGCACTTACTACATTAGCATGGGTTCACCTAACGCCACCCTCCATAGCCCATGTTCCCTGTAAAATAGTTCTCTGTGTGCTGTGCTTTCCTGTCTAATCAATGTGTTTATACCTCAAAAATTTCCTGTCATGATTTGACAATTTCCAATCTGTAATCAAACCGCTGCTGATCGCTGGAAGTAGCGGTATACAAATGTATACTAAATAAATAAATAAATAAATAAGTGCACCTGCACTATTGTCACATGCATTAGGGGGAAGGACTCCACATTACTGGCAGGGAAATGCTTTCTACACCCTTGACAGTTAACGTAGTGGTGTTGCACATATCATGCTATAGTTTTGATGCTTTTGATGCATTAGGTGTAACACCTTAGCATCCTTTAGTAAAAGGCTCCCAAAGTCTCAGCAGTTCTTGTCTCTACCAGCTTTACTGGGAGACTGTTCCCCGCATGCACCATCCACCATCCTTTCATCGGTTCCCTTTCACTTTCATTCTTTCTTTGCTTCACGTGTAGTCTGATTCCGAAAGAGGCATGTCTGGGCTGTCCGGACATCCCCGTGTAGGATGGGCCTGTTAGGACCTGATTCTGGAGCGTGGAAACAAAACATTTCCTCGGTACATGGAATAAGGCCTGAGGATGGCCTGGTGTGCCCCTGCCTTCCTGGGGATGTCATCCTCTGCGGGCTCCCTTTGCTGCCGCTGCTCATCCCCACCTCTTCCCCGCTGCCCGACCTATGGCTGGGTATTCAGGGCCTGGATTGGGTGGCAAGGACCCCCTGCACCTGGCCCCGGCCCCGAGCTCTGGGACGGGGCTGCTTATTCCACCTTTTGCGGTGGAATAAACAGAATGTTCCCTTTGACCTGGCAGGACATACAGGGCAGTGACCTGAATCAGCGCTGTACGTCCTGCCGGGCTGGCCCACCCCTGCTCCACCCAGATCCCACCCCCTCCTGCCATCCTCCTGCCCCCCACCAGCTCTCCCTATCCTGCTGCTCTGGATGTGCATGGAGAGCCGGAGAGAGAATCGGACCCGGATGACTTGCAGGGTTGCACGTCCCGCCAGGACATGCAGCCATGCAACCCAGATTTCTGCATCAGGCCCATATTGTATTTGTCTCCACCAACTCCTCTGGGAATCTCTTCCATATGTTCTCGAATCTTCACATTTTCTGCCTCAGCCCATGGCCCTTCATTCTATAGCCTTCTTTTCATTGAAAGTCCTGTCCCCGTGCATTTATACCTTGGGGGTATTTAAATGTTACTATTTTATCTGCCCCTTTTCAAACTTTCCTCCAAAAATGAGACAAACAATTTAAACCAGCGATTACAACACTATGGGGGTCATTCTGAACCACAAATAAGCCACCTGTACGTGTGGGATGTATGTGTTTCTTGCAAAAATGCCTAAAATCGTATTCTGCACATTTGTGGCCCTGCATGTACATGGCACATAAATGGGATTCCAGAACATGGGCAGGAGGGGGTATAATGAGGTGTGACCAGCCACGGAGACATATAAAAATGATGTTCTGATGTTACTATTGCATTTACTATTGCTATTTTGTTACCTTCCCCTGTGTTCTTTCCCCAGAGCCCGCCCATTCGGCTCCTGCTGCCAGGTTTCCTCCTGCATTCTGACTCCACCCCCTACTGTGACGCGACCGCGTTCCCGCGGCCGCACCAACAGAGGTATTCAGACCTCCTCCTATAAATTAGAAGCGCCTACGGCGCTTGTCACCGCGGCGCGCAACATAGGCGCGCGCCGAAGGAGTGCGCCTAAGGAGCACGGCGTGCTCCTTAGGTGCGCTCCTTGGGGCCGCTCCGGGAGCGTAGGATGCTACTTTAACTTTGTTTCTTATTGTTTTATTTTTCCAGCCATCCTCTTTTTTACCACGACTGGATCCAGAAGCGCGTTGCCTCCATCCTCATCTGCCTCCTGCACTCCACTCTGACTTTCTCAGGTACCATACCACTTGTACTCTCTTCATTCTCCTGTTTCAACTCCTTCCCACTCTATGTCGTATATACCGGTACATTGGGGACGCCGCCCTCCTCCCAACCTTGGTCATCGTTCTCGCTGTTCTGCCAATCTTCTCCTCTGCCCTTCCTCTTCTCCTACCATCTCATCTCATCTCGCCGTTTCCGCCCCTACCCCAGCTACCTTCAAGATTGGTCTTATCAACTGTCGTTCCCTTAGATCTAAGTCCTTACTCATTCAGGATCTTATCTCCCAATCCTCGTTTGACATCACTCTCCTCACTGAGACATGGTTGAAGGAAGGGGAGGATGCCCTCCTCAACCGTTGTCTCCCCCCTGGCTTTTCAGCGGCCTCTGTCCCCCGTGTCGGCCGCACGGGTGGTGGGGTAGCTGCTATTCTTGCTCCCTCCCTCGCCTTTACCCAGCTATTCCATCATCTCTCTCTTACCCTGAGGCCCTTCTCCTCCACCTACATACTTCCCCTTCCATTCATGTTCTTCTCATTTACTCACCCCCAGCCCTCCGTCCCAATCTCTGGGACTCTCTCCTTCGCACCCTCTCTGACCTCTCCCTGCTCTTTCCCCATCTCCTCATTGCTGTTGATTTTCAACCTGCACCTTGACTCCCCTTCTTCTCCCAGGGATCATGCCTTTCTTACCCTCCTTCATGATCTCTCTTTTCTTCAGCACGTCACTTTCCCTACCCACTCCGCCGGTCACACCTTGGACCTCCTCCTGACTCTCTCATCCTCCACGCTCTCTCTCTCTAATCTATCCTCCTTTCCGCTCCCATGGTCAGATCACTTCTGCCTTTCAGCCTCCTGTTTCCATTCTGGGGTCTCCACGGCCCCTTTTACTTCTGCCTCTCTCCCTCCTCTCTCCCGCTCCATCACTCCTTCTCTAGCCCAGCGTTTTCCTCCGGCCACAGACCTGCTCCCTGCGGATTTCCCCTCCCTGTCTCCTACCTCTCAAGCCTCTACCTGGTTTTCCTCCCTCTCTACTGCCCTTGATCATCTTTCCCCTCTTCGTCCCCGTCCACCTACTTGTCGACCCTCCCACCCCTGGTACCACTCTGGTCTTCGCCTGCTCCGCTCCCAACTTCGCCGCGCCGAACGACTTTGGCGCAAATCTCCATCACCCACTTCTCTTTCACTTTTCAATTCTCAACACTCCTATTATCGCTCCCAGGTTCACCTTGCTAAGGCCTCTTTCTTCTCTGCTGCTATTACCGCTGCCCCTAATCAGACACGTCACTTATACTCCACGCTCACTTTTCTTACCTCCCTTCACCCTTCTACTCCCGCTCAACCCACTCATCCTCTTCCCGCCCCTCCTCTCCTGGCTGCGGCCTTTTCCAACAAGATTTCTAACTTAAGGGCTTCCCTGCCTCTCCATCCCCCGCCTCTTTCCTCACCTCCTCCAGTCACATCCCCTCCCCCTTCCTCTCCGTTATCTCATACTTGGTCCTCCTTTTCACTAACCTCCTCTACTGAACTTCACCATCTTATTACTTCATCTAACAAAACTTTCTGCTCCCTTGACCCTATTCCATCCTCCTGGCTTCTTGTTCCATCTCTGTCTCTCCTTCCCCACCTTCAAATCATGATGAACTCAAGTCTCTCCTCTGGATCTTTTCCTACCCCCTGGAAACATGCTCTCATCTGACCATTACTTAAGAGATCTACCTTAGATCCTCTTGATCCCAACAATTACCGTCCTGTCTCCAATCTTCCTTTCCTTTCTAAATTACTTGAGAAACTTGTCTTTGCACAACTCACTCACCATCTTGACTCCACCAATCTTCTTCACCCTCGTCAATCTGGTTTCCACTCCGGGCACAGCGTCGAGACTATTCTTCTAGCTTTCACCAACTCCCTGCATACTGTTCATGACCGGGGTGACATCTCGGTGGCGGTAGCACTCGATCTTTCCACTGCCTTTGACCTCGTTGACCACTCACTCCTCCTCTCTCGCTTGCATGATATCGGCCTTCGTAGCACTGTCTTGCGTTGGTTTCATTCTTTCCTCTATTCTCGCTCTGCTGCTGTCCTCCCCTCATCCTCATCCCACTCCCCTTCCGACTCCTTCTCCCTAGTCTGTGGGGTTCCTCAAGGTTCTGTGTTAGCTCCCCTTCTCTTCAACATCTTTCTCACTCCTCTCATGTTGCTTATCCAACAGTTTGGGATTACAGCCTTTTACTACGCCGACGACATCCTTCTCCTCCACCACACCTCCCCTGTCTCCCCTGACCTAGCTCCCCTGAATGCCTGCTTAGCTGCTGTCTCTGACTGGTTAATTCAAAACTGTTTGCATCTTAACCTCTCAAAAACCATTGCCATCTGGTTCTCTCCCGGTCACCAGTCCCCCTCTCTGGCCCCATCTTTCTCTAATGCACCTGTCCCATTGGTTACTACTTTTCGCTATCTTGGGGTCCTCTTCGACTCAGACCTCTCCTTCTCAGCACATGTCTCCCACGTTTCTATACTCTCCTTCTTTCACTTACGTCAGATTCGTGCTATTCGCCCCTTCCTCTCTTCCTCAGCTTTAACTACTCTGCTACTCACCCTTGTTATCTCTCGTGTTGATTTTTCTAACTCCATTCTCTACGGTATCTCCAAACTACAGCTCTCCCGGTTACAACGCATCCAAAACACTGCCGCCCGTCTTGTCACCCACTCTTCTGTCAGAGACCACGTCACCCCTCTTCTTTTCTGACTCCACTGGCTACCTGTCTCCTTTCGCATTCGATTCAAGCTCCTCACATTAGCTCACAAGGCACTACACACCTCTACCCCTCAATATCTGGCCGATCTGCTCCATTTCCACACTCCTCGTCATACCCCTCGCTCTTTCCACCTCAACCGACTAGCTCTGCCTCCCCCCTCCCAAGCACACCTTCAGACCACACGCTCCTCAGCCTTCTTCTTTGTAGCCCCTGCACTATGGAACTCTCTTCCCCCCCCCCTTCGGCTCGAACCCCACTACCCTACCTTCAAACGCTCACTTAAAACTTATCTGTTCTCCCTTGCTTTCGACCTCCCCCCTCCCTAACCCTGACCCGCTGTCCCTCCCTCTGCCCTACTTACTCATGTCTCTATCTCTTTCTCTATTTTAATTGTAACTTCCTTTCCAATTTCTCTGGCTTGTGCCACTCTGTGTATTTTTTTTTATTGTAAACCGCTCTGCCTATCCATGAAGGGCGGTCAACCAAATAAATGAATATGAATAAAGCGTATTCCAGCGCTACCCGTTTATGTCCACAATTGTTCCCACAGATATTGAGGTTATACCTGCTGAAAGGTGGAATAAAGGTAGGACGTAGAAATATTTCAGCCCTGCACCTCAGTGCAGCCCATAGTGGTCAATGGATGTGTTATCTATGCTGTGCATTGTTATGTCTGGAGGCTGGGAAACTACAGCATGCAGTGTTCCTGAACAGAAAGCAGAGGAGAGGGAGGTAAGATGTCACAGTAACAAAAACACCTCACCCCACAAATGTATGGAGAAGAGCACAGGTGCACTTACCGGCTATGCAGGCATTTGCTGACTGAGCTAAAGGGACAAAGTGTGGGTCCCCTAACACTGCCCACATCCTCAAAATAATACTGGTGATGGAGCCCTGGGACTCCATGTGAAAATGTAAGCCCAGCCATCGGTGCAATGTGCAGCACCCTGCCAGCTGGAGTGTTGCGCTTCACACAGCGGACCATTACAATATGCTCTATGCAATGTGTGCAGTCCCCAGATGTAAACCTATCGGAGCACAATAATGGGGAAAGTCTATGCTAGTAGCCCTATTGCACATAGCATGTGCACAGGTCACTGTTATGCTTGGTTACATATGTGGGCCTATGCTTTGCAATGCGCATATGAGGTCTGACCCTTGAGGCTGATATACTTGATGGGTTGTTTTGGTCTAAAGCAACTCTGTGACTGTTTGAGGTCCACTTGTGCAGGTAAGGTGTATGTCTGTATGCATCTTGACATGTAGTGATCAGGTATGATGATGGGTTGGAAATACTGATATCCATGATTTCCATTCCATCATCTATGTTATTCAATGCAGGGTATGCTGTTGGCAGATGTCTTCTGTAAGACTGCAAGTCAGCATGTGTGTGTAGTTGGAGGGCTCTACAGAGGGATCAAGATTGCTCATTGACAAATTCGGGGGGGGGGGGGGACAGATATGCCTGGCATGTACCTGGACCATAGGGCTGACTGCAGCATCACCCAGTGCAAGTGAGAACAGGCAGGAGTGAGCAGGACAGGTCGTGTCCATACACTTCCCTGTCACTTAGCAGGAGGGCATGAAACAGAGGAGGGCTCTGCACAAATGTGAATAGTTGTAGGGAGTGACGTTGGTGTCTCTGGGCATGTCTGTGTGGTGCAAGCACTGCTGACTGCTGTCATTCCACTGCCCTTTTTTGGTAATAGGTACATGTTTGGCTGGTTCTCTATGGGAGGCCTGTTCTGCTAGGTTCATTGTATAGATGTGTTTCTGAGATATCCACACCATGCATGCCTAGGGAGGTCATCCACTGCGATGTATGTAGTGCTGTACAGATTCTTGAGCCATATGGAAATTTTGTCTAACATAGAGATGTCTACTTATGAAATATCATAAAATGTAACTGATT
The DNA here is from genome assembly GCA_033557465.1 of Ichthyophis bannanicus. Taxonomy (NCBI): domain Eukaryota; kingdom Metazoa; phylum Chordata; class Amphibia; order Gymnophiona; family Ichthyophiidae; genus Ichthyophis; species Ichthyophis bannanicus. The sequence goes on along the minus strand of CM066038.1, from coordinate 217,266,908 downwards.
CAGTATTTACTATTTCCATTCATTTTGTCTTCATCTCAAATTCTTTGATATGCAAATAACAGAGAAATGTACTATACTTAGACAATGTTATTACATTTTGACAGTGGAAATCTGTCTCTTCCTTAGACAATGTCTTTCCTTTGTAAACAACTAAAGCAGACTGGAGTAGCTTTACAGCTTTCTTGACAGAACAAACGGTGATACTAAAATATGAATAAAATAATAAGCGAAGACGACATGGTCAGAGAGGTTTGAGTTTCTATTTTTATTAAGGCATGTCACTCCTGTATAAACTGTGTTGCATGTGGCTATGCAAGCATCTTACTGAGCTGGTATTCCTTTTAAGGATGTGGAGGCAAAACAAAATTCATTTTGTTTAGTTTCCTGTGTTGTTTACAAGTCTGTTTCATTTTATTTTGTTTTGTTTTTATAAATTTTCATTTCAGGGCAATTTTGTTAATTAAAGAGGTAGCTGTGGCTCCACGAGCCCTAACATAAGAACATAAGATATGCCATACTGGGTCAGACCAAGGTCCATCAAGCCCAGTATCCTGTTTCCAACAGTGGCCAATCTAGGTCAAACGTACCTAGCAGTATCCCCAACAGACACAGGTTCCACAATGCTTGTATTGGGTCAAGCATTGATATCCTGGGTCCCTTCTTAATAATGGTTTATGGACCTTTCCTCCAGGAACTTGTCCAAACCTTTTTTAAACCCAGCTACACTAACAGCCTTTACTACATCCTCCGGTAACAAATTCCAGAGTTTGATTACACGTTGAGTGAAAAAATATTTTCTTTTATTAGTCTTAAATAGTTTGCCCTGTAGCTTCATTGCATGTCCCCTATTTTTTCTATATTTTGATAACGTAAACAATCTATCTACGTTTACCTGTTCCACTCTGTTCATTAATTTATAGGCTTCTATCATATCTCCCCTCAGCCGTCTCTTTTCCAGATTAAAGAGCCCTAACCTTTTTAGTCTTTCTTCATAGGAGTATCCTTCCAACCCCTTTACCTTTTTTTTGGCTCTTCTCTGAACCTTTTCTACTATCGCTATATACATTTTAAGATACGGTGACCAGAATTGCACACAATATTCAAGGTGCGGTCTCACTATGGAACAATATAGAGGCATTATAATATCTTTTGTTTTATTTTCCATTCCTTTCCTCATGATACCTAGCATTCTATTTGCTCTCTTGGCCGCTGCTGCATACTGGGCCGAGGGTTTTAAAATGGTATCCACAATGACGCCTAAATCTTTTTCCTGGGTGGTGGCTCCTAATGTGGAACCTTGCATTGTGTAACCATAGTTTGGGTTGTTCTTCCCTAGGTGCATAACTTTGCACTTGTCCACATTAAATTTCATCTGCCATTTTGATGCCCAGTCTTCCAATTTATCAAGATCCTCTTGCAATTTTCCACAATCCTCTTGGGTTTTAACAACTTTAAATAGTTTTGTGTCATCTGCAAATTTGATAACCTCACTCGTTATTCCACTTTCCAGGTCATTTATGAATATGTCAAAAAGCAGTGGACCCAGCACAGATCCCTGGGGTACACCACTATTCACCTTTCTCCATTGGGAAAATTGGCCATTTAGCCCAACCCTCTGCTTTCTATCTTTTAACTAGTTCCTGATCCACAGTAGTACATTGCCTCCTATCCCATGACTCTTTAGTTTTGCCAAAAGTCTCTGATGAGGGAACTTGTCAAAGGCTTTCTGAAAGTCCAGATACACTATATCAACCGACTCACCTTTGTCCACCTGTTTATTCACACCTTTAAAAAAACATAACAGATTAGTAAGACAAGATCTTCCTTGTCTAAAGCCATGTTGGCTGTCTCCCATTAGGCCATGACTATCTACATGCTGAGTAATTTTATTCTTTATGATGGTTTCTACCATTTTTCCCGGTACTAACGTCAGGCTCACCGGTCTGTAGTTTCCCAGATCACCCCTGGAACCCTTTTTAAATATTGGCGTTACATTGGCGATCCTCCAATCTTCAGGTATTAGAGATGATTTTAAAGATAGTTCACAGATTACTAATAGCAGGTCTGCTATCTCATCTTTCAGTTCCTTCAACACCCTTGGATGTATACCATCCAGCCCAGGTGATTTGCTACTCTTCAGTTTATCTAATAGTTGTAATACATCTTCCCGATGTATCGATATTTCCTTCAATTCTTCCACACCTTTAAATACCACTTCAGTCATGGGCAACATCCCTACATCTTCCTCAGTAAAGACCGAAGCAAAGAATTCATTCAGTCTCTCCGCTATCGCCTTGTCGCCTCTTAGTGCCCCTTTAACCCCTCTATCATCTAATGGACCAACAGACTCTCTCACAGTTTTTTTTCTACGAATGTACCTGAAAAAGTCTTTATTTCGCGTTTTTGCTTCCGCAGCAAGCTTCTTCTCAAATTCTCCCTTTGCCTGCCTTATCAATGCTTTGCATTTGACTTGCCAGTGCTTGTGCTGTTTCCAGGTTTTGTCGTTTGGCTATTTTTTCCATTTCCTGAAAGATGCTTTTTTGGCAACAACAGCCTCTATGACCTCACCTTTAAACCATGCTGGCAGTTTTTTGGACTTCCTTCTACTTTTCTTAAAGCGTGGAATACAGCTGGTCTGGGCTTCCAGGATAGTATTTTTCAACAACACCCAAGCTTGATGTAAGTCTTTAACCTTTGCAACTGCTCCTTTTAGTTTTTTCTTAACTATTTTCCTCATTTTATCATAGTCTCCCTTTCAAAAGTTAAAAGGTAGTACTGTGGATTTCCTTACTATCCCTCCTCCACTAATTAAATCAAAGGCGATCATGCTATGATCACTATTGCCAAGTGGCCCCAACACCCTTATCTCTTGCACTAGATCTGGTGTTCCACTAAGGACTAGGTCTAATATGGCTTCCCCTCTGGTCGGTTCATGAACCAGCTGCTCCAAGAAGCAGTCATTTATTTCATCTAGGAACTTTATCTCCCTAGCATGTCCTGCCATGACACTGACCCAGTCGATACCGGGGTAATTGAAATCACCCATTATTATTACCGCACTGTAACTTTTGTTAGCTTCCTTGATTTCTTTGAGCATTTCATCATCCATTTGTTCATTCTGGCCCTTTTTACATGGAATTTCAATCCATAGAGATTCTACAGCAAATTTTGTTTCCTGCAAAACTTTAATCCTTTCTGACTCAATGCCCTCTCTAACATAGAGTGCAACCCCTCCACCAATTTGATCAGCTCTATCATTACGATATAGTTTGTACTCAGGTATCACAATGTCCCATTGGTTGTCCTCCTTTCACCATGTCTCTGATATTCCAATCATATCTAACCTCTCATTTAATTCTATATACTCTCCCATCTTATTTTTTAGACTTCTAGCATTTGCATACAAGCATTTTAGAGACTGCATTTTATTCATATTAATTTGGCTATTGGTAGACATGGGTAATTTGGGATCTTTAAGCTCTGTCTGCTCCATACTCGAGGGCATTTGGGCTACTTTACTCTTTTTTGGAACCTCTCTGCTTTTGGTAGCATCCTTCAAGGATACATTCTTCCGAACCATCCGCTCTTGGACGACTGTCAGCTTTCCCCTATTATCTAGTTTAAAAGCTGCTCTATCTCCTTTTTAAAGGTTAATGCCAGCAGCCTGGTTTCATCCCAGTTAAGGTGAAGACCATCCCTTCGGAAGAGCCCCTCCTTTCCCCAGAATGTTCCCCAGTTCCTAACAAATCCAAAACCCTCATCTCTGCACCATTGTCTTATCCACGCATTGAGACTCCAGAGCTCTGCCTGCCTTTGGGTCCTGCGCGTGGAACGGGAAGCATTTCGGAGAACGCTACCCTGGAAGTTCTGGATTTCAACTTCCTACCTAAAAGCCTAAATTTAGCCTTCAGAACCTCCCTACCACATTTTCCTATGTCATGGTACCAACTTGTACCAAGACAGCAGACTCCTCCCCAGCACTATCTAAGACCTTATCTAGGTGGCACGTGAGGTCCGCTACCTTCGCACCAGGCAGGCATTTTACCAGGCGATCCTCACGTCCACCAGCCACCCAGCTACCTACATGCCTAAGATCGAATCACCAACTATAACAGCTGTCCTAACCCTTCCCTCATGGGCACATGGCCCTGGAGAAACTTCCTCAGTGCGAGAGAGTTTTACATCATCTGGAGGACAGGTCCTAGTTACACACCACAAATCTCCAGAAGATAACCCTGGCATGCAAGTCCATATCTGGAAAGATACAACATCTTCTTAAACCCAAAGGGCCCTCGTAAACACAGCATCAGTCTCCTCACACTTATTTAAAAACCCCTTTCCTCAGACACTACCAGAATACCACTACTAATCATTTTACTTAAACCAAGTCCCTCTGAGAACTGCATAACACGACCATGAAGCCAGTGCCATTTTCTATTACTCATCACTTGCTCACCTCCTATTTCTATACATGGGCAACCCCCACACCCTCATGCATACTGATGCTCCCTATACTCACACACACATGCTAAATCAGCTTGTGGCAACCCCCATCAAACATGTCACCCGCAAACCGCATAGACTTATACAAATCATACCCCAGCCCACAGCTATTTCTGCACACAACAACCCTATACTAGGTTCTCCCGTCACATGCACACTCATCAACACTAGATTGGTTAGAAATAAAATCAACACAATCACAGACTACTTTCTGTCAAACAAAACACATCCTTTGCATCACCGAAATCTGGCTCAAAGACACAGATTAAGCCATCATCAACCAGATCACACCTGCAAACTACACTGCCTTCCACTGCCACAGAACACACAAGAGAGGTGGAGGTATGTTAATTCTCACTAGAACCATACTATACAAACCCCTCATAGCTCTGGGTGATTTCAATCTAAGCTCAGCAAACAACAAAGAAGCAATGGCATTCTTGAGGGCAATGGAGTCATTTCAATTCAATCAAATCATCACCTCACCAACCCATCAGCTAGGGACAATGCCTGACCTCATTTTCATTCCAAAGACAATGACCAAACAGAACCTCATAACAACTCCATCAATCATGCCCATATCATAATCAGACCACCACCTCATAGCTTTCAAGATGCGTCTAAAAAGACCACTGACACCACAACCCAGCAACACACAGAAAGATTTAAGAACTTTCACAATGAAAGGATCTTGGAAGAAATAACCCCAAACCTGAACCATGACATGCCTAACCTGGACATAGACATTAAAAACTGGCACAAAACCATCCTTGCTACTGCAGCAGCCCCAAGCAAGGCCCACAAAAACACACAAAAAGTTTCAGCCCCATGGTACTCTTCTGCGATGAAGCAAATGAAACAAACTACTACAACAACTGGAGAGACAATGGAGACAGACAAAATCCACCACCATCCTTACAATATTGTTTTATTGTACACCTCCCTGACGCTCCAGCAAGGGCAGTATATCAAACCTCGCAAATAAAGATAAAATAAAGATAAAGATACACAATACAGACAAAAACATCATGAATATAACAACATAATAAATAAAGCCAAACAACAATTCTACACCAACCGCATAATGAAATCAACCAACAAAACTCGTGAACTGTTTGAAACAGCAAGGACACTCATAAAAGACCCAGCTCAACAAACTGACCCAGAAATAAACCCACAGGTATTGTAAACCACCTAATAACAAAAAAAAAACAACCTATAAAAGCCTTCCTGATCCTAATCTCAACCAACCCAGATACATTTCCTACAACAACATGGAATGAGTTTCATAAACTAAGCTACCAACAAAAAGAACATATCATTATATCCCTCAACACCACCACCTCACGATCAGATCCATGCCCCACATCCTGAATTAAATCCACGAAGAAGCAACTCATACACCTCATACACAAGATAGTAATAATGGCCTTCAACCAAGGATATATGCCAAATGTGCTCAAACATGCTACCATACATCCAATACTAAAAAAACTCATTACTCCACAAATCTGGCCCAAAATCCTACCGCCCTATACCCAGTCTACCTCTCATGGCAAAAATTATGAAAAAGTGATACAGAGGCAAGTACAAGACTACCTAGACCTACATGCCCCTCTAGACTCCCATCAGCATGGTTTTAAACCAAACCATAACATCGAAACACTACTAACCTAACTTTTGGATATCGTCATTAGGGGAATCGACAACATCAAAACTGAATTCCTTCTCACATTTATGGACATATCAGCTGTATTTGACACAGTATCCCATAGTATCTTATTACAATGCCTTCAGAAAAATGGCATACATGGCACAATACTAAAATGGTTCTAGTCACATTTCAGCCACAGGCAGCAACAAGTAAAATGTGGCAAGCACAAATCATCTCCCTCCACTCCAACCCAGGGCATTCCCCAAGGATCATCAGTCTCATTCATGCTCTTCAATATCTACATACAACTTATCTGTAACATAATCCAGCACCATAATTTACAATACAGAATATAAGCCAATGATATCATGGTCTTTGACCCAATTAACATTCAAAACCCTGCCATCCTACCCATAACCAGCTGTATGGAAGAAATTATCAGCTGGCTAGACACTAACAACCTAGCAATAAACTTCTACAAAACAGAGGCATTAATCATCACCAGAGACACATCTTCACATCTCCACAAGAAATCTGCCTATTACACCACACCATCAAAGTACAAAAAGAGGTCAAGTATTTTGGCGTTATCTTAGACCAAATCCTCACGCTACAAACTCAAATAAAGAAAACCACTGCAAATGCCTACCACAAGATGAAGCTACTCAAAAATCTGAAACCATTACTTAGTCATGAGCTGTTTTGCACTGTTTTTCAAGCAATTGTCACACCAATCTTGGATTACTGCAACATTATTTATCAAGGTTTACCCAAAAGCTCCATCTACTCCTTACAGTTGGCACAAAATACAGCCGCTCATATACTCACGGGTACCCACAAACAAGACTACATTACCTCAAACCTAACCATTTACACTGGCTCCCAATACACTCAAGCACCAAGTACAAAACAATCCTAATAATCTTCAAGATCATACACAAATCCTCTGCAAAAATTCTACAGGAACTAATCAACCAAGACACCAGCACCTGACCCAGGAGAACAAGCAATAAAAATATGATCGTGACTCCTCCGGAATACAAGAAATCCAACCAGACCACCTCCGCAGGAGCACTTTCCCTCTCTGCCCCAACACTACGAAACACCCTACCGGAAGACATCAGAGCAACTATGGATATCAAGGACTTCAGCAAAAAACTAAAGACTTATATCTATTATGAATACTTTGGAACATCACTTAAACCATACATAAACTTTGTACACTTGCCACTCCAAACAGACTACCTTACTGTATATACTGCTCTGTATATAGTTCCTCCCCCCACACACTTTTTATACAAGTTGAACGTTTTAAAGATGTTACCATGTTTAGCTGTGTTTTTTAATGTAGCAGTCAACATTGATTTCTTATTTGCAAAGTTTAATGTTTAATGTAAACCACTCTGACTGAAGGATAGAGTGTGATAAAAAAAACCTGTTAAATAAATCTATCACTATAGAGCTTTCTTGAGCTGGAAAGAGTTGGAAACCAGACTGCGATTAAAATTAACCATAGAAATTAAGCAATCAACAGAAGATTGATTCTGAGACTCAGCAGTGGAGAAATGTTCTAAAAAGGCTAATATCGATAGTGAGAGTACTTGCTACTCAAAACCTTGCACTGCATGGGATATCAGACCAGTTGTTCATGCCAAATAATGGTAACTTTCTCAAAATCGTGGAGTTAATGGCAGAGTTTGATTCAGTACTTAAGGAGCACCTAAGGAGAATAACCTCCAAAAAACACACACTACCTACCTTGGAAAAATAGCTAAAAATGAGATCATCCAGTTATTCTCCTCACAATTAAAGAGGAAGGTTTTGGAACACCTGAAGTCTGTGAAATATTGCTCTGTTATTCTAGATTGCACCCCTGACATCAGTCATACAGAACAAATGACTTTAATAGTGTGTTTTGTTACAGCAGAAGAACCTTTAAAAAATGAAATGTCAGCGGTAACCATCAGAGAACATTTCTTGGAATTCATTGCCAAAGATGACAGCACAGGAGCTAGGATGACAGATGTGCTGCTTCAAAAGTTAAAGAACATGGACACTAACATTGCTGATATGAGAGGACAGGGCTATGATAATGGAGCCAACATGAGAGGAAAAAGAAGTGGTGTACAGGCTCGGGTGCAGGAGCTAAATCCAATAGCTTTCTTTGTTCCTTGTAGCTAACATTCATTGACCTTGGTGGTGAGTGATGCTGCTTCTTCTTCTCTTGACGCTTTTATGTTCTTTGTCGCTATTCAGGGTATATATGTATTTTTTTCTGCATCCAATCATCGATGGCAAATTCTAAAGCACCATCTGGGAACATTGCATCTTACATTGAGACACCTGAGTATGACAAGATGGGAAAGTCGTGTGGAAGCAGTAAAGGCTCTCCTCAACCAGATTGGGAAAAGTGGATGATTCTATAACTGCAGTTATGGAAGACGATGCTTTGACAGGAGCCACTCGGGTCAAAACAATAGCAGAAGGAACAGGAATCTTGAACAATATCTGCAGTTTAAAATTTCTGTGTCGTTTGGTGCTGTGGTATGATATTCTACTAGACATAACGCTAACAATCAAGATATTTCAAAGGGTTGATATCAAACATTCTGCAGCACTAACACAACTGGAGGCTATAGAGTTATACCTCCAAAATTATTGTTCTGATGCAGGATTCAAAAATATCCTGAAAAATGCACAGAGGTTGACAGAGCAATTTGATATTGATGCCTGTTTTCCAGAACCATTAAGGTCTCATCGTAAAAAAGCACATTTTGATTATGAGCACAAGATACTCCTATCACTGATCTAAAACAACAATTCAAAGTAAATTTTTTCTTCAAAGTCCTTGATGCTGCAATTTAGTCAGTTGATGAACGATTCTTGCAGCTGAGAGAACACTGCAGGATGTTTGAGATTCTGCAGTATACAGCATTCCAAAACTTCAAGATATGGCACCTGATGTCATCCAACAAAAGGGTGCTGAACTTGAGAAAGTGCTCTCTAATGGTGAACTACATTACATTGATGCAGTTGATTTATATGATGAACTGAGGACTTTTTCTAGACATGTGGTAGCAGACTCTTCACCAAAGGATGTACTGGAGAACATATACCAAAAAATATTATCTACTATATTCCAAATGCTTCCACAGCCCTGCGCATACTTTTGACTCTTCCAGTAATAGTTGCAAGTGGAGAAAACAGCTTTTCAAAACTAAAGCTGATACAAACTTATCTGCATTCCACCATGGCCCAATAATGGCTAGTTGGACTTGCAACAATATCAATTGAGCATGAGCTTGCACTAACCTTAGATCTTAAAGAATCAAGTCGGATCTTTGCAGCCTAGAAGGCACAGAAAGTACTCATCTGACTTTGGTGCTGCTTGTAAATTCTCACCACTAAAGGCAGACTGGGATTGCGTTCCTCATGCCAGGCCCTGTTGATGTACAGCTAAGACCTGACAGCTGCCAATACCGGAGGGCTCAACCCAAAGGGAAGGTAGCTGCTATAGACAGAAGACAATACCTGCTGTCCCAGGTCTGGGGGTACTTCATCCAGTATGCATTATGCCCAAAGACACAATCTACAAGTCCATGCCTGCAATATAATAATTCCAGGCCTGGATTGACCCTGATAGGAGAATCTGGAGCCAGTTGGCAAGTCTAAATTGTGTGTAGTGTGGCAGGTGAAATGTGGTATAGAGATATCCTGAAACAACTTTGGTAATATGAAGCTGCCATTTTTAGTCTTCATTTTTTTAATGTTTCAGAACAGAAGAACCTTTAAAAAAATGAAACGTCTGCAGTAACTGTCAGAACATTTCCTGGAATTCATTGACATAGATGACAGCACAGGAGCTGGGATGACAGATGTGCTGCTTCAAAAGTTAAAGGACATGGACATTAACATTGCTGATGTGAGAGGATGGCTATGATAAGCACCATCTGGAAACATCACATCTTACATTGAAACCCCTCAGCATGACAGGATGGGAAAGTTGTGTGGAGGCAGTAAAAGCAGATTGTATTTAGGTAGATGGTGTTGCAGCCCAGAAGGCACGTAAAAACCTTAGACCTTAAAGAATCAATTTGGATATTTGCAGCCCAGAAGGAACGGAAAGCATTCATCTGACTTGGGCGTTGCCCATAAATTCTCACCACAAATGATAGACTATGATTGCACTCCTCATGCCAGGACCTGCAGGTGTGCAGCTAAGATCTGGCGGCTGCCAGCACCAGAGGGCTCAACCCAAAGGGAAGGTAGTTGCTATAGGCAGAAGACAACACCTGCTGTCCCAAGTCTGGGGGTACTTCATTCAATATGCATTTTTCCCCAAATCTTAGACTGCTCTCTCTTTTGCCACGTCACCTTTTACTGACCTGAACAGTTACAAAGACCATCCGGCCTATCTGGTCTGCTTATTCATGCCAACTATATATCATTCCATGCCAAAATATAATATATTGTGGACTACATGCTACAGAAAACCATTTACCATATTTCCAAATGTGTCTGCTGTCCTGCACATTTTTGATACTTTCAGTAATGCTCGCAAGTGGAGAAAATAGTTTCTCTAAACTAAATCAAATGAAAACCATTTCTGCTCCTCTTTGACCCTGGAATGTTGGCCTTGATACTATTCAATCAAGAATGAACCAGGTGCCTAAATTCTGTATGTTAAGGAATGAATTCAGATTCTTACAGCCCAGAAACTACTGAAAGCACTCGTCTGACTTTGTGAAGATGTGCAGTGTCATTGCCAGAAAAGTCTTTCCATAAACTCACTTTGAACAATTCTCGCAGCTCAGAGAACACTGCAGGATGTTTGAGATCTGATACGACGGTGCAAAACTTTTAGCTATTGCACCTGATGTCCTCCTACAAAAGTCTGCTGAAATTGAGAATGTGCGCTCTAATGGTGAGAACTGCATGACGTGGATGCAACTGACGCTCTTCAGGCATGTATTAGCAAACTTGACAGCCTATAGATATATAATTACCTGTCTTCTGTAGTTGAATATGGAGTTTAATTGCTTGTTTATGTATTTCAAGGTACCCCTGATTCAGCATGCCATAAAACATTGACCAACATTGGGATGCATCAAACTTTCCATCGTGGCTGTAGTCTGCTTTATACAAGGGCTAGATAAGTATTTTAAAATATTCTCCATATGTTTTGCTTTTGTAAGATTAGAGTTCTCGTGACTATTGATTAGAACATTTGAGGTTCTGGAAGATATTTATTACTGTGGCTTCTCTAAGGCATGAGTAGTAGATTGATTTCCTCCACATTATCAAATCGTCTTTTTGATTTGGTTGGGTCTCTGACTGGAGTTTTGAGGAAGTCCCGCCCCCCTGCTCCGGGTGGGGGGTGGATTTCATCCCTCGCTTCATGCAATTGATTGTCTTGAGCCGCCCCCTGAGGGCCACCATATCACCTTAAGAGAATAATATTAAAAATAACTTTTCAAGCCTAAGAACCTTTCAGTGCATTTAAAAGGGGTTTAATAAAACTGCTCCAGGGGTTATGTGAATAAAAGTGCATGCAGTGGCAAGAAGGAGCACGCTTTTCCATGCCCCACGTGTAGCCATGGTCAGGCAGTGAGTCTGGGCGGAGCACAGGCAGAGCTGCAACTTAAGTGTGCTCTTTATGAAATATGCTCATATACATGTAATTTACATACTAATATTAACATTTGCTCCTGAGCAGGCATATCTGTCTGCACCTTCAATCTAGCCGTGATTTCTGCCTTAGTATTTTATAGACACAGAGAGAGATCATTAGAGAAAAACATCATGCTTGGCAAGGTTGAAGATCAACACAAAAGGGGAAGGGCAGCAATGAAATGGATTGATACCTTAACAGCAGCGAAAGATGCCACTCTATCAAACAATTAACCGCCTAACTGAAGACTGAACGCAGTTTAGGACTATTATTCAAAGGGTCACCATGAGTCAGCACTGACTCGATGGCACTTAACAATAACAAAAATAGGCGCCTACTTGGTCTTCACACAGGTAGCCTGTTAACAATAGTACCCTTCACTTTGATAAGAAATTCATTTAAACATATGCCTTTTCAGTGACATAAAAAGACACTTTTTAGAAAGGCTGCATATGTGGTTGCGGGAACATCCAAATGAAAACATTTGCAAATTTATGTTCATCTTAGAAAAAAGGGTGGGCTTGTGTAAGTCTGATGTAAAATGGACATATCTCTACCCTTCACCATGGATATGTGCTTTAAGTCAAAGAAGGAAGCGCAGCAATGCACGGGGATGGCCATTCATATGCAGAGGGAAACGCTAGCCCTTCTGGATTCACTGCAATCTGGCTTTGTCCTCTACATTCTACAGAAATGGCTCTTGCCAAAGTCTCCAGCAACTTGTTCCTTACCAAATTAAAATGCCTTTACTCGATCCTCATCTTTCTTGAACTTTCTGCTGCCTTTGAAACTGTTGATCACCACCTTCTCCTTGATATCCTGTCTTTGCTGGTTTTTAGGAGTTCTGTTCTATCATTTTTTTCTCTTCCATCACACTTTTAGTATATGTTCTGGTGGATCCTCCTCTACTGCCATCCTGCTTTCAGTTGGTGTACCTCAGGGCTCATGCCTTGGGACCAGCACTGTACCTAGCCCTGTGCAAGTGATGCAGCCGCACAGGGTGCAAAGAAATAGGGGTGCATTTGCCAGCCTCTTCTCCCCCACCCCCACACTGCTGCCCTTGCTCCGTCTCTGCTTTTCATATTTCCTTTGCATTAGCGGCAGCAGCGGAGCAGACAACAAATTGAAAAAAAAATGCAGGTCTTTCCAATTTCCTCCTAGTATACAGGTCTGATCCTCCTCTGACGTATGCCCGCATCAGAAAAGGGAGGGACCAAACCAGTCATTCAAATGCAGGTCTTTGCAACTGCATGCTTGAATGGCTGGTCTTGTCCCTCCCTCTTCTGACACAGGCATATATCAGAAGAGGGCAGGATCAGACCTGCATGCTAGCAGGAAATCGGAAAGACAGGCTTTTTTTTTTCTTTTTTTTTTTTAAACTTTTATTTTCATTTTACAACAAACAAAAGTAACAACACACCAAAAGAAACAAATACACACATACAATAAAGAAGGCAACCCCAATTACCCCCCACCCCAATGCTTCTTCTCTAAGCTGATAAGAGTCATCATATAAGCGCTTACATACAACAATTATTGTACATCAAACAAACAGAAGTAGAATCTATGATACCGGATGAGCCTATGACAGAGATTAATACAGAATCAAACAGTCAACTGAGAGCATTGAATAGTTTGAACATAATCGTTGAGCGTCTTCTAGCAAGACCAATAGTGAATGGTTTGAACGGAAGAGGCTGACATACAAGGTATTTGCGCATAGTTACAATAAAGACAGATATGATTCACCACTCATTAGAGCTCAAATAAGAGCTATTTTCCCAATATTTCGTGATTAAGGAAATAGGAAATAGCAATGCCCAACTTAAAGGCTAAAAGGAAAGGAAGCCAATTCAGGAAGAGAGGGGAACCCCGCAGGTGAACGGAGCCCCACAATCCTCCAAGAAAGGGGTTCCGGAAAATATAAAATAGAATGAAGACGACCTCAGACCCGACTCCAGTAATACTGTAATACGGGACAAGCATACTTAACAGGAGTTTAGTAGACCAAAGGCCACATGGCATGTCCAGCATCAAGTGCTCTGGATGGAATTCCAATTGGCTAACCTATCAGGAGTATATGTCCGCTTGGGATAGCAGTACTGAGGAGATAAGAAAAAATCTGATCTAGATTGTGAGTGATGGGGGGGCTGGGAAAAGGTGAGCTCTAAGTCGGAGGGGCAAAGCAGCCTCCACACATCCACCCACGCAAAATCCCTCATCAGAGCCGGCAGGGTACAGAGACTCCTGGGTGGACCACTCGCTCTAGGCGGCAGTCCATCCACCAAAGGATCAAACACTTGGTGGAAGTCACCGCCGAGCAACAGCAACAGGGTCATCCACATTCGGAGCACAAATACAAATACACGCACACCCACAATCTCCAACCACAAAACACACACAGGCCCAGCTACCCTCCCCATCAGAGCCAGTATCCATGACAGTGGTTGGCAAAGATTTCTCAACCAAGATGGCTACCCCGCACCGCTTGGAAACGGCGAGAGAATAGGCAGCCACCATATAAGGTTTAGCAGTAAGTTTCAGTGGTTCAACGGAGATGAAATGGGTTTCCTGAAGAAACACCGAATCAGTATGGTCATGATTGAAATAACTAAGGAGGGTCATACTTTTGATTGGACTATTGATGCCTCTTACGTTCAGTGACAAGAGCTTACATAAGGCCATACAACAAAGTCAAACATTCTGAGAAAGAAACATGATGGCGCACCGAGTTGCGCAATGTCCCTCATATCAACTATAAATGACTGTACACACGATATGATAGAAAATAAGCCAATAAAAATCATGAAGCGCCCTATATAACAGTAGGAGCACCGAAGTGCCTTAGAGAAGAAGCAAAACCCCAGAAATTACTGGCGACCTGATGTCTGCGGGGTGAAACCCCAGAGAAGGCCTAAATTGAAACATATAACCGGTATAGCTGTGCGTGCTCCGAATCCAACCGATGTGCACATCATGGAGGAAAAGGAGACCAAGAAAGGTAGATATAAAAGAAAGAAAGGTCCAGGCAGTCTCTATTCCAAGCAATGATCACCGCATCGAGCCATTCAAAATGGCGGGCAGTTCCAGCGGAGTCCATCTGAGTTGTTGACTTAGCGCATCTGGTCTGCCTCTTTGGAGTCTAAAAATGTTGCTAGCAGAGCAGGATCTTCGAAGGTTCTAGTTTGGTTATGGAGAGTCACTCTGAGCTTCGCTGGATATAAGAGGCCAAAGCGAGCCTGTAACTGTTGAAGTCTAGGTCGAAAAGCAAGGAGTCCCTTCCGCCGGTCAACTGTGGGCTTTGCCAAGTCGGGGAAGAAAGAGACTTTATGATCTTCAAACTGCAGATGTTGAATCACCCGGGCAGCTTTGAAAATTTGCTCAACTTGCTGATACCTCAGTAAACGAAAGATAATAGGCCGGGGGGTCGTCCGATTGAGTGCGATGTTGGTAGGAGCACGATATGCTCGGTCAATTTCCAGATCTCTGTAAAAGGTAATCTTCAGCAAGGAGGGGAGAGTTTTGACCAGAAATTCTCTGATATCTCCTGCTTCCGCCCCCTCCGGTACTCCTATGAGCCTTACATTGTTACGACGGGCTCGATTATTGCAATCCTCTAACTCTTTTTGAAGATTCTGTATCTGACGCTCAGCCTTGTCCAGGTGCACCAAGCGCACCGCGTGCGAATCGAGGACCCCCGCCATGTTGTCCAGCCGTAGTGAAAGACCTTCAAGCCGGTCCTGAAGCATACCAAAATCTTCTCGCATGGCTCGGAGCACTTCTCCGTTGGACTGTACCAGTTCCTTCACACCACGTATTTCCTCCAAGATCTCCTGTTGCATTTCGGGGCTTACCCGAAGTGGAACCAGCTTTGGTGGGGAAGACAACTCTGTTTTGGAGCGTTTTCCATGTGAAGAAGAGGGAGACCCGAAGTCCAATCGCACTGGTTTGTGGGCCGCCATTCCCCCCAAGGCACCCCGGTAAGTTCGGAGTAAAATATTAAGTTTGTGCAGATATTAAGTCAGGATTCTGAGTAGGCCCCTCGGGAGCTTCAGCGCGAAGCGTCTACCCCGCTGGACATCAGGCTCCGCCCCCCAGGCTTTTTTTTTTTTTTTTTTTTTTTTCAATTTTATGTCCATTTTGCTGCTGCCACCACCGCTGACAAGAAACATGAAAAGCAGTGGCGGGAGAAGGGCAGGCAGCGTGGGAAGCCAGCTGGACATGGAAGTGTGGGGTAAGGCAACATGGAGAGATGCTGGGCATGGGGCAAATGGCAAACCTGTGATGGGGTAGGGGGCACACCAGATGTGCAAATTGCACAGGGTGCATTTATGGCTTGGTATGGTCCTGCTTAGGACCTCTACTTTTCTCTCTCTTCACTCAGTCCCTTGTTGCACTTAACTCTTCCCATGGTTTTCAGTACTATCTTTATGCTGATGACTTCAAGATTCTCAGATCTATCTCTTGGGACGTGAATTATCTCCAGGAATCCAGGCCTGGATCTCTGCTTACTTATTCAACATTGCTGCCTGGATGTCTCACCGCCATCTGAAATTGAACGTGGCCAAAACTGAACTCCTTATCTTTCACTCTGAATTCACCTCCCCCTTCCTTCCTTCCTTCTCTGTTTCTGTGGATAATACTACACTCCCCTTGTTTCCTCAGCTTGGAACCTTGGGATTATCTTTGACTAGATTCTCTCTTTCTCTGCACACATCTAACAGATATAGTAGCTAAAACCTGTTGCTTCTTTCTATTTAAGAGATCTTGACAAGGTTTCTAGGACTCTAGGAGTCAGCTTCAAAATGTAGGTGCTGGCTCAGTCAAAGTGCTTCCTACCTCCCAAAAGGTGTGTTACAGCTCCTTTTTTAAAGGCCTGATTTACTATTTTCCCATTTTCTATGGAGATCCTGCTGCCACCATACAGCAGCTTCTCTCTCTCATTTCCCACAATCCAGCATCCCCCATCTTCCCTTTCCCCTTCCCATCCTCCTAGCATCCAGCATCATCACCCCCTCCCCTTTGCCAGCATATCTCCTTCCTCCCTTTTTCCCTCCCTCCTCCACAGCCCAGCATATCCCCACCTAGCCTTCCTTCCCCCTTCCCCAATAGCCAGCATACCTCCCTTTCCTTTCTAATTCCTTCCCCCTCCAATAGTCTAGCATCATCTCCCCTGTCCCTCCTCAAAGTCCATAGTCCTGCATCTATTTCCCGCTCCTCCTTTTCTTCCCCTCCCTCATAGCCCTATATTTCCCAACCCCTTCAGGCAGTCCTCCTCCATTATCTCTCCTCCCCCTCTGACCCAGTTTCAGCCCCTTCTCTCCCTCCCCGAGTCCCCACCTGCCAAAGTGTATGCCCTGTAGCACTATACAAATGATTAGTAGTAGTAATAACTATTTTACGAACATACATGTGGGAAAAATTAGCGTGGGAACCTTTGCAACTCACACGCATAAATGCCAACATTTCAGATCGGGCACATGCACAGTACATCTTGGTACTTACCTGTGTATCCTGGCCATCTTGCAAACTTAAATGTGCAGCCACTCTTAATCACAGAGGCATTGCTGTTTACCTCATTTCGTTCTGGAGGAGGAAATATACATTGGGGAGGGGGATATTCAAAAGCATTTACATGGTTTGCAGGCTTGCAAACGGTGTAAATGTCGCTCAGTGGGTTATTCAATAGCACTAACGTAGTTAGTGCCTCTGAATATGTGAGTGCCGGTGCTGCACATCCCAGAGCTAGCCGGTTAGCGTCGGGGCGTGCCAGGAGTGTTGCGGGGCAACACCTGTCGATAATGGGGCAGCGGCAATGTTGAGCTGCCGCGCTGTTACTGACATGCGTCCAGTAAAGGCTGGGCTAACTTTCATTGCAGAAAATCACCAGGCACTGGCTGAATATCGCAACTGTCCAGTTAGCTTCCTGGCAATCCAGCCAATCTGGATTTTCAATATTGAGACCCAGATATGGCCCTGGCATTGATATGGCCCTGGTTTCAACAGTGGTGGCTAGATGCATAAGATTGACTTGCCACTGCTGCTGAATATCCCCCTCCCGCCCCCTAATTCCCCCCCAGGGGATTAACTGGGATATCTTCCTTGGCCAATTTGCAAGTGAAACAGCCAAATCTACACATAGAAGTGCTCAAGATTTCTTTTTAAAAAATGCACTTATGCGGTCAGTAGAGATGTGCATTGGACAAACATTTTTGGTTCATTTGGACTTTTTACTTTTCAGAAGTTTTTTCCGTTCATTTCACATTCTTGTTTTAAGAAAAGTATTTTAATGCATATATGAACTATGTTAAATAAGCATGATGTGGTGTATATCTCATCACAAGTGAGAAAAGGAATTAAGGAAGTAACTCAGATTCCAGGCCAGGATTTCCTCAGTGCTAGCGCTGAGAAAACGAGAGCTCCTTCTCCAGGCAATCCAGGATGGTGGGGCTGGAAGAGATGGAGCTAGCCCTAGTATATAAAAGCCTAGGAGCAGAGCAAGAGCTCAGTATCAAGAAGAGACTGGAGCTTTGAGGACCTACCAGAATGTTTGGCTGCCTGAAGCCTCAGAAACGGTAAAACTTTGCTTTGCATTTAAAAGTCTTGGCTAAAAGCTCTGCTTTGATTTGCAAGAAGCTTTAGAGAAAACTTAGCTTTGCTTCTCAAGGAATTGTGAATAGAAGTATTTTGATTTTAGAAGAAGTTTTGGTTACAACCTGTTTTTTTAAAAGCAGTTTTGGACAATCCTGACAGTGGATGGTATGGGTTTGATTCAAGACCAAAGTAAGAGAGAGAGACAGGGGTGGAGTCAGGAGGGCCGCTAGGAAGCCCAACTGAGACAGTGATTTTAAAGTTTTGTTTGTTCAAAGAACTGCCAAGAAGGTGTTAGATTGAGGCAGGAATTTAAGTCCTCAGTAGGGAAGACTGTATTTAAAGTGTGGCTCAAGTGACTGAGAACAATGGGTCTGATATTCATAGGTATATACACGGTTTACAGACCTATAAACCGTGTAAATGCACCTACGTGGGACATTCAGTGGCACTAACATGGTTAGTACAGCTGAATATCCATGGGTACCGTTGCTACACACGCGGATGATAACCAGTTAGCAGCGGGGCATTCTGAGGGCATTCCTTGGGCGGTTCTCTGGGATAACCAGTCAGTGGCGATATTCAGCCGCTGTCCGGTTATCCCTCAGCGGCGAAAGTAAGGCACAGCAAAGGCTGACCTAACGTTTGCTGCTGAAGCTAACCGGGCAGCGGCTGAATATTGCTGCTAACCAGTTAGCTTGCTGCTTCTGTAGCTGACCTTGATATTCAATGCCAGTGGCCGGATATGACCCCCAACTTTGAATATCTGGGTTTAAATATTCAGCGATTGCCGCTGAATATCAGGCCCAATGCGCTTTTTTTTTGGCTCTGGGGCTAAGTATGTCAGACTTTAATGTGGAGGGCCCCTACAATTCTTAAGGAGGTCTATAAATATTAAAAACAAAAAAGGACATCCTATGTCCTGGAACAAAAAACTACTGGGAAGGCTGGTACCAGGAGTACCGTATATCCTGATAAATATTTTTTCATTTATTTAACAGGGCTTTTATACCACTTTAGTCAATTCAGTTTACATTGTAACTTAAACTTGGTAATGTACATTAAATAGAGACATTGATAACTTGGATTATATATTAACTTTCTTCTGAGGTGATGGAGGGTTAAGGGATTTGCCCAGGGCCACAGGGAATATCAGTGGGGACTGAACACTGATCTCTGGGTTACCAAGCCACTGCTCTACCCATTAGACTACTCCTCCATTCCTGCAGAGGAATGGAACGTGGTCTTCCTCTGTCTCTGGACTATTTCATGTAGCTTAGCTGCTTGATGTCTGTCCAGATATCCAAAGAAGGAGACCAGGGCATTGAGATCAGACCTTAAGGATCAACAGTCAGAGGCTCGAGGTATGACAATAACATATGTTAATTCATAGGTTAATGTGCACTGTAGTATGCCTCAAATCTTTTAGAGCACAAACAAATGCACATCTGTAGTGGTCAGTGCCATTGTTGAGATCATAAGTGCTTTTCATTATAGACAGTAGATGTTAAATATAGCTTTATTTATATATTTGGTTCTGCAGCCTTGTTTCAAGACTATAAACCTGTTTTGTCTAGCAGAGATTTATTCCTTTTTATCATTTTCCAGCATCAACATACACCCACTTGACATTAAAAATGTATTTTTTTTACTGGTTAGATTTTATAGATGTGATTTGAATTGTAAAACTGTCCAATTAATTCCTTCACCGTCTGCTATTTCTGTTTGAATATTTTAAATGCTTAGGATTGTCTGCTTTATTTTCTTTCTGTAACAGTCTAATCTCTTGATTGAGAACCATTTCTTTCCATATCTGTTTAACCTACATTTTTGTTTCTAAGTTTTCCACCAGATTAGGATTGAGAAAAGTGGAAGGAAGGCCAAAAAACTGCCAGCATGGTTTATGGCAAGGTCAGAGAGATTGTTGTAGCCAAAAAAGCATCTTTACGGAAATGGAAAAAGGAGCCAAATGATGAAAATGGGAAACAATATACGCACTGGTATGTTAGATGGAGGCACTGAAAGAGAGAATTTGAAAAAAAGCTTGCCATGGAAGTAGAAATGCATAATAAAAACTTTATCAAGTACATTCATAGCAAAAAAAACCTGTGAGAGAGTCAGTTGGACCACAGGATGATAAGGGGCAAAAGGGAGGACAAGGCCATGGTGGAGAGACTGAATGAATTCTTTGCTTCAGTCTTTACTGAAGAAGATGTAGGGAAGTTACCCATGCCTGAAATGGTATTTAAACATGATATATTGAAAGAACTGAAAGAAATATCCCTAAACCAGGAAGATGTATTACAAGCATTTGATAAACTGAAGAGTAGCAAATCACCTGGACTGGATGGTATACATCCAAGGGTGTTAAAAGAACTGAAATATGAGAATGAAGACCTACTTTTATTAATCTATGAATTATTATTAAAATCATCTATAGTACCTGAAGATTGTAGAATAGCCTATATAACGCCAAATTTTAAAAAAGGTTCTGGGAGTGATCTGGGAAACTACAGACCGGTGAGCCTGACGTCAGTACAGGGAAAAGTGGTAGAAACTATTATAAAGAATACAATTACTGAACATGTAGATAGTCATGGTTTAATGGGAGAAAGTCAACATGGATTTAGCCAAAGAAAGTATGTTGTTCTTGTTAAGTGCCATCGAGTCGGTGTCGATTCATGGTGACCCTCTGGATAGTTGTTCTAAATTGTGTTCAGTCTTCAGTCAGGCGGCTCATTGTTGACAGACTGGTGCCCGTAGCTGCTGTTATTGTATCGATCCATCTCATTGCAGGCCTTCCTCTTTTGCATTGACCTTCTATCTTGCCAAGCATGATGTCTTTCTCTAATGATCTCTCTCTTCGCATGATGTGTCCAAAGTATGAAAGTCGAAGTCTTGTCATCTGAGCTTCTAAAGAAAGCTTAGGTTTGATCTCCTCTAGTACTGCCTGGTTTGTTTTTTGGGCAGTCCATGGTATACGCAGTATTCGCCACCAGTACCATAATTCAAAGGCATCAATTTTCTTCCTATCTTTTTCACTGTCCAGCTTTCACATCCATATGATGTTATCGAAAATACCATGGCTTGAACAAGTCAAATATCTGTATGGAGAGAGACATCTCTGCTCTTGAGAGTCTACTCTAGGTCTTTCATAGCCATTCTGCCAAGAGCAATGCGTCATCTGATTTCTTGACTGCTTGTTGCTTCTTTATTGATAGCTGATCCAAGTAGGTTAAAGTTGTTCACAATTTCAATTTCTTCTCCTTCAACGATGAACCTGTTGATTTTGCCAGTTGTCATGATCTTTGTCTTCTTTACATTAAGGTGCAGGCCCATTTTGAGACTATGTTATTTGATCGTGAGAAGCAAATGTTTCAGCCAGTAATGTTGCATCAGCGAAGGTTGTTGATGAGTCTTCCATCAATCTTCACGCCTCTGTTGTCTTCATACAATCCTGCTTCTCTGATGATTTGTTCTGCATACTCGAAATGGTATTTTGAGCCATCTTTTCCTGCCCCAGGGGTCCAGTATATGGTCATGAACAAGGCTAGCCTGACCACTACACATATGCCCAGGGAGGCACAATTTGGAAGGGCAGCATTAGAACAGCAGTGATGACAATAAATAAAAGTCAATGTTGCCAGCTCAAGGCCTGCTGTACCCCTGCCCCATCCCTTACAAACTTTCTGTTTTGGCTAGAGTGGGACACAGCAGGTCTTGAGCACAGATGTCAAAGGCCCAGCGCTATCATAACTGATTTTTGTTTAGTGCTCAGATCCAAGCACTAGCAGTACAGCAGCAGCGAATTAGGCCTGGAAAGGGGAAGGGAGTGGGAAGTGAGGAGGTGGGAAAGGAAGTAAAGATGCTGGACATCTGAGTGGGGAAGGGGAGATGTTGGACACCCTGGTAGAAGCCGCGCCAGCCTTGATTATGCATACCTTGAAAATAGCAGCATGTATATGCCCTCACACCCTGTAAAGATTATACATACTCTGTAAATAGTTACCCCAGCAATGTCCAAGTTACAGTACCTGTTCTCTGTACATACAGAGCAGCTCTGTCTGCTCTGTATAAGTTACTGTTGTATGTAAACCGCACTGATACTAAATAGCGCAGTATAGAAGAGACATTAAATAAATAAATAAATAAAGAGGCAGATGACAGAAGGTTTGCCTAGGATGGCAAATACCCTTAGGGCATCCCTGATCATGAGACTGCTTTTCCTTTCTAACTTACAATGCAAGAATGCTTCACTTGCATTGACAAGTATAAAGAAGCAAGCTTATGACAGTTTAACTAAGATATCTTTGAATATTGGCATGATATAGTGCAGTGTCTCAAAGTTTTGTATCTTCCACTGAAATTGATACAAATTCACAGCTTCCCAGGCTTTTTTACGATGACCATACAGTAGTGCTGATTTCAATCAGTTGGTCAGCACAGGTGCAATTTGACCATCAGCTTCATGGTTTTCTAGCTGGACTTTCACCTCTGGCTTTATTGTAACAGGTGCAATGCTGAGGAGTTGCTGAAACACTGGATTTGGGTTCATAACAAACGTCTCCTGGAACAGACTAAACTGGGATATGAAGGACATCATCAGAGGCACTAATCATCAGTTGTCACTCTAGTTCAGCTCTGTAGGAATGGTGAACTGGATCAGTTTAAGGCGCTCACATATTTTTTGTTCATATTAATAGTCTTGCCAGATGATTACTGTGTTAACTTGGAATCTTTCAACCCCCATCTGATTTTTACTTAGAGGCACTTGGGTTACATTTACTCTCTATTGGGATGCCTTCATTGTCCTGTTTTGCTAGTATCTTTCAAAGATACATCATGCCGAACCATGCGCTCTTGGGCAACTATCGGCTTCCCCCCATTATCTAGTTTAAAAGCTGTTCTATCTCCTTATTAAAGGTTAATTCCAGCAGCCTGGTTCTACCCTAGTTAGGGTAGAGCCCATCCTTTCAGAACCCCTCCCCCCTTGTCCAGAATGTTGCCCAGTTCCTAATAAATCCAAAACCCTCTTCCTTGTGCCATCATCTCATCCATGCATTGAGACTCTGTAGCTCTGCCTGTCTCTTGGGTCCTGCATGTGGGATGGGAAGCATTTCTGAAAATGCTACCTTTGAAAGTTCTGGATTTTAATTTTCTACCTAAAAGGCTAAATTTGGGTTCCAAAACTCCCCCCCCCCCCAAACACATACACTTTTCTATGTCATTGGTACCAATATGGACCAAGACAACAGACTCCTCCCCAGTAGTATACAAAAAACCTTGTCTATGCAGTGCGTGAGATCCATTATCTTTGCACCAGGCAGGCAGATAAACAGGTGATCCTCACATTCACCAGCCACCCAGCTATCTACATGCTTAATGATCAAGTCACCAAAAATAACTCTCATGCACTGTCCTAACCCTTCCCTCATGGGCACATGGCCCTGGAGACATATCCTCAGTGCAAATGGCTATTCCATCACATGGAAGACAGGTCCTAGCTGTCACCTGCCACATCAAGGCATATGTGTGGGAGTGTGTGTCTGTCTGTGTGTTGGCTGCAAACACCTTCCACAGCCCACACTGCCAGCACTGTTGCCAGTATTGGCCTGACAATGTGCATAATGAGCAGCAAGGTACCATGGGTATAGCTCAGACAGGGTGTGCTGGCCAGGATGCATCTGCACAGGGCATAGGGCACTGGCAGAGACATTGTAGTGGCTGGACACCACCTACACAGACAGGGTGACCTCTGTATGTGCTGCTGGGGGTACACTCCACCCTGACTGTGCAGTGACGCCAGCATGGCTAGGCACCCCCATAGTGCTATATAGTATTTCTCTCATATGATATGTATGGGTTTCCTTATGGGGCCCAGTCACTGACTTATCTGCTTGTGTGTGCTGCTATCCCAGTTCTGGGTGCATGCATTTCCACCAGGACTAACTAGCAGACTGTTCTCAGCTGGTATGTGTCTTGATGGAGTGCTGTGCAGTGGCTGAAGGCCTGCTGCAGGAGAATATCAGATAGTGGTGGGGTGCAGTTTAGCATATCCTGGCCTAATGTTGGTCTGATATTGTGTTATGGATGTGTACAGGGCTGCTTTGGATGCCCTGTAGGGCAGTGGTCCCCAACCCAGTCCTATGGGGCCTACCGGCCAGTCAGTATTTTGGGATATCCCTAATGACTATGCATGAGATATATATGCATTAGAGATATCCTGCCAACCTGACTGGTTTGTGGCCCTCCAGGGCTGGATTTGGAGACCCCTGCCTTACACCTCTGTCATTTAAGATTGTGAGTGGGCAAGGTGCAGATGTCCAAGACATCAAAAAGGTTAGATAGAATTTGTCACAGTCCTCCTCACTTCTCACCACCACCAAAAAATTGTCTATTAGACAACTTTTTGGTGGTGGTGAGAATCGAGGAGGAATGTGACACATTCTAAATACCCCAGGGGTGTCCAAACCTGTCCTGGAGGGCCGCAATCCTGGCAGGCTTTTGGGATAGCCCTAATGAATATGCATGATATATATATGCATTAGAGATATCCTGCCAACCTGACTGGTTTGTGGCCCTACAGGACTGGATTTGGAGACCCCTGCTGTACACCTCTGTCATTTAAGATTGTGAGTGGGCAAGGTAAAGATGTCCTAGACATCAAAAGAGTAGATAGACTTTGTCACATTCCTCCTCACTTCTCACCACCACCAAAATGTGGTCTATTAGACAACTTTTTGGTGGTGGTGGGAATTGAGGAGGACTGTGAGAAATTCTATCTACCCTTTTGATGTCTAGGACATTGTACCTTGCCCATTCACAATCTTAAATGACAGAGGTGTACGGCAGGGGGTCTCCAAATCCAGTCCTGTAGGGCCACAAACCAGTCAGGTTGGCAGGATATCTCTAATGCATATATATCTCATGCATAGTCATTAGGGATATCCTGAAAGCCTGACTGGCCGGTGGGCCCCATAGGACTGGGTTGGGGACCACTGCTGTAAGGTGTCTGTTCCCCAGCAGGACAGGGGTTGATAGTCCACTCTACTGCCACCATTGCAGGGTGGTAGAATGTTGATCTGTTGTTAGGGGATCCTGTTTTTCACCTGCAGCCTAGGGGTCCATAGTAGATTCCACTGACTGACACAGACAGAGTAATCCAGGGTGTTTCTGCAGGAACTACCTATCCCTCAGATTACTACTGCTTTGGAGCTCCCAGCATGGCCTCTTTCAGCTATGGCAGGTGTTGTGGACCTGGTCCTGGGCGCCTCATCGCACCCTCAGGGTGAGCACAGTACCCGCACAATGTGACGGTGTGTAGCTACTCTGTGCCAGTAAAACACCCGGTCAGTACCCCCTACCAGGCCGAGGTGCTGTGTGGGTGCACACGGACACTTCCCCCTACCAGGTCGGGGAGCTGTTGGGGTGCATTCCCCATCTTGTGTTCATCTGTGGACAGCTGATTTGCATGTGCAGTGCATCATGGGTATGGGTGGCCTAACCCTATCCTGGTTCCCACAGAAGACTGTCTGTGTGGTGACGTGACTGCTCTCTGCAGCCAGCCAGGGGCTTGCTGGCAGCTATAGAGCTGTAGCCCAATGGTTATGTCACTGTCTGTGAAGCCAGAGGTCATGGGTTCAAACCCACAATGGAGTTCTTTTAGAGGGTTGTCCAATGTTTTTTCTAACTGTCATGTACATATGTTGTTGCCAGCAAAAACACCCTCAGCGTACTGTACCCATAAGGTGCCTCTGAGGGTGCTTTATAGGGCGCCCTATAGGGCACCTTATGGTTGCCATCCATATAAGGTGCACTATACATTACCCTGTACCGCAACATATAAGGGGCCCTATAGGGGACATTATAGGGTGCCTTGGCGGACAGTGAACGTTCACATGTGCCTTATGGGCCGCCTTATGTTAACACGCTTTGTGAGTGCGTTTGCTAGTAGTGTTAACTGAGATAAAAAAACTAACCTGCCCCCTACAGCACTCATCCCCATAATACATAATGTCTCTGTGAGCCTTCTTCATTGGGCACCTTGGGGGATTGAACCCCTGGCCCCTGCACCATTGGTCAGTGTCGTAACCATTGTGCTGTGGCTCTGTTCCTGTGTGTGCCCATCAGCGCGCCACTTCTGCCGGCCACTATTACAGTGCCTCCTAAAACATTAGCGTGCCACCTTATGCCCATCAGCGCCCCGCCTTATGCTGACCATTCATTCCATGCCCCCTAAAATACTGCCTCAGTGAGCCCGAGCACTGTGGGGGATTGAACCCCTGCTCCCTGCGTCAGTGTCTTCACCATTGTGCTGTGGCTCTCTTCCTGTATTTATACATCGGCGCGCCGCCTTCTGCTGCACAAAATTAGGCTCCCTCCTAAAACAATCCTCCCCCTAATAGGTACTGCCTGAGCCAGCCTTGTTCATTGCACCCAGTGGGGGTTTGAACCTGTGGCCCCTGCACCATTGCTCAGTGTCTTCACTGTTGTACTACGGCTCTGTTTGTTTGTGTGCCCAGCAGCGCGATGCTTAGCCTTCCCACGCGCTAATACTGACCCCGCACAGTTGCGCGACGCGCACAAGTACGGTCGCTTTTTCCTGTTTTTTTTTCTTTTTTCTGCCTGAACCGCCCACTCCTTATATGGCACAGGCACACTAACAGGGCCCCGCACAATTTCGGAGTTTAGTAAACATGCCCCTTAAAGGAGATACCATAAATGTCTAATGTTAATGAGTTAGTTAGTAAATCATTATTTGCCAAAGACCATTTTTAAAGATAATCAAGATGAAGGATACATTGGTATTTCTGATGTTTATACTTTTGATTTAAGTACTTTTTCATCAATATCACAGGATAAGATTGATATTAGTGCTACTTTACTGTTTATGCTGTCTTCAGAATTGGACACGAGTTAGATATTTTAATATTACTTTAAGAAGAAGGATCTCCCCATTGCTGTCAATCTGTGCAAATTTTTCCAGATATAACCAAAGCTACACAAGCTAGAAGGAAGAGTTTCTTACCACTTTAACAATGGCATTTGCACAATTGCCCTCCATTTGTACGCAATCTTATCTAAGTACAACAACCACCACAGTCAAGGTATTCTTTACATAAACATGGCCACAGCTTTTATTTGATCAACAGTATTTAACTTGGTAACATATCAACTGCATTTAAATCTCAAATAATTAACATCAGACTGGGGGCTAGGATGTCACTGTCTAGCCTCACTCATTCTGAGTCAGACAAATATTCTCAACCCCCCCCCCCCCTCATCCCAGCCTGCAGTGGCGCCAGACTGAGGCCTACCTCCCGAATATGGCAGCCTTTTGTGTCTTGTGCCACATGTGTGGTGATGCCCACATGCAGGTTGCTAAAATCTACTACTCCTCTACCTTGTTCCCTGTAACCTTAGGGGATAAAGTAACAGTGGGAGGAGGTCTCCTTCCTTTCTTGCTATTAAGCTGCAATATCCCCGACTACTATTCCCCCTACTCCATCCCGTAACCCTTGCTCAGACCTCTAACGTTTATGTACACTGCCCCTACCCTCAATCCAGGTGCGTGGGTGGGTGGGTCCAAGTCTCCTATATCTCTACCTCACCTCAGATAAGTCAGCCCTGGGAAAAACCCACCATGCCACTGAGACTGCTTGGCTCCAACACTATGGTCCCCCTCAAAATCCGACCCCCTTCCCACCCCTGATGCTCCTCAAATGAGAGTGCTGGGCTGAGCCATGCTACCAGTCCACTCTTAAATTTCCTGGGGGGGGGGGCAACAAACTGGGCTTATAAGTCAGCAGGGTTGTCCCTGGGGGCATCCTTCTTGAAATATCCATGTAAATGTTTTGATTTCATTTCAAGGACATAGTTCTATCTTCTATGATCTATTACAGCTGGAACATTTTTTGTCTCAGAGGAAAGGCCAGGATTAAACTTGTTTGTTAATTTCCTCTGAATAAGTTTTTCTAATTTAGTAACAGATGGACTAATTGATGAATTAGGTACATTTATTTGGCTTATTTTAGAGCCCTTTTCTTTTTTCTGTGTTCCTAGTGGAAATTATTTTTCTTCTCCCTGTGATAACGTGGGCTAGCATGGAAATGTGCTATTTCTTTATATTCTTTAGGCTGTTCTTTGAATAATTTATGACTACATCTTTATTGCTTGATAAATGTTAAACTTTAATAAAAGAGAAAATTAATTAAAATTCAGGATTTCAAACATAACAAAAGCACTTGCCCACACTATAACAGCCAACTTCTCTTCCGCCCTGACCTCCTCATGACATTCGTTTTCATTTATTCATTTTTTCCCATTTGTAAATCCTGTAACTTGCTCAAAACAGGTTACAAGATTTATGAAAAAATTAACTTTATTTTTCCATCTTGGCCTTTGACATTGATCTCTCAAGGTAGTCATTTTGGTGTGGCTGGTGGAGGAAGTGGGTAACTGTTGTCATTGGCCTGCAATCTTTATCGTTGCTTGGTGTATTTTCTAATGGCTTTGTACCTATTGCTGCCATATACAGTACCTTGTTTCTGTCATCTACTTTCTTATCCTTAAAAAGTTCCTGTTCACTAATTTTAATTTGTAGTCTATTCTATTGTAAATCACTTTGTTGTTGTCATCAAAAGGCAAGACCCTGTTATATACACTCAGATTTCCTTACAGGTTATGAAGAGGCATGGAATAGAGCCACTTACTAAGTTACCAAATCTGAGCTGAGAGTTAGCAGCAATAATTTATCAGGCCATTTGAACCCTTGCCAAATGTATGAAATATTGCAGACAGCTGGTTTTTTGTCGACCTGCCAATGTGATGCATTGCCAAGGATGTGAGCATCTTATTTGTGACTCATGGAAGCACCCAAGTGAAAAACACAAAATGAGAAAATTATTGTAGCTGGATTTTATCATTGACCACTCTGATTTTTAACCATAAATGATTCATTTGCGTTTTGCCACAAAACATATTGAATACTAATTATTTTAAGTATTTAGCTCACACCTTTCCAGTAGTAGTTCAAAGCAAGTTACAATCAGGTACTGTAGGTATTTCCCTGTCGAGTTTACAATCTAAGTTTGTACCTGAGGCAATGGAGGATTAAGTGACTTGCCCAAGGCCACAAAGACTGCCAGTGAGATTTGATGCTGGTCTCTCCAGTTACAGAGCAGTACTCTAACCACTAGGCTCTTCCTCTTCTCTGGTAAATAACAGCTCTGAATTCTTAGGGGCATGTTTACTAAAGGATAATGCACATTAATAAGGTGAATGCATTACATATCACTGCGCCCATAGAAATAAAAGAGCTGTGGGTACTTAATCCTTGTTAATTTAATTAATGCATGTTAATTGGGGCATGTTTACTAAAGTATGGTAGATGGGAGCATGGGATTTAGCGTGAAAATAATAGTAGTAGTACTAATAGGGGGAATAACATGTCTCTTGACCCCGCGGTAGCTGGAAGTGCACGGTAAAAAGGCATCGACCTAAAAATCCCATGCTACCCAACTATTATGTGAATTGGCAGAGTTAGGGCAGAAAGTGGATGGGCACAGGCATGTGCAGCTAGCACAGTCACATTAGGGGTACTATTGACCATAAAAGACGTTGCTAGTGTGGGCGCAGGTAACGTCTGCCTCTGACCAGGTGCTAGCTGCACCCGCTTTGCCAGATCATTCCAAATGCATGGCATGGGTGCAATCCCCATACTGCCTACTTCCCATACAACCAGGACCACCCCAACCAGTAGGTAAACTAGGTAGTTGCCTAGGGCATCAGCTTCTGTGGGACAGCATATGCAGCAGCAATAAATGCAAAACAATAGATCTTGATAGCTGTAAAAACTAGAGCTAGCAGGATGTTTTTACCTGCAGGGAGAGTGAGCATACATACATACAAAGCAAAGGAACTCTTGAAAAGTATGATGCCCAATTATGTATATGCACAGGATAGCTGTGGAAGGTCTGCTAATACCCTTGCATTGGCCTAGCATACAACAGAGGCAGGGCTGCACTCAGGAAGGGCAGCAGGGAAGATGATGGTTCAAGCCTATGTGGCGGCTAGCAGGGGAAGGGCCCCTGCAACACCAGCCACAGCAGAGGGAAGGATGGGGGTACACTGCCCCTTTCCTACCCTGCTGAATACATGTGAGTTGGCGGGGAAATAGCTATAGCTGGGGGATAGTAAATGCAGGACAGTCACATATGAATGGACAGCCAGCACTGGTGAGGAGTTGGGACATAGGGTATGTTCTCAGAGAAACAACCTGAGATGGGCTATATAGGTAGGGTTGGAGACGGCTGAACATAGTTGGGGATGGGGCATGCAAATCAGGTATCACTAATGGACATCGTAGGACTGACACATATTTGTGCTGTCCGACAACCACCCCTCTGCATGGAAGCCCATGGATAGATGCATATGTGTACTTCAGGAGATATTATAGTGCCAGGGGATTTGTTTTGGAAGAACATGGCTCTTCACCCTGACCCTAGGAGGGCATATCCATGGCCTACTAGCTCAGAGCACTTGCATACATTTACACCACTGAGAGAGGAATTGCTTAGTTGTAGTTCCCTGGTTTCTTAGGGGATGAGGTGTTCTTTTTGTCTGACATATGTGTGGGATGGCCCAGGGCATTTGTTGCTTTTCTAGGGCTTAGGGGGCCCTCAGTTTCCTGAAAACTGACATGCTTGAGCTGGGGACTGATTGGTGAGAACGTAAATTAGAGACTTCACCCCTTAAAGACCACCAAAGTCAACTTTTAACAATGCCTGGTGATCTAGTGGGAGTCAGACAGGAGTGAGCCACTCATAGAAACATGATGGCAGATAAAGACCATATGGCCTATCCAGTCTGTTTTTTCATATGAACCACTAAGCTCTGCAGTCCCTTTTTTCCTTTAGAGATCCTCTGTACTTGTCCAATGCTTTCTTGAATTCAGATACAATCTTTGTCTCTCTTACCTCTACTGGGAGACTATTCCATGCATCTACCACTCTTGCCATAAAAAAATATTTCCGCAAATTACTCTTGAATCTATTTCCTTTCACCATCATCCTATGTCCCCTCATTGCAGAGCTTGCTTTCAGTTGAAAGAGTCTCTCCTCCTGTGTGTTTATACCACAGAGGTATTTAAAGATCTCTATCATATCTCCCTTCTCCTACCTTTCTTCCAAAGTATGCATATTGAGATCTTTAAGTCTGTCCCAATATGCCTTATGGCAAAGCCCACTGACCATTTTGGTAGCCACTCTCTGCACTGACGCCATTCTGTTTATATCCTCCAGAATTGCACCCAATACTCCAAATGAGGTCTCACCAAAGACTTGTACAGAGGCACTATCACCTCCTTTTTCCTGCTGACCCTTCCACTCTATGCACCGAAGCATCCTTCTGACTTTCGCCTTTGCCTTTTCTACCTCTTTAACCACCTTAAGATCATCAGAAACTATCACCCCTAGGCCCTGCTCTTCTTTTATGGACAGAAGCACTTTACCCCCTATATTGTACTAATCCCTTGGATTTTTGCAGGAAAAATGCATGACCCTGCTTTTTTAGCATTAAAATCTCAGCTGCCAAATTATTGACCATTCTTCAAGCTTCACTAAATCCCTCCTAATGTTATCTATACCTTCCTAGGTGTCTATTGCAGATTTTGGTATCATCCACAAAGAGGCAAACCTTACCTGATAACTATTCTGCAATATCACTTACAAAAATGTTGAAAAGAAGGACAGAGCCTTGCGGCACACCACTGGTAACATACTTCTCCTCAGAATGACCACCATTTATCTGTACTCTTTTATCATCTCCCATTCAACCAATTTTTAACCCAGTCAGCCATTTTAGTGTCCATCCCTAGGTCATTCAATTTATTTATAAGTCGCTTGTTTGGAACAGTATCAAAGCCTTTACTGAAATCTGAGTACACCACATCTAGAGCTCTCCTTCAGTCCAACTCTCTTGTCATCCAATCAAAGAAACATATAAAATTTGTCTGATGCCTCTCGGAAAACCATGTTGCCTTGAATCCTGCAATCTATTGGATTCCATAAACCTCACTATATTTTATTTTAGCAGTCTTTCCATTAGTTTTCTCACCACAGAGGTCAGACTA
The DNA here is from genome assembly GCA_033557465.1 of Ichthyophis bannanicus. Taxonomy (NCBI): domain Eukaryota; kingdom Metazoa; phylum Chordata; class Amphibia; order Gymnophiona; family Ichthyophiidae; genus Ichthyophis; species Ichthyophis bannanicus. Next base: position 217,234,358 of record CM066038.1, on the reverse strand, counting down.
ACTGGCCTGTATTTCCAAACCTCATCCTTAGTTCTGCTTTTGTGTAAAGGGACCACATATGTTTTTCTCCAGTCTTCTGGGAGTCTAAAGAAGCATTGAATAGGTCAGACAGTGGAGCCACTAGTGGAGCCACTAGCCACTAAGTTCCTTCAGCACTCCTGTATGTATCCCATCTGGTCCCATCGCTTTGCCTATTTTTAGTTTAGCTAGCTTCTCATGAACGTAGTTCCTGTTTGCTCCTCCTGGTTCCTCATCTGTGAACACAAAACAGAAATATTTTTTAAGCAATTCCGCTTTATCCTCATCAGCTACTACATATTCCTTCCTTTCACTCTTCAGTCTGACAATTCCACTTTTGCACTTCCTCCTCTCACTAACATATCTGAAAAATGTTTTGTTCACCCCTTTCTATTGTGTTGGCTATTTTTTCTTCCATTTGTATCTTTGCTTTCCTAACTACTTTCCTAGCTCTTCTAAGCTTTTCTGAATATTGATGTTGGTCTTCCTCTTTCTGTGATCTCTTGTATTTTAGGAAGGCCACCCTGTTTTTCTTCATCTCCTCAGCTACAGTACTTCTTCCGAGAACCATAGTGGCTCCTTTTCCTTTTATATTTAGTTGCTTTCCTAAAAAAAAAAAAAGTTTGTTGTCCTTGAAATATCCCTTTTTAGTTTCACCCACTTCTTTTCTACAGCTTCCAGCTGCTCCTATCCCGCTAACAACTGTTTGAAGTATTGTCCCATCTTGACAAATTTAGTTTTTCTAAAGTCTAGGACCCTCACTTTTGACTGGATTTTATCATCCCTGTTGCTAATACTGAACCACACTATCTGATGATCACTGGATGCGAGATGATCACCCACTATAACATCAGAAACACTCTCCCCATTCATTAGCACCAGGTTCAGTATGGCCACCTCATGTGTGGGTTGCTGGAATGGTTCTCCCTGTAAAGAATCCAGGATCTCCCTTCTTCTAGATGACACCACAGCAGGGATGTCCCAATCAATATCTGGCATATTAAAATCATGTATCAGTAGTACTTCTCCTTTCATAGTGATACTGTGAATCTATTCAATTAAATCTCTGTCCACTTTTTCTGCCCATGAAAGAGGTCTGTATATAACGCCAATGCAAATGGATGCTCCATTCCCTCTTTCCAGTTTAGCCCATAATGCCTCCTCCTTCTCTCATAAGTCCTGCAATTCTGTAGCTTTAATATTATCTTTTACATATAGTGCCACCTCTCCTCCCTTTCTTCCCAGCCCATCCTTCCTGAATAGATTATAGCCTGGTATAATTACATACCAGTCACATTTTTCCATGAATCATGTCTCCGTAACTGCCATTAAATCCAAGTCAACCTCTTCCAGTAAATCTTCAACATCTGGAATCTTATTACCTATGCTATGGGCATTGTTACACACTGCTTTCAAGATGTTGCCCTTTTTACCCATGTCTATGGAGGTATTTAATATTTTACTTAGCTGAGAGCTTTCATTTACTTGGGGGCTTTCTTCACCTGTACCCAACAAATCTCATTTAAAGCCCTCTTAGTGGGTTACCCAGCCTACTTCAGAAGACTCTTCAACCCTTCTTGGATAGGTGGACAACATCTCTACTCAGCAGATCATCTCGTAGTCCATGAAACCAAAATGCTCTCAATGACACCATCCATGCAACCATGCATTCATCTCTAGGATGTGAGCTTCTCTGCTTCAGCCTTTACCCTCAACAGGGAGAATTGAGGAGATCACCACCTGTGCATCTATCTGCTTTACCCTCTCTCCCAGAGCCATGAGGTCACTCTTGATATGATCAGAGGGATACCTAGCAGTATCATTTGTGCCAACATGGATGAGCAGCATCATATAATAGTCAGTAGGGTTAATGAGTCTTGGCAAACTCTCCATAACATCTCAGATTTTGGCACCTGTCAGACAGCACACCTCCCAGGACATCGAGTCTGGTCAGCAGATGGATGCCTCAGAATCCCTCAGAAGAGTTACCAGCCACCACTACCCTTTGCTTCCTTGTGGTCACTGATTCTGAAACTTTGGGGTGCTTGAGCATTGGTTCTTCCTGTTCTTGGGAGTTTTTGCCTCTGCATTCTGGTTCTTCAGTTTGAGGGATGGTGATGTCCAGTTCTCTTCTTTCTATGGCATACCATTTTCACCTCTGTTGGAGAACTTGGATGCCTCAAGAAGCATCTCATTGTTCTACTTCTCACTGTCATGGATGTTTCTCAACCATGCTACCTCTTCTCTCAGTTCCTCCATTTCTTTCATGAGGGATTTAGATTACAGGCATTGTGCACATGGAACGAGTCCATTGCCTGGGATCAGACTGTCCATCTGAGCAGAGACAGAAACTGTAGCAGGGGCAACATCTTTGGCAACATGATTTTTCCCAGCCATAGCTCAGTTGTTGGAGCTTTGGTACCTGTTGAAGGAAATGAGAAAGATCTACTAAAGTCCCTAAGCTTTCCTTAGCTATCCTTAAGACAAAGAGCAGCTACTTGTAACCATTTTTGACTAAGGAGTTAACTGCTTGTAACAGTTCATGTATTCTGTTTCTGATAATTGTTACTGTTTTTTCTCATTGACCCTAAATTTTAAGTAAATCCTCTGTTCAGAATATAATTTCTGAACCGGACTCATTTATTTGAGAAGGGAGCTATGTGAGTGTCATGTGCCAAGGAACTCTGCAGCCAACATGCTAGCAATACCAAAGGCTATGACAAGATGCTCCATAACAACTTCAAATAGAGCCTTCAGCTTGAGCGCCCCAAGCCTCTGGAACTCCCTACCACCACACATCAGAGCTATCCCCAACTTGAGCCAGTTCAGGAAGGCCTTAAAACACCTCCTCTTTACTAAGTACCTAATAGACTCCTCCGAACCACAGCCACCATGTATGACTAACACACAATAACTCCATCCCACATGCATACAATTACTTATTTCAATGTTCCACACATGTAGATAGTTTTCCCTGGTTAGCCAAGTTGATGCTCCTGTTCTTTGTAATGACATGACTCTTGTTTTTTGTCGGAAACTGTTAGTTCTATGTAAACCGCGCTGATCGCAAATAGTGCGGTATAGAAGAAATGTAAATAAAATAAAATAAATAAAATAAATAAATAAACTCCTGGTGTATACCAGCCCCCACCAAAAGAATCCTGATAATAAAAATCCATGAGTACCAGACTAAAAGTCTGAAAGAAAGGTTCTCTCTTGTCTGCCAAGTCAGAGGAAGAAGCTGTGAGGACTACACAGAAAGGGAGTTTACAACCTCACATTTCAGGAGTGGAGGCTGGCATCCAAGCCAAAGAAAGACTCTCTAAAGTGGAGGCTGCTGTCTCAAACACAGCCAGACTCCCTGGAGTAGAGGCTGGTGTTCTAGCCAGAGTTGAAATTTTTAGTGCAGGCTGGCATCACTGCTAATGCTGGACTTTCTGGAGCAGGAGCTGGCATCCCAGCCATAGATGGAGCAGAGGCTGGTGCCCCAGCCAGAACTGGATTCTCTGGAGTGAAGGGTGGTGTCCCAGCTGAGGCTGGACTCCCTGAAGCAGAGCCTGGCATCCATCAAGAATTAAATTCACAGGAGCAAAAGGCTGGCATCTCAACCAGAGCTGCAGTCCCTGGAGCAGAGCTTGACATCCCAGCCTGAAATGGACTTTCAGGAGCAGAGGATGGTGTGTCCATGCTGGAATTTCTGGAACTATACTTTGTGGTGCAGAAACTGGTACAACCATAGCTGCAATCTTTAGATCCTTGGAACTTTACATTTTGAGACTGGGATTTGCAATGCAGGGAATCCTGGAACCAATAGGTGTACAAATCATAGGAGTGGACGTCTCTGAAACAGAAGTAATAGTAGCCTAGAATGGACCACCAGTAGCTGGAGTCTTTAAAGCAGGAAACACTACAGCAAAGGTAGATGTAGCTTGAAATAAAATACTAAGACCTAGAGTTTTGAAAGCAGGAAACAATGAAGCTAAAATAGGTGCAACCTGACCTAAAATGCCGGGAGCTGGAGGCTTAAAACAGGAAACACTGAAGCAAAGGTAGGAGCAGCCTCAACTGGAATACCAGGAGCTGGGGTCTTGGAAGCAGAGGGACTAATATTTAAAGGGATTAATGCTTTTAGAAAACCTGGCTGCAATATTAAGCAGTTCTAATATCCTGAGCACGCCAGTCCCTTCTATTGATGGCTGTGATTTCCCCTTCTCAGCAGCATCTGCTATTGACTTCCCATCACTCTTGCTCTGGGGCTGTGCATGGCCACCCAGAAAAAGGCAGGCACTTTGACCCTCGGAGTACCAGTCATTGCAATAGACCACAAACTCTCAGAAGCTACAGTTTTCCTGCATGCTTCTCTGGCCCTAAGCCTCTGACACTGTACATGGAATATTGCAAGCTCTGGTCCCCAAGATGCTACTGGCAGCACATACTCACCTGGCAATCTCTGCACACTAATAGGCCACAGGCCCCCTCCCGACCACCCCCACCAGTAATACATGGATGGAGCCCTTTCCTTGGCCAAACTTCCAGCTGCATTATTCAGACATATGACCTGAACCACACCTCCCCCATTCCAGAACCAGCTCCAAATGGATGAAGCCATACTCTTCTACCTCATGGCCTACGCAAAAATTGGAACCAGTTGATCACAATCAATGCTTCCTGTGCCACCTCTATGGCTTCCTACTCCCTTCCCTACCCCTCTTTCCCACCCAAGCCTTCCTCAACCCATACCCTAATAGCCCAACCACTTATCTCCCCTTTTCCCTTTCCCTCAACTGAACTTGATTAACATGAGTGTGTTGGGGGGGAGGGGGGCTCAGCCATGTTTTGTGCTCCCTCCTGATTCCTTCAGGGAAGTGTGGCTTTACTAATCTTGGACATAACTGTCTGAATTTCTAGCATGAGTTCACATGATCAGAATGGAGTTCCTGATAAATCCAAAACAGTATTCAGTTGAGGAGCACAGAGATGGTGATCCTGGAAGCCTGGAGGATGCCATGTTGAGTGCTATCTCTTTGTATAGGCCTACAGAATTCTGCTTGATAGGACTTTGCATTATGAGTTTGCATTTGGTTTGTTTGGGTGCCTAAAAATGTAAAGTGTGCACTACTGACTTGCATGCATGTACAGTAGAACTCCAAATTAATGTGTATACAATTGATATGCCCACTTAAAAAAGATGTAGAATCTATACAATTAATGAATGAATTGGTGAAACGATTTTAAAAAATGCCTAAAAATTGGGAAAAATTCCATTTAAAACAAGCACAAACCAAATTTTTCTTTTGGTCAGGCACACTCCACTCTTAGATTACTTTCCAGCTGTCCAAAAGATAAATAAAATCACCCCTTTATTCTTAAATTATTTGAATTCTTCCATTCATTCCCTAAAATGCAGTTCACCTGATGTAAAATATGCATATACTATATTAATGTACTAATGTTTGTTAGGGGTGGTGCCAGGGGACTGGAGAGAGGCACATGTTGTCCCTTTACACAAAAGCGGAAGTAAGGATGTGGTAGAGAACTAAAGGCCGGTTAGTTTAACCTCAGTGGTGTGTAAATTATTGGCGACACTGCTGTAAGAGAAAATAGTGAGGATTCTGGAGTCTAAAAGATTGCAGGATCCAAGGCAGCATGGATTCATCAGAAGCAGGTCTTGTCAAACAAATCTGATTGATTTCTTTGATTGGGTGACCAGGGAGTTGGACTGAGGGAGAGTCCTAGATGTGGTATATTTAGATTTCAGTAAAGCATTTGATACTGTTCCACACAGGTGACTTATTAACAAACTAAGCACCCTTGAGATGGACTCTAAAGTTATTGGTTGGGTTAGAAATTAGTTGAGTGGGAGGCAACAAAAGGTACAGATAAATGGAGTTCACTCTGAGGAGATGGAGGTTACCAGTGGAGTGCCACAGGGATCTGTCCTTGGTCCGATTCTTTTTAACATCCTTGTTAGTGATATTGCGGAAGGGTAATGTTTGCCTCTTTGTGGATGATACCAAAATCTACAACAGAGCGGACACCCAGGAAGGTGTAGTTAACATGCGGGGGGATCTAGCTAAGCTTGAAGAATGGTCTCGAATTTGGCAGCTGAGATTTAATGCTAAAAAATGCAAGGTCATGCATTTGGGCTGCAACAATTCAAGGGAGCAGTACAGTATAGGGGGTGACATACTTCTGTCTACAAAAGAAGAATGAGACCTAGGCGTGATTGTGTCTGACAATCTCAAAGTAGCTAAACAGGTAGAAAAGGCAATGGCGAAAGCTAGAAGGATGCTTGGGTGCATAGGGAAAGGAATAGCCAGCAGAAGAAAGGAGGTGATTGTCCTCTGTTTTGGTTCAATCGCATTTTGAGTATTGTGTGCAATTCTGGAAAACACACCTTCAAAAGGATATAAATAGATTGGAGTCGGTGCAGATGGTGGCTACTAAAATGGTTAATAGTCTTCATCTTAAAGCATATGCGGACAGACTTAAGGATCTTAATATAACTACTTTAGAGGAAAAGCGGGATATAGGTTATATGATTGAGATGTTTAAATACCTCCGTGGCATCAATGCACAGGAGGAGAGTCTATTTTGATTGTAAGCAAGCTCTGCTATGAGGGGACATAGGATGAGGGTGAAAGGGGATAGACTCAGGAATATTATGCAGAAATATTTCTTTATGGAAAGAGTGGTAGATGCATGGAATAGTCTCCCAGTGGAGGAGGTAGAGATGAGGACAGTATCTAAATGGGACAAACACAGAGGCTCTCTAAAGGAAAAAAAGGGACTTTTGTAGTGGTTGATATGGAAGGGCAGACTAGATAGGCCATGTGGTCTTTTTCTGCCATCATGTTTCTATGTTTCTAATGTCCAGAGCTCCCTTGATCAAACACTTCAAAATTCTTTTAGCATCCTTTCAAATTTAATAGGAATAAAAATCATACAATTCATAAAATCCATGTATTTATTGTTCAAGCTTTCTTTGGTATATTATTCCGAGAATCCACTTCAGGCATCAATTAATCAAGCGCAAATATTAAATTACTCCTAAACAAAGTATAAAATGTTATGTTTTTCACATTCTCCTGTAACCACTATATTGTCAGGACTTTAAACAAATTGTTCTTAGCTTTTTAAACCACAGAAAAATTGAATTAAAAATTAAGATATATCATAACAAACTGTTCTTTTCTTGTTCCTCCATAATAATCAGTATTAGTCTGGAAACTACAAAGTTTATTTAAAACTGAGGTAGTCACTAAATGGAAAGTTTACTCAGGTTATGATCACTAGCTTCTCTGCCCTTAATTCAGGGTATTTTTATTAAGGTACATGTTTTATGTTTTATTGAATTTTTTATACCACCTTTGTCTGGTGTACAAAGCGGTTTACAATAAAATAAAAATAATGAAAAAAAGACAGGAACAGGAACTACAACCAAACTTATAGAACAGTAAAGACAGGAAAGCATGATAGAAGAGAGATCATTCAGTAGAAGCAACCAGAGATGAACATTCGGTCAAGAGAACCAGTCACAATCAAGAGATCTTCCAGGAGAAGGGCAACCCGTGGCATTGCCCCCCAACAAGTATAGTTATTCTTGGAGGACAAATGCCTGCCTGAACAGGTAAATTTTTATATCAGTCTTAAAATGATTGAGAAAAGATTGAAGACAGAAGTCAGCTGGAAGAGTGTTCCACAGTGAAGTGTGACCTCAAACCAAGCCAGGGTTGGTGGTAAACTGAGCCTGTTTCTGTGCAAAGATCAGAGAGAATGGGCTGGACAGTAGGGGATGATTAGTGATTACAGGTAATCTGGGGCCATTTGGTATAGGGTTTTAAAGGTGATAAGAACAAATCTTGTATTGCACATGGAATTTTACTGGCAACCAGTGATGTTGAAAAAGTAGAGGAGTTGCATGGTCATACTTACATGCCTGGGTAAGCATATGGATAGCTGTATTCTGTACTATTTGAAGTCTCTTAAATCCGGTGGCAGACAGACTAGCACATACAGAGTTGCAATAATCAAGTCTGGAGATTACTGTTCTGAGGATGATGGTGAATTGTGATGGGGACTCTAAGAAAAGAGGATTTCATCACTTGACCAATGTGACAGGTGAAAGAGAGATCCAAATCAAGGAAGACACCAAAATATCTAAAGGATGATGTTAGAGCAATAGGCTGGCCCTGGATTATTGGGGCAATAACTGGAGCAGGAGCATCCCCTGTTATCCAGGTTGCCATGGATTTTTCAGGGTTTAGCTGAAGGTAGTTAGTTTTCAACCAGGTACTCTGGATCACTTGGTATAAGGTTTTAAAGGTGAGAAGAAGAATCTTGTATTGGACACAGAATTTTACCAGCAATCAGTGATAGTAGAGGAATTGCATGGTCATACTTACGGGCCTGAGTACATATTCTGTACTATCTGAAGTCGCTTAAATCTGGTGGCGAACAGACCAACGTGGCTAGTATTCAATGCAATAGGAGCTACTTAAAAATATTAATTGGACCCAATATTCAAAGTGATTAATGCAGTTAGTAGATTGCTAACTGCGTTAATCGCAGTGAACAGGATATTCAGCGGCACTAACACGATTTAGTACCGCTGAATATCCATGGCTAACAATTCTACACACCCCAATGCTAACCATTTAGTATTGGGGTGTGTTGGGGGCATTCTGGGGTGGAGCATAGTTGGCACCACTCGCTAACCGGGTAGCAGTGATATTGATCTGCTGCCTCATTAGCCATATGGGGCAAAAGCTAGGCACAGGAAACCCTCACTTAACTTTTGCAGTATATTGCTAACCAAGCAGTGGCTCAACATCGCCGCTTAGTGATTGGCCTATGTGGTGACCCTGGATATTCAAACCTAGGGCCAGATATGACCCCGGCATTGAATATCTGGACTTAAAATTTAGTACCGATGGCCAGCCGCAATAGCAGCGCTAGCCATCAGTGCTAAACATCAAACCCAATATATATATTTTTAATTTTAATCTATATAATTTGCAAAAGAAAATATCCCAATACAGAGATAAGGAAATCCAAAAGGAAATATTAAAAAATAATCATAGAAAAACAACAACAGGAAAATTCAAATATATCCCAGCATCGTTAGACCATGAAATTAGCATAGGAACAAGAAATAGGAAAAATTACTACCCAATAGGAAGGAAATAACACTGAGGCTTTAGTAAAAGAGGCTGACTTGGATTTAGTGGCGGTTATGGAGTCATGGTTCACAGAAAAACATGACTGAGATGTAATTATATGCTAAAATAATAAGAAAGCTATAGAATTGCAGGGCTTAAAAAGAAGAGAGGAAGCACTGTGGGTTAAACTAGAAAGATGGAAAGGGAAATCCATTTGCATTAGAGTTATATACAGATCCCCATCACAGGGGGTAGACGTGGACAAAGATTTAATATAAGACATACACGGTATTGCCTTGAAAGGAAAAGAGCTACTGACAGGTGATTTCAATATGCTGGATGCGGATTGGCACATCCCTGCTGCGGTGTCATCTAGAAGTAAGGAGATCCTGGATTCTCTATAGGAAGAACTATTCAGGCAATTGGTAACAGAACCCACATGTGATGGGGCCATACTGGACTTAGTATCACCAATGGGGAAAGTGTTTCTGATGTTACAGTAGGAGATCAACTCGCATCCAGGAATCACCAGATGGTAGGGTTCAGTATTAGGACTAGGACTGATAAAATCCATTCAAAAGTGAGGGTCTTAGACTTTAGGAAAACTAACTTTGCAAAGATCGGACAATACCTCAGAGTCGTTAGCAGGATGGGAATAGCTGGGGGATGTAGAAAAACAGTGAGCAAAACTGAAAAGGAATATTTTAAAGGCAACAAATCTTTTTGTTAGAAAGGTAAATAAATGTAAAAGGAAAAGGAGGCTGCTATGAGTCTCAAAAGAAGTAGCTGAGAAGATGAAGAAAAAGAGGGAGGCCTTCATGAACTACAAGAGATCACAGGGAGAGGAAGACAGGCATCTATATTTGGAGAAACTTAGAGAAGCTAACAAAGTAGTCAGGAAAGCAAAGATACAGAAAGAAGAGGAAATAGCCAATGCAATAAAATGGGGGGATAAGACATTTTTCAGATATGTTAATGAGAGTAGGAAGAGCAAACATGGTATTGCAGACTCAAGGGTGCAGGGGAGAAATATGCAGAAACTGATGAGGATAAAGTAGAATTGCTTAACAAATATTTCTGTTCTGTGTTCACAGATGAAGGTTCTGGAGCAGGACCTCAGAAAACACCCACAAATAGCAACAGAAATGACGGGAATCTCGAATGATTTTCAGAAGACTGTGTTCGAGAGGAACTAGCTAAACTAAAAGTAGACAAAGCCATGGGTCCAGATAGAATACATCCAAGAATATTGAGGGAACTAGGGGACATTCTAGTGGCTCCACTGTCTGACCTTTTCATGCCTCTTTGGAGTCAGGAGTAGTGCCAGAAGACTGGAGAGAGGCACATGTGGTCCCTTTACACAGGCTGGTTAGTCTAACCTCTCTGGTTAGTAAATTATTGGAAAGGCTACTAAAGGAGAAAATAGTAAGGTTTCTGGATTCCAAAGCATTGCAGGCATAGATTCATGAGAGGCAAGTCTTTTCAGACAAATCTGATAGATTTCTTTGACTGGGTGGTCAGTGAGTTGGACCGAGGGAGAGTCTTAGATGTGGTGTATTTAGATTTCAGTAAAGCCTTTGACACCATTCCACACAGGCGACTTATAAACAAACTGAGCGTCCTAGGGATAGATAGGTATTACCAAAAGTAATAGGTTACTGATTGGGTTAGAAATTGGTTGAGTGAAAGGCAAAAAGAGTACAGGTAAATGGAGCTCACTTTGAGGAGAAAAAGGTTACCAATGGTGTGCCACAGGGATCTGTCCTTGGTCCGATTCTGTTTAACATCTTTGTTAGTGATATTGTGGAAGGACTGTTGGGTAAGGTTTGCTTGCTTGCAGATGATACCAAAATCTGCAATAGAGTAGACACACAGGAAGGAGTCGACAACATGAGGAAGGATCTAGCTAAACTTGAAGAATGGTCTAGAATATAGCAGCTGAAATTTAATGCTAAAAAGTACAGGGTCATGCATTTGGGCTGCAAAAATCCAAAGTAGCTGTACAGTGTAGGGGGTGAGGTACTTCTGTTCACAAAAGAAGAGCAGGACCTGGGTGTAATTGTGTCTGATGATCTTAAAGTAACTAAACAGGTAGAAAAGGCAACTGTGAAAGTCAGAAGGAAGCTTGGGTGTATAGGGAGAGGAATGGCCAGAGAAAAAAGGAGGTGATAATGCCTCCATATAAGTTTATGTTTATGTTTATTCAATTTCTTGATATACTGCCCAGGCTGAAGGACATCAGAGCAGTTTATAATTACTACAAGCAGGTACTGGATACATTCCATCATCCCCAAGGGGCTCACAATCTATGTGCGACCTTATTTGGAACATTGTGTGCAATTCTGGAGACCACATCTTCAGAAGGATATAGACAGGTTGGAGTAGGTGCAGAGGGTGGCTACTAAAATGGTTAGTGGTCTTCATTATGAAGCATATGAGGACAGACTTAAAAATCTTAATATGTATACTTTAGAAGAAAGGCGGGATGGGGCGATATGATAGAGACTTTTAAATACCTCCGTGGCATAATTGCACAGGAGGATCTCTTTCAACTGAAGGCAAGCTCTGCTATGAGGGGACATAGGATGAGGGTGAAAGGGGATAGACTCCGGAATAATATGCGGAAATATTTCTTTACGGATAGAGTAGTAGATGCATGGAATAGTCTCCCATTGGAGGTGGTGGACATGAGAACAGTATCTGAATTCAGAAAACATGGGACAAACACAGAGGATCTCTAAAGGTAAAAAGGGGACTATTGTAGTTGATATGGAAGGGCAACTAGATATGCCATGTGGTTTTTTACTGCTGTCATGTTTCTATGATTCAAACAGTCCCCTAGATACACAGCTAGCTATTCATTGAGGAGGTGATGCTCGCAATGGCTCCTCCTTCCTTCCAAGCAAAAAGAAAACCAATTGTTCAGGGTAAAAAAAAAAAAAAAAAGAGAATGTTTGCCAGCAAGGAGAATTGTATATCTACAAGGAAATTTTAACAAAAAAGACCCACCCAAAGCAAGAACCCTGGGTTTCAACTTCAGAAAATACTTGCATCTCTTTTGGGTTGTCCTCAAAAAGTTAGGAAAAATATGTATTTTAGCCCCAAAAACAATGTATGCATATTATGAAAATATAAACGTAACATAGTGTTCTGGTCCATCTCTAGTGCAAAGCTAACCACCTGGGTGGTTCTACCCATCACCATGTCTATGGAACTCTCTAAGAATTCAGTTAAACTGGTGCAGTTCCTGATCTTCATCAACAGTCCCAGTCGATGATCTCATGGACAACTACTGAGCTCTTGTAATAGGTGATAAATTATCTCCAGACATTCCCCAAACCTCCTGTAGATATTTTTTAACCATCTCTGCTGATGCAATAAAGGGAGATTTGGGAAAGTTGATAAATCAAAGATTATTCCACCTAACCATATTCTCCAGATATTTCAGTTTAAGTGCAGTAATGGTGGAATCTTTCATCTGCATGCCTACATGCTCATGGAACTCACTATGCCGGGCTTCTAGCAAATCCATCCTAGCAAAACACTTAGCCTGCTCATGAGACAGGACCTGTCCAAACTCTTTTAAACTGGTCATTTCAAGAAATAAAGTACTTGCCATTGCTTGTAGCGAGGAGCTCACCGTTGCCACTGCCTCCCATAAAGACACCATCATAACAACCGCAGCTTTTCTTAATGCCACCAAACCAAGAAGAGCCAGCTCTATCTTCACTGCAGTGCCCAACTCCTTAATTGCAGCAGGACTAGCTAGTAATCCCTGCTCTTCTAGCGGGGATGACACTGCTACAAGAGCTCTCTCCATGCTCTAATCCGGCCCACCTCTTTGGGGACTCGGTGCCAAGCCAAGGTGCCATCGGTGCAGAGCCAAGGTGCCATTGGCAACACAACCTGATTGTAGAGCCACGGTCCTCTCTTCGGGGCTAAGTGATGACCCACTTACTGCTGACGCTGATAACATAGCTGGCATTGCTGAAGTGTTGTCACGGGAAACCACGCCCACACCACAATTGAAAAGTGATCGCTGCAACCCCGGCACAGAAAACTCAGCACTGGAGGGTAAAGGCTTAGGCTTATACTTCTTGCCATATCGGACTCCGGAGAGACAGAGACAAAATGAGAGTGATGAGAGCTGTGACCTCAGTCAAACGCCATCTTGTTCTCAAGCTCAGGCCCAATATTTTTGAGTAAATTTTCCACTAGCCAAGTTAGACTGCTGAATATGCAATCCTAAATTTAAATGGAAACTTATTCATTTAAAGTTACACCTGGATATCAGTGCTATCCATATAACTTATGGTTCCATGCCGTAACATTCCTCCTATTCTTAAACAGATACATTTTGGCCATATATCAATGTGTATGGACAAAATGTATTTGTTCTCTGCAGGAAATTAAAAAAAAAAACACTTAGGGGTATGTTTACTAAAACCCCGGTAGAGTTCGGGCCCCGGTAGTGTGCGGGTGCCATATAAGGAGTGGGCGTTCCGTCCTGAAAAAGAAAAGCCGGAATTTACATATGCGCTAAGGTGCGCGGCGCCCATGTGCGCCCCGTACCTTAGCGCATGAGATAGCTGCGCGGAAGGCATAAGTGGCGCGCTGAAGTGAAAGAAAAAAAGCAGAGCCACAGCACAATGGTTAAGACACTGACCAATGGTGCAGGGATCAGGGGTTCAATCCCCCACAGTGCCCAATGAAGACAGCTGGCTGAGGCATGAATTTATGAGGCACAGAAATACTGGGCAGCATAAAGCAGCACGCTAATGTTTTTGGCGGCATAAGGCGGCGCGCTGATGTTTATGGAGGCATTATAATACTGGGCGGTATAAGTGGCGCGCTGATGTACAGGAAAAAATCAGAGCCACAGCACAATGGTTAAGACACTGACCAATGGTGCAGGGATCAGAGGTTCAATCCCCCAAAGTGCCCAATGAACAAGGCTGGCTGAGGCATAACATATTATGGGGAAGAATGCTTTAGGAGGCATTTTAATTATCACTACTAGCAAACGCACTCTCAAAGCGTGTTAACATAAAGCGCCCTATAAGGCACATTTTAAAGTGCATTGTCAGCCAAGGCACCCTAGAATGTTGCTTATAGGGTGCTTTAGAGGGTGCCGTATGAGGTACCACAAGGTCAGTGTACTGTTTTTTATGGCAGCACTGTGCAGTTTAAGGAATGAAAAGCATAAGTAGGTGTGCTGAGAGGCAAAGAGGAGCAGCAGTGGAGCACAATGGTTACGGCACTGACTGCTGATACAGGGGTCATGAGTTTGCTCCCCAGTGTGCCTAATACGTAAGGCTGGCTGTGGCATCATTGTACATATTTTGTCCTGCAGCACTTTATTTTTATGTTATTAATTGCTGCCAGCAAACACGCCCTCACGTGCCGTAATTGAAGGTGCCGTATAAGGCACCCTATAAGGCACTCCATAGGGCACATTAGAAATTGCACTGTCCGCCACAGCACCCTAAAATGTCCCCTATAGGGCACCCTATAGGTTGCGTCACAGGATATTGTATAGTGTACCTTATATGGACGGAATCCATAAGGTGCCCTATAGGGCGCCCTATAAAGCACCCTCAGAGGCACCTTATGGGTACAGTACGCTGAGGGTGTTTTTGCTGGCATCAAAATATGTACATTAAAAAAAATGCATTGGACAACACTATCAAATAACCCCACTGTGGGTTTGAACCCATGACCTCTGGCTTTAGAGGCAGTGAAGTAACCAATGGGCTACAGCTCTATAGCTGCTAGTAAGCCTCTGGCTGGCTGCAGAGAGCATGCACGTCACCACACAGACAGTCTGCTGTGGTCACCAGGATAGGGTTAGCCCACCCATACCCATGATGCACTGCACATGCAAATCAGCTGTCCACAGATTAACACAAGATGGGAAATGCACCCCCACAGCACCTCGGCCCCGTAGAGGGAAGTGACCATGTGCACCCACACACCACCTCGGCCTGGTAGGGGTTACTGACCGTGTGTTTTACTGGCACAGAGTAGCTACACACCGTCACATTGTGCGGGTACTGTGCTCACCCAGAGGGTGCAATGAGGCGCCCAGGACCAGTTCCACAACACCTTCCATGGCTGAAAGAGGCCATGCTGGAGGTCTAAAGCAGTGTTAATGTGTGGGATCAGTAGTTCCTGCACAAACACCTTGGATATCTCTGTCTGACTTAGTCAGGTATAGCCCCCATAGACACCCCCCCCCCCCCCAGGTGGGCCATCCACCACCACCACCACCACCCTCCCCCTCCCCCTCCACCCAGGCCAAGGGTGGCAAACAGGGTCTCCCATCAATAGGTCCACATTCTACCTCCCTGCAAAGGTGGCAGTAGAGGGGTCCATCAACCCTGGTCCTGCTGAGAAGCAGACACCCCCCCAGGGCAGTCAATGCAGCTCTATATACATCCATAACACAATAGCAGACAGACATTTGGCCTGGATATGGTGAGCTGCACCCCACCAATATCTGATATTCTCCTGCAGCAAGTCATCATCCGCTGCACCCTGCAAGCTGCTCCATCACAACACATACCAGCTGTAAACAGTGTGCTAGTTAATCCACAGTGCATGTTCCCAGTGGAGATGCATGCACCCAGAACCAGGATGTCAGCATACACAGCAAGCAGATAAATCAGTGACTGGACCCCAAAAAGAAACCCATATCTATCATATTAGAGAAATGCTATATGGCACTATGGGGGTGCCTAGCCATGCTGTGGTCACTGCACAGTCAGGGTGAGAGTGATCTCTCAGCAGGACATACTGAGGTCACCCTGTCCGTGTAGGTGGTGGCCGGGCACTAAAATGCCCCAGTCAGTGCCCTATGCCCTGTGCAGATGCACCCTGGCCAGGCCACACTGTCCGGCCTATACCCATGGTACCTTGCTCCTCATTATGCACATTGGCAGCCCAATACTGGCAACATTGCTGGCAGTGTGGGCTGTGGAAGGTGTTTGCAGCCACCACACACTGGATAGACAGGCAGCCACCCCCACACCTATGCCAGCATTGTGCTACTATAGAGGGGTTCAGCAGCCATACCCACCACACCAGTCCTGGGCACAGTACAGGCATGGATATGGTACGCAATACTGTTGGGGGTCACTCCTCAGGGCGGTAAACACTCTCAGAGTCTAGACCTGCAGCACACACCGCAGACATCAGAATGATTGTTATGGTGGAGGCCAAGGAGCAAAATGTGCTTAACGTAGGAATTGATATCTGCCAGTTATCATGGGAAACATTTGATAGCTGTGTACCATATACCCAGGTGTAGGGTGGCATTGCTAAGGTATGCAACTGCTAGTATTGGGAGATACAGGCAGGGCCCAATGTCCTGCCTCTCCAGGAGGCATTGGCCAATGGGGCCTGTGGGTGTGTCTGGCCCTGTTGGCTGCTGCTTTACGGCAGAGTTTCAAAACTCCAGTCCTGGTGTTCCAAACACTGTTCGGGTTTTCATGCTGTCCCTCATAAATATGCATGAGCTACATCTGCATACCATGGGGGTGCTGCATAGATATGCAGCACAGGCATCTTTATTAGAGGCAGCATGGAACCTGAATGGTGTGGGGCCCTCCAGGACTGCATTTGGGAGACTCTGCTCTAGGTAATGCGGCTGTTTATGGTGTCTGTGTTTGGTGTGGTAAAATATAGGTGTATTAACCATGCGTATGTTCTCAGCAATAAAGGTTTGTCCTTACTATCATGGTTTAGTTGTGGGAAAAATATGTGGACAGGATTGGAGGTAGCCCCAGCTGGCCTTTGAACCTGTGACCTTCTGTTGCTTGCACACACTGTCTGTGTGCACTGCACCACCGTGTTGCCACAGATATGCTACCTTCCCTGGGGAGTCCATGACTGTACATCCAACAGAGCCTGTCTGTTGCGGTGGATGGTGCCAGCCTGCACACGCCTAGGCCACTGTCTGCTGTGGCTTGCAGCCACTGCCCCCTCTACCACCTGTACCCTCTGCCAACATGCAGACATGTCCTTATCTGGGAAAAAGCATATGACCTGATTGAGTTGTGGCACTCCAGGACTGAATTTGGGGGACTCGGCTGTAGGTAATGCCCATTGTTATGGTTTGTGTGCGGTGTAGGGTAAAATATGGGTGTTTGAACCATGCTTATGTTCTCAGCAATAAAGGAGTGTCTTTACTATCACTGTTTAGTGGTGGGTAAAACTATGGAGACTGGGTTGGCAGGTGCCCCAGCTGGGATTTGCACCTGTGACCTTCTGGTCCTACCGACACTGGCTGTGTCTGCTGCACCACACTGTGGCCACAGAGACAGTGCAGTCTCTGGAGATAGGAAACCTGGCCTCACGAGTCAGACACCCTGCTCTGCACAATTTTACTGTGGGCTCGTTTACCTTGTATGGGGACAAAGGTGCAAATAAACCTCAAAAATGACCTCCAAAAAAGGGGAAGAAAACCAAAACCAAGCTGGGCAACAGTGATATTAATGGGCAACCATAAAAAACACTCCCAGGAAAGCTCCAATAAAATGCAGTGAGTTTTGAAAGAGTCTATGGAGCGTAGACCCTTCCAAAAATCATTTCTTTTTTTTTGGAGCTTTCCTGGGAGTGTTTTTTATGGTTGCCCATTAATATCACTGTTGCCCAGCTGGATTATAATTTTTTGGGAATTTGTTGTGGTCATTTTCAATTTATATTTGCTATTTTGTTCTGTGCACATGTATCACACTGCTCACGTTTTGCAGGTTTCCCCGGTTTTGCTGTACATTGCTGACGGAAATGGTTTCTCTTCCCTTTAAATCGGCTCTAACGCGAGGGTTTCACTCGCGGTATTTTTTTGCCGAAATTCAGCCCCACTCCTGTGCGTGGGGCCTCTCCCCTCCCACTTTCCACCCATTGACCCCGTCCCCCCGCCCCTCGGGAACCTTCCTCCACCCTCAAAATGCCTTTCCACGCCTCTATCGCACATCAGCGCACCGCACACTTGCGCGGGCCGGTCAGTGTGAGGGGCATGTGTGCGGGGGCCCGTTAGTGTGACGCGCACGCGTGCGGGGCACTTAAGAGCACTTAAGTGCATCATTAGCGTACGCTACTGTGCGCCGCGCACGTGTGCGCGGTTTAGTAAACATACCCCTTAGGCTGTTAACACATGATTCTGACCACATAGCTCAACTTGCATATATTTAAATGCCAAATAATTTACTTTTAATGAGGAATATGACAGTATGTGATCCATAAAATGAAAGGCTATTGAGAATAATATATAGAGATACTCTGAAAGAAATATGCTCTTCTAAAACAGTTTGCTAATGTTCTTGCTGGATAAAGCTTGTTATGAGCTTTCAAACAACTCGTTCCTCATTTTTTTAAATGAATGCTGGGGGATGAAGTCAGTAATTATTATGTCTTTGCTTTTGCCAGTCCCTTGGTGCTTTACAATTCCAAGTCTCTATCATCATAAGCTTACTCATTTAAGGGTTCTTGCTGCATCTTTTGTATTCTTCCCAACATGGGAGAGTGCACTGCGCCCACACAAAACCCTGCCCTATGACTGTACTAGAAGCAGCTGCTAGATTTGCTGCCTCATGACCCTCTCCTGTGCCTTCTTGCAGAATTGCTTGTGTGGCCCAATTCTCTTATTAAATCAAATCATATTTAGGAAGCTAGTTATTAAATGAGGTAAACTATAAAACAAGGTAAAATTACAAACATCCAAAAAGAAAGCTTACATACTGTAGTAAACTTGTAAATAAATATAAATGAATGAAATTTATCATCTAATAAATATATTCAAAGGAAAAATAATGCATGATAATGTCGAACCTTCAGGATGCAACAATTCTCAAATCCTTTTGCCCTGCTCAATCTGTCATCAAGGCCCTGACACAATTCTCACTACTACAGTGCTCACCTGGAGTCTGCCACTGTAACCATGCTTTTGCCTTGGGCAAACTACTCAAAAACAGTTTATTCGCTGTCTGCTCCATGATGTTTTTTTCTATGCTGATGCCATCATAGCAAACTTCCTTATCCCGGGTCCCCTGCACTCTGAACCCTTACTGACATTGATGAATAGGACTTTTTGTCTTAGGACCAGTACAGGAACAAGGCCTCTTAAAGGGCCAGAAATTCACCAACTGTAAGTTAAAATAAACCTTTTTAACTTCGGTTTATAGTAAAATAACTGTAAAGACTCTAAGGCCCATTTGACATAGCACACTAAGAATTGAGAGGCAGTATTTTACAAAAGGCTCTGCCAAACATGGAACCTTTTATAAAAAAATCTGTAAGGATATGCAGAAGTACACGTGGATTTGCTTTCACATACAGCAGGAGGAGCCATTTTACAATTTACCTGTGGCAAAACTGAATGTCACTAACATGGTAGCCTCCACATGGATGTGCTAACACTTACACATGGAAGTGGTGATTTCACAAACTTCTACGTACAAAGACCGGCACTTACACAGGCAGCCAGACCATTCTGAAAATCTACAGGTGCCGCCACTAAGTACTGAGACAGCAATTTTTAAATTTTCATTTTGGAGGAGGAAATAAACATTGGGGGGTTAAGGAGAATAACTACCTTAACCCCTTAGATAAAGCCCTGCCTGATACGAGCACTCTGTAGAAATCTATTTGTGCTCCAGAGCAACTATAAAATCAGATGTGGATATGCATTGATTCCCTTTGTAAAGTAGGATCTACATGTGTAGAGTTTTGGCATGCACAAGTCACTCATAAACCAAACCTTCACCATGCGCCCTTGAAATCTCTACATTGTGCAGATACAGTATCTATGTGTAAATAGTGGCTTTCCAAAATCATTTACATATGTATTCCAATCTACATGTGTAAATGCTGCTATTTTATACATGGAGGTACTTCTAAAATAACCCCCTTTGTGTGTTATTCTGAGATCTTTATAGTGGCAGCCTATGGAAAAACCTAGAAAAAGAACAGGGATTTTTTTTTTACAGGATATCACTTTGCTGAATTACAAAGCCTGTGGTTCTTTGCACATTCCATTCACGCCATGGGCTGATGAACTGACCATTTCAATCAGGAAGTTCACATCAAGTTAAGTATAGTTTTAAATGAAATGTATCATTCTGAATGATGATCCAATTGCTTCTTCTGAAACAGAGGCATTACTATACCAAATATATAGAATCCATTAAGCAGAACCATCTCATGAATCAAAACTGTTCTGCTTCATGACTGCTAGCTAGTAATCCCTGAATCGTAGGAGGCGTATTAAAGTTTTTAACTGGGAGAAAGAAACAAGCGAGATATTAAAGACAGAATTAAAATATGCATGGAGAGGGGGAAGAAAAACACAGAAAATGGGAAAGGGAAGAAGAATCTACATCTATTTTAGTCTACCTATCTACAGCAAGGTGTCAAACTCAAGCCCTGCAGACATGCTTAATAGTGCAGACTCTTCATCAATAGCGTGTGCTGTCAAACAATAGCGTGTGCTGTCAAGCAATAGCGTCCACTGTCGATTGAATAGTGCATGCTATTGAGCATGTGCAACAGCACCACAACATCACAGCCTACTTCTGGTTCTACTGTCACTTCTAATATGCCATGAGCTGGAGATGCAGCAGCAGAAGGGAGGAAGTTTTGAGGGGGCCTCTCTGTACATCGTGCTTACCTTCAATATGTATAATGAGGGCTGTAAGGCTGTGAACAGGCCAATGATGCCCTGCAGCACATTCTCATCATTTTAGCCTATTTTGATCTAGGTAGTTCTGTAAAAGTGCTTTTGTGAAATCATTACGAAACAGTCATGAAAAATAATCTTTGCGAGCGAGTGAGTACTTGGGATAAGGAAGAGAGATTGAGTGAGAGAGAGAGACAGAGAGAGATCACTGGAGACAAGGGATATCTGGTTATTTGAACTGTGTTAAAAAGTGCTGATGTACCTCTATATTTTGCCTCTGCCTAGTTGATCAGAACATCTAATTGGCCCATGTACAGTGCCTTTTTCCCCCAGTGTGGCCCAACATCAAAATGAGTTTGGTAGTCCTGATCTACCTTGTCTTATTCATTCTTCCTCTATCATTAGCTCAGGAATGACAGAATATGGTGTGTGCAGTTCCTCACCTAAACTTTTCAGAAGTTTCCACTATTGTCTATTTTCAGTGATATATCTGTGGAGGCAATTCCATACTGTGTATGTCTGGCCATCCAAAAAATGGATGAGGCACAATTATAACCGATGCTGCAACCACGGGAATTATACATTCCCATGGCTACAGAATCAGGTCACCTGGGCAGGCCGGAGTGCACAGTATACGGAGCGGGAAGACGTACAGCATGCTGCTCATCTCCACTGCTCAGTGCTCCTGCTGATGTGCCGATGCCATGGTGTCCTATCGCCATGGCACTGGGACACCCAGCAGGAGCAAACAAGGCCCAACAGCGCTGCAAAGATCTTTTCCCTGCCGCACGACCCTCGGAGGGGTCTTCCAGGGCCAGGATCAGGTGGCGGGAACTCACCTGCACCCGGTCCGTGTGATTGTAGTGTTATCCATACCTTTACCTGTGGCCAATTCACCTGTGGCCAAACTGGCCAATGAGACTCAGAGAGGACTATTGTGAAGCAGTTTAAAAGCTCTTTTATTATTATTATTATTATAATTATTCAGTACATTGCTATAGCAATGTGTGTCTAAATACAGACACACCCCTTTACATATTTCAGTGACATTTATACCTTTGTCAAATCTACAGGCCCCTACTCCCAGTATCTTATTGGCTAACTAATACAGTGTTATTGACCTATCTAGTGTGCTCAAGCAGCACATGTGGGTTTTTCCATATTCTTACATGACAGATCATATGCCAGAATGCAGTTCTCCTTGTTCTTCTGACCCCTTTCTGGTAGTATATACTGATGGTCAATGGTTTATTTACTTTTGTGCTTGCTTCATAAGCCTTTGCATTGCAAAAGGTCAACAGAGCAAGGATCTCTTTTATTTATCATAGCTTCATTATATTAGTCAAATCAGCCCTGACCTCTGCAAAATGTTTCTGTCTTGCATATATTTGTCTGTCTCTTACAATATGGCAATAAATAGACACACTTCAAATACATAACTCCATATAAAATGTAGAGGATTAACTCCCTGACTTTTTAACCATTTTTGACTCTCATGATCCACACAGTATGCCTTTCAACTTTAGGTTTCTGTTCTGTCTGCCAGTCCTTATCCTTTGGACCACAAAGATCAGGAAGGGAGAGGGGGAGAGAGAGGAGTATGTACTTAGTAGTTCTTAGGCTCTGCTATCTCTAGATGCAGAACAATTGAGAGATAAGAATCTGCATGCCAGACAGTTGTTTTTGCAGCACACATCTAGTAGCCTCTATAATAATTTTCTGATCTTTCTGTATTTTATAAAAATTACAAATTAAAATTTTAAAACCTAACAGTAGGGACTGCCTGGCCCAATTGCTGCTGCTCCTAGGACTTATTCCACCTTTGAGGTGGAATAAGTCACACGCACATTTGGCCCCCGGTGGACATATAGGGCTTTGACCAGAATAGCCCTGTATGTCGGGGTGCTGCGGCCTGCACCTGCTCTGCCCACTATCCATCTCTGGCCCTCCCCCTCCCACCCCCATCCCACCCCCATCCAACCTTGACATACAACCTCGCTATTCACTGGTCAGAATCTACCCCATAGTGCATTACAAAGCAAGAATTTGACCACAAAGCCTCAATGATCAGTCTTTTCTCAAGTCATCATCTGGATCAAAGATGTTTTAAGTTAAATCTGGACTTTGTTGAGATAGGAGACTGAAGTTCAGCTGTTTGAAATCTCATAGAATCAATTGTGTATGTCCCTTTTTCTTTTGGAGTATTAGGTTATATATGGAGTATCCATTCCTCATGACAGATACGGTTCTTTAACATAATTAATTTGCTTATGCATTGTCTAGAGCAGGGGTGGGCAAACCTGGTCCTGGAGGGCCGCAGACCAGTCAGGTTTTCGGGATATCTCTAATGAATATGCATGAGATATATATGCATTAGAGATATCCTGCCAACCTGACTGGTTTGTGGCCCTCCAGGGCTGAATCTGGAGACCCCTGCCTTACACCTCTGTCATTTAAGATTGTGAGTGGACAAGGTGCAGATGTCCAAGACATCAAAAAGTTTAGATAGAATTTGTCACAGTCCTCCTCACTTCTCACCACCACCAAAAAATTGTCTATTAGACAACTTTTTGGTGGTGGTGAGAATCGAGGAGGAATGTGACACATTCTATATACCCTTTCGATGTCTAGGACATCTGTACCTTGCCCGCTCACGATCTTAAATGACAGAGGTGTAAGGCAGGGGTCTCCAAATCCAGCCCTGGAGGGCCACAAACCAGTCAGGTTGGCAGGATATCTCTAATGCATATATATCTCATGCATGTTCATTAGGGATATCCCGAAAACCTGACTGGCCGGTGTGCCCCATAGGACTGGGTTGGGAAACACTGGTCTAGAGCAGAGGTTCCAAACTCCAGTCCTGGAGGGTCAAACACCATACAGGTTTTCAGGCTGTCCTTAATGAATATGCATAAGATACATTTGAATACAATGGGGGCAGTGCATGCAAATACCTCTCATGCATATTTATTAGGGACAGCCTGAAAACCTGAATGGTGTTTGGCCCTCCAGGACTGGAGTTGAAAACCTCTGGTCTAGAGCAGGGGTGTCTAACTCCAGTCCTGGAGGGCCGCAAACCAGTCAGGTTTTCAGGGTATCCCAAATGAATATGCATGAGATATATTTGCATACACTACCCCAATTGTATGCAAATATATCACATGCATATTCATTAGGGATACCCTGAAAACCTGACTGGTTTGTGGCCCTCCAGGACTGGAGTTTGACTCCCCTGGTCTAAAGCATATACAAGCATATGTTGTTTATCAAGGATTTATTTTGTCATTTTTACATTTTGGTTATTTTTTTAAAGTAAGGGGGATGTTTACTAAAGTGCGTTAAACGTGACTAACGCACGTTATACGATGTTAACGACCGTAAGTGCCGTATAACGCGCATACCGACGCGCTAACGACCGTTAACGTCATACTACGCGCGTTAACCGTAGTTAACGATCGTAAACCTCCGCGGCGCGTTAAAACAGCGCAGAAGGTGGAGAGTGGGCGGAGAGAAGGGGGTCAATGGGCGGAGAGTGGGCGGGGAGAGGCTCCCCTCATACTAACGCGCTGTATTTCAGAGCTCAATTCCAACGCGAATGAAAACCTGTCGTTAAAGGCATTTAAAGGGAAGAGAAACCATTTCCGTCAGCAATGTACAGAAAAACCGGGGAAACCCACAAAACGTGAGCAGTGTGATACATGTGCACAGAACAAAATTTCACATAAAACGTTAAAAATGACCACAAGAAACATTTTAAAAAGCAGAATTCAGCTGGGCAACAGTGATAGCAATGGGCAACAAGGAACAACACTCCCTGGAAAGCACCAAAATAAAAGGAAATGATGTGTGGAAGGGTCTACGCTCCGCAGACCCTTTCAAAGAGCATTACATTGTAATGGAGCTGTCCTGGGCGTGTGGTGTAATGTTTCCCAATGATATCATTGTTGCCCAGCTTGGTTATGGGTGTGTGCCCCTTTCGTGAGGTCTTTTCTGAGGTTTATGTGCACCTTTGTCTGCATACAAGGTAAATGAGGCCACAGTAAACCTGTTGCAGAGCAGGGTTTCTGACTCGTCAGGCCGGTTTAACTAACTCCAGGGACTGCACTGTCTCTGTGGCCACAGTGTGGTGCAACAGACACAGCCAGTGCCTGTAAGACCAGAGAGTCACAGGTTCAAATCCCAGCTGGGGACTCCTGCCAACCCAGTCCCCATAGCTTTACCCACCACTAAACAGTGATAGTAAAGACACTCCTTTAGTGCAGAGAACATACGCAAGGCCTATATTTTACCACACCAAACACAGACACCAGAAACAGGCACATTACCTAAAGCAGAGTCCCGCAAATGCAGTCCTGGAGGGTCCCACACCATTCCAGTGTCATGCTGCCTCTAATAAAGATGCCTGTGCTGCATAGCTATGCACCACCCCCATGGTATGCAGATGTAGCTCATGCATATTTATGAGGGACAGCATGAAAACCCGAACAGTGTTTGGAACACCAGGACTGGAGTTGGGGAACTCTGCCGTAAAGCAGCAGCCAACAGGGCCACACACACACCCACAGGCCCCATTGGCCAATGCCAGCTGGAGAGGCAAGACATTGGGCCCTGCCTGTATCTGCCAATACTAGTAGTTGCATACCTTAGCAATGCCACCCTACACCTGGGTATATGGTACACAGCTATCAAACGTTTCCTCTGATAACTGGCAGATATCAATTCCTACGTTAAGCACATTTTGCTCATTGAGCTCCACCATAACAATCATTCTGATGTCTGCGGTGTGTGCTGCAGGTCTGGTCTCTGACAGTGTTCACCACCCTGTGGAGTGACCCCCCAACAGTCTTGTATACCATATCCATGCCTGTACTATGCCCAGGACTGGTGTGGTGGGTATGGCTGCTGACCACCTCTATAGTAGCACAATGCTGGCATAGGTGTGGGGGTGGCTGTCTGTCTATCCAGTGTGTGGTGGCTGCAAACACCTTCAACAGCCCACACTGCCAGCACTGTTGCCAGTATTGGGCTGCCAATGTGCATAATGAGGAGCAAGGTACCATGGGTATAGGCCAGACAGGGTGGCCTGGCCAGGGTGCATCTGCACAGGGCATAGGGCAGTGACAGGCACATTGTAGTGCCCGGCCACCACCTACACAGACAGGGTGACCTTAGTATATCCTGCTGAGAGATCACTCTCACCCTGACTGTGCAGTGACCACAGCATGGCTAGGCATTCCCATAGTGCTATCTAGTATTTCTCTCATGTGATAAATATGGGTTTCCTTTTGGGGCCCAGTCACTGATGTATTTGCTTGCTGTGTATGCTGACATCCCAGCTTTGGGTGCAGGCATCTCCACTGGGCACTAGCAGACTGTTTACAGCTGGTAGGTGTTGTGATGGAGTGGCTTGCAGGGTGCAGTGGCTGATGGCTTGCACCGGGGGAATATCAGATAGTGGTGGGGTGCAGTATACCATATCCAGGCCTAATGTATGTCTGCTATTGTGTTATGGCTGTGTACAGAGCTGCATTGACTGCCCTGTGGGGTGTCTGTTCCCCAGCAGGACTAGGGTTCGTGTTCCCCTCTACTGCCACTGTTGCAGGGAGGTAGACTGTGGATCTTTTGATTAGGAGACCCTGTTTGCCACCCTCAGCCCTGGGGGGAGGGGTGTGGTGGTGCATGGGGGCTACACCTGACTGAAACAGACATAGATGTCCAAGGTGTTCCTGCAGAAACTACCTATCTCACACAGTAACACTGCTTCAGACCTGCGCCATGGTCTCTTTCAGCCATGGCCGGTGCTGTGGACCTAGTGCTGGGCGCCTCACTGCATCCTCAGGGTGAGCACAGTACCTGCACAATGTCGGTCGGTACCCCCTATCAGGCCGAGGTGCTGTGGGGGTGCACATGGTCAGTTCCCCCTACCAGGCCGAGGTGCTGTGGGGGTGCATTCCCCATGGTGTGTATCTGTGGACAGCTGATTTGCATGTGCAGTGCATCATGGGTGTGACTGGCCCAATCCAACCCTGTGGAACACCAGCACCTGCTCACAGGCTCTGCTAAACCATAGGCCATCACACGTACATCTGTTAGCATAATGCATAGGTGCAGGACACCCTACAAAGTCTGTAATATAAGATGCCCACACTGGTAAAAACACACGTACCCACGCACGTAAACAAACACGTACCCACGCACGTAGAAACACACGTACCCATGCACGAATGTACGCACGCAGCTACGCACGTGGCTACGCACGTACCAATGCACGCACCAACGTACGTGGCTAGGCACATTCCGAGGGTGTTTTTCTGACACCAATACTCAGCGTAACGAAAAACATGCCTCCTCTTTCCTTCTGTAATGTACAGGATGATGCCTGAGACAGCCTTTTGCGTTAGGCACACTGGGGGCTCGAACCCATGCTGCCTGTAACAGCAGTCAGTACCGTAACCATTGTGCTACAGCTCTGTTTCAGTGCTTTGTGTCTGTACGTCTTCTTACGATTAACGCGCAGTAACGCGGCACGGCGCCCGGTAACGCTCTTTAATTTTTCTAACGCGCAGTAGTGATAACGATGTACCGCCCATGTCCTTATTTGGGGTTTCTTTCACTACCGCGGCTCCTAACGCGAATTGCACTAACGCAGTTTAGTAAACATACCCCTAAGAGTTTTAGGGGCCCTTTTATTAAAGATCACTAATTGATTAATGTACATTTTAGCATGCAGTAACTGACAGCCGAGAATGCTAAGGTGCATTTATGCCAACTACTGGCCACTAAAATGCATGTTAAGTGGCTATCACGGGCTAGGGTGGGGAATGGGTGGGTTAGGGGCAGACTGCAGGCATGGAGAGCACAGTGCTGCTAGTACGAGGGAAATTAGCACAAGTGCATAGAACAATATTTCTATGGGTGTCATTAGGTGCACCTGCATTAGTTAGGCTGCGCATCTAAGTACGCAATCATGCACTGTCAGGAACTTGCTGGACATGCCCCTTACAGGTGGATTTACTGCATGTTAGTTTTGCTGCTAATTGTTTAGTAAGTTCATGCCTTTAGTAAAAGAGCAATTTAAAATTTTAAAATAGGGTCGCACAGTAGTTTGTGCAGTCGCCAATATACAAGTGTGCATGAAATGAAACCTTGGGAAATGAAATGTATTCAGGAGGGATGTACAGAGGCAAGAAAAATGTGTGTGGGAGGGGTTGTTTTGTTTGTTTCATTTTCCTGATTTTGGGGTGTTTTTCTGGATAGTTTCACACATTCATGGTAATAAGGAATTTTTTAATGGGTACTTAATTGATTTAGCCTGCAATAATTGACAAATTACCGTGCCCGGGCAATTAGGGTGTCTTTTACTACAGAGCGCTAGCTGACAGCGCATGTCTAGCACATACTAAAAGTGCACCTTGGACACACACGTTGCCGGTGTGGGCTGATTCCCATGCTAACTGTGCATTCTGTGTTAGGGGCATGAGTTGGCAGGTTAGCTGCGGGGAGTGGGTGTGGTGAGCTCTGTGCAGTTAGTGCAGGATACACACTGCATGCTACTTGCATTCTGCGTTATTAGCATGGGTGCAACTAACATGCCTCAATAGGTGGAGATAAATGCACCCCCGTTAATGTAGGAAGCGTTAGGGTAATGGGGCTGGTGCAGATCACTTTCCACTGAAGATCAGACCGCCTACCGTACTCACCTCTCCACACACCGTGAAGCAATCACAACCACAATGAAACAATATCACACAGACACCCTAAAGAGATCACTGAATAAACCACGTGACCTCTTCAACCTGGTCAAATCCCTCTCAAAGGAACCTTCTCCCGAACAACACAGTGAGATTCATCCACAGAAATTCGCTGACTACATGCAATCCAAGATAGTGCAAACTAACAAGGTGTCAACAGTCCCGTTCCAAGAACCAACGAGTGCAACCCCACTAAATAACTTCTCTACACCATCCACTAAATGCATCGAGGACACCATAGCATCTCTCAATACCTCCACTGCACAAACGGACCCATGCCCAGCTTTTTGGATTAAGGAGCTACGCTGTGCGTTCAGCCCCTTCATTGCAAATCTAATGAACCTCTCATTCACAACAGGGTACTTCCCTGCAGCACTCAAGCAGACTTCCATCAGGCCACTTTTGAAAAACCCCAAGCTAGACCCGCAAAAGGTCGAATCTTATAGGCCTATAGCTAGCATTCCCCTCTTAGCCAAGATAATTGAGAAGGAGGCACAACGGCAAATCCAAGATCATATAGACACCACAGCTCCCCTAGATCACTGCCAACATGGGTTCAGAGAATATCATGGGGTCGAGACCCTTCTCACTAACCTATTCAACGACATTATCACAGGCATTAACAACATCCGACAAGGATTTGTACTCGTCTTCTTAGACATCGCTGCGGCGTTCGACTCGGTAAGCCACGAAATTCTCCTCGGACGACTGAAAGAGAAAGGTATCTGCAACAGTGCATTAGAATGGTGTAACTCTTATCTGGATGGAAGATGGCAATATGTGAAGTCCGGTACAGAAGAGTCAAAACGCTTCCATCAAAAGCAAGGTGTGCCTCAAGGTTCCTCATTGTCTTCCCTACTATTTAACATATACATGCAGCCCATCTGCGACATCATAAGATCTTTCAAAGTCAACTGCTTGATATACGCAGATGACATTCTCTTATATATGCCTTTCTCTACAACTCAATTAGACCTGGCACCGTTGGTAGACTGCCTCAATTCGGTCTCAGAGTGGCTCCAATCACAAAACCTTCGCATTCAACATAAAAAAACAGAGGTGCTCTTCATCTCCAAAGACCCCAACTTCACCCCTCCAGCCCACGTCAGTGTCAAGGAAGCTGACCTACAAGCTAAAGAAACAATAAGATACCTTGGAGTTACATTGGACCAACGTCTGGATATGAAACATCACATAAATAACATAGTCAAAGCTGTATACTTCAAAATACGCTCGCTTAGGCATATGCGCTCCCTGTTGGACCCGGATGACTTCCGAACCATATACCAAGCGCTAATCCTGCCACACTTCGACTTTGCAAATGCCATATTACAAGGTCTCCCTCAATCCACTCTTAGCCCATTACAGATGGCCATGAATGCCGCAGCAAGAGTCCTCTACGGAGCCTCCAGAGGCGATCACGTAACTCCCATTCTTAAACAGCTTCACTGGCTCCCCATCCATGGGAGGATCATCTTTAAAACCCTAGTCCTATCATTCAAGGCAATCAAGGGTATCTCATCCTCCTCACTCACAGATCTGATTCACACTGTACCCCCCAACAGATCCAGAAGAACAACAGCCGTAAACCTACTGACAACCTCGAAGGCGTTGACAAAGTGCAACATGACAACCTCAAACAGAGCCTTCAGTTTCTATGTACCCAAATGCTGGAACGCTCTACCCTCCGACATAAGGGCCATTACTGACCTACTCCAGTTCAGGAAGGCACTCAAATACCACCTCTTCCTTCAATACTACCCTACCAGCAATTGAACCAGAGGAAGTGACCCACTCATGAACACACCATGCCGTTCTTGATATTATTAAGACTCTATTCTGTTCTATGTAATTATCTCATGTATATAGTTTACCCCGGTTCTCCAAGTTTGTACTCCTGTTCGATGTAAACCAAACAGCTTGTTGTTATGGTCTTTATGTTATAATGTAAACCGCGCTGATGCCGAATAGTGCGGTATATAAGAACTTGTAATAAAATAAATAAATAAAAAATAGTATGGCATATCTTATGTTCTTATGCTGGGACAAAGTCGGCATTAACTGCTGGGAAAATACTGTCTACACCCCCAACAGTTAATCTACCTAATCTGCCATGGTTTTGGTGCTATTAGTGCAATACCTTAGCACCCTTTAGTAAAAGACCCCCCTAAGGGTTATATTTAGTAAAGTGTACTAATGATTAAGATGCATTTTAGTGTGTGCTTAGCAGTTAGCATAGGAACACAGTAACAGCTACTGCGCACTAAAACAGCCAGCATAGTAAATATCCCATACTAACTGCTTAGCGCTAAGGGATGGGTTAAAGGCAGAGAATAGGTGTTAATTGCAAATTAGAATCAGGGCGGGCTAATTACTGCAAGTGCTAAAGATCATTGTTACAGTTAACGTGGGTATGGGTACAGTAATTTCAGGGGGATATGCTGACATGCTCCCAACAGTTAGTGCATAGCTTTTTGCTCATGCCATGCTCTAAGTTTTACTTCTACATGTGGTACATGCAAAAAATTATCACCCCTTTAGTAAACATGCCTCTACATTTTTAAGACACCTTAACAAACGGAATAGGCACTAATGAATGCACATCGCTAGTACTCAGATGAAATGAAAATGTACATTAGAATTCTTCACTAATGCCGAAAAGCATGCAAAAAATACAAAATTCAATAAGAAGGGAAAGCATGCTAAGAACGACTCATGGACTTCTTTGCAACCCCTCTTCATGTCCCTATTTTTTGTGGGTATTCTCTTGGCAGAGCTAACCAAAAACCCATTTTGGACTAGAGAAACTGAGTGAGAGTATAGATGAAAATATATTCACTTAAATACCCTGAGGCAGAAGATCTAATCATCTTAAACACCATAATTAAGGTTTTAAATAATAATCTGAATTAAACTGGAAGCCAGTGGAGTGTTACCACCTGGGGCTCCTGTATTAATCTTGGCAGCCATATCTTGTGTAAATTGCAATTGTGTTGAGCCTTTTTTTTTAGGCAACCTCAGGTAAATAAAATTGCAATAATCCAGCTGGGAGATAATGACAGCCTACACAATTTTCCTCAGATCAACCACAATAAATAACTCTCTGATCGGTTGTATAAGTCAAGGAAATGATTTCCTGACTACCATGGAAATCTGTTTCTCCATGGAAAGAGATGAATCCAAGACTGCTCTCAGGCTTCAAATAGTGCTCAGTTACTCCATCTAACAGTGACTTGGTAGATAGAATGATCTTACTGAGATTAACAATGCTGAGCAAATTGGTTTAATTTGGATTTATTTACATAAGAACATAAGAATTGCCATAGTGGGCCATGAACTCTAAGGGGCATGTTTACTAAAAACCGCACAATTGCGTGCTGCACAATAGCGAACTAAAAGCAGCACTTAAGTGCTCTTAAGCGCCCCACACACATGCGATGAACCCCCGTGAAGGTGCGCGTCACACTAACGGGCCCCGCACAAGTACGGGCCCGCAAATGTCCGATAGAGGCGTGGAAAGGCTAACGGAGGGCGGAGGAAGGCTCCCGAGGGGCGGAGAGACGGGGTTAATGGGCGGGGAAGGGGAGGGGAGAGGCTCCCCGCACATTATCGGGGCCGAATTTCAAAGAAAAAATACCACGAGTGAAACACTCGCGGTAGAGGGCATTTAAAGGGAAGAGAAACCATTTCCGTCAGCAATGTACAGCAAAACCGGGGAAACCTACAAAACGTGAGCAGTGTGATACATGTGCACAGAACAAAAGTGCAAATAAAACCCAAAATGACCACCACGAAAATGTTTAAAAATTATAATTCAGCTGGGCAATAGTGCTAGCAATGGGCAAAAATGAAAAACACACCCAGGAAAGCTACAAAAAAAGAAATTAATTTTGGAAGGGTCTACGGAGCGGAGACCCTTCCAAAAATCATTTCCTTTCTGTAGAGCTTTCCTGGGTATGTCTTTTTATGTGTGCCCATTAATATCACTGTTGGCCAGCTTGGTTATATTTTTCCCCCGTTTTCCGCGGTCATTTGCGGGTTTTATTTGCACTTTTGTCGCCAGACACGGTGAATGAGCCCACAGTAAAAATGTGCAGAGCAGGGCTCCCTACTCTTTTGGTCAGGTTTCCTATCTCCAGGGACTGCACTGTCTCTGTGGCCACAGTGTGGTGCAGCAGACAGAGCCAGTACCTAAAGGACCAGAGAGTCACAGGTTCAAATCCCAGCTGTGGCACCTACCAGCCCAGTCCCCACATTTTACCCACCACTAAACAGAGATAGTAACGACACCCCTATATTGCAGAGTACAGAAGCATGGTGCAAACACCCATATTTTACCCTACACCACTCACACACCATGACAATGGGCATTACCTACAGCCAAGTCCCCCAAATGCAGTCCGGGAGTGCCACAACTCAATCAAGCCATATGCTTTTACCAAGATAAGGACATGCCAGCATGTTGGCGTAAGGGGACAGGTGGTGGGGGGGGCAGTGGCTGCTAGCCACCGAAGACAGTGGCCTATCCATGTGCAGGCTGGCACTGTCCACTGCAACAGACAGGCCCTGTCGGATGTACAGTCATGGGCTTCCCACAGAATCCAGTCAATCCGTGGTAACACGGTGGTGCAGTGCACACAGACAGTGTGTGCAACAACAGAAGGTCACAGGTTCAAAGCCCAGCTGGGGTTGCTGCCAATCCTGTCCACATATTTTTAACACAACTAAACTGTGATAGTACGGACAAACCAGGATTGCTGGGGACATACGCATTGGTATTACGCCTATCTTTTCGCACACCGATCACAGACACCATGAACAGGGGCATTACCTAGAGCAGAGTCTCCCAAATGCAGTCCTGGAGGACCACACACCATTCAGGCTCCTTGCTGCCGCTAATACAAATGCCTGTGCTGCATATCTATGCACCACCCCCATGGCATGTAGATGTAGCTCATGCATACTCATGAGGGACAGCAGGGAAACCCGAACAGTGGTAGGCACACCAGGACTGGAGTTGGGAAACTCTGCCGTAAAGCAACATCCAACAGAGGCGAACATACCCACACCCCCAGGCCCCATTGGCCAATGCCTCCTGGAGAGGCAGGGCATTGGGCCCTGGGTGCATCTCCCAATACTAGCACCTGCATACCTTAGCAATGCCACCCTACACCTGGGTATGCGGTGGACAGCTCTCAAACGTTTGCTATGTGTACTGGCAGGTAGACTGTCCTACTTAAAGCACATTTGGCTCTTTGATCTCCAACATAAAAATCTGTCTGATGTCTGCGGTGCATGCTTCAGGTCTGGTCTCTGACAGTGTTTACCACCCTGGGGAGTGACCCCCAACAGTACTGCGTAGCATATCCATGCCTGTACTGTGCCCAGGACTGGTGTGGTGGGCAAGGCTGATAAACCCCTCTATAGTGGCACAATGCTGGCATACGTGTGGGAGTGTGTGTCTGTCTATAGTATACAGTGTGTGTTGGCTGCAAACACCTTCCACAGCCCACACTGCCAGCACTGTTGCCAGTATTGGCCTGACAATGTGCATAATGAGCAGCAAAGTACCATGGGTATAGCTCAGACAGGGTGTGCTGGCCAGGATGCATCTGCACAGGGCATAGGGCACTGGCAGGGACATTGTAGTGGCCAGACACCACCTACACAGACAGGGTGACCTCTGTATGTGCTGCTGGGTGTACACTCCACCTTGACTGTGCAGTGACGCCAGCATGGCTAGGCACCCCCACAGTGCTATATAGTGTTTCTCTCATGTGGGTTTCCTTGTGGGCCCAGTCACTGACTTATCTGCTTGTATGTGCTGCCATCCCAGTTCTGGGTGCATGCATTTCCACCAGGACTAACTAGCAGACTGTTCTCAGCTGGTATGTGTCTTGATGGAGCGCCTTGCAGGGTACAGTGGCTGAAGGCCTGCTGCAGGAGAATATCAGATGGTGGTGGGGTGCAGCTTAGCATATCCTGACCTAATATCTGTCTGATATTGTGTTATGGATGTGTATGGGGCTGCTTTGGATGCCCTGTAGGGTGTCTGTTCACCAGCAGGCCAGGGGTTGATGGTCCACTCTACTGCCACCATTGCAGGGTGGTAGAATGTGGATCTGTTGATGGGGGACCCTGTTTTTTGCCTGCGGGTGGGGGAAGAGAGGGGAGAAATGGTGGTACATAGCCCACCTAGGGGTCCATAAGGGGTTCCACTGACTGACGCAGACAGAGTAATCCAGGGTGTTTCTGCAGGAACTACCTATCTCTCAGATTACTACTGCTTTGGAGCTCCAGCATGGCCTCTGTCAGCCATGGCAGGTGTTGTGGACCTGGTCCTGGGCGCATCTCCGCACCCTCAGGGTGAGCACTGTACCCGCATGATGTGACGGTGTGTAGCTACTCTGTGCCAGTAACACACCCGGTCAGTACCCCCCCTACCAGGCCGAGGTGCTGTGTGGGTGCACACGGACACTTCCCCCTACCAGGTCGGGGAGCTGTTGGGGTGGATTCCCCATCTTGTGTTCATCTGTGGTCAGCTGCTTTGCATGTGCAGTGCATCATGGGTACGGGTGGCCTAACCCTTTCCTGGTTCCCACAGAAGACTGTCTGTGTGGTGACATGACGGCTCTCTGCAGCCAGCCAGGGGCTTGCTGGCAGCTATAGAGCTGTAGCCCAATGGTTACGTCACTGTCTGTGAAGCCAGAGGTCATGGGTTTGAACCCACAGTGGTGTTCTTTTTAGAGGGTTGTCCAATGTTTTTTTTAACTTTCATGTACATATGTTGTTGCCAGCAAAAACACCCTCAGCGTACTGTACCCATAAGGTGCCTCTGAGGGTGCTTTATAGGGCGCCCTATGGTTGCCGTCCATATAAGGTGCACTATACATTACCCTGTACCGCAACATATATGGGGCCCTATAGGGGACATTCTAGGGTGCCTTGCCAGACAGTGAACGTTAACATGTGCCTTATGGGCCGCCTTATGCTAACACGCTTTGTGAGTGCGTTTGCTAGTAGTGTTAACAGAGATAAAAAGATTAACCTACCCCCTACAGCACTCATCCCCATAATACATAATGCCTCTGTGAGCCTTCTTCATTGGGCACCTTGGGGGATTGAACCCATGGCCTCTGCACTATTGGTCAGTGTTATAACCATTGTGCTGTGGCTCTGTTCCTATGCTTGCACATCGGCGTGCCGCCTTCTGCTACACAAAATTAGGCTCCCTCCTAAAACAATCCTCCCCATAATAGGTACTGCCTGAGCCAGCCTTGTTCATTGCGTCCAGTGGGGGTTCAAACCCATGGCCCCCTGCACCATTGCTCAGTGTTTTCACCGTTGTACTACGGCTCTGTTCGTTTATGTGCCCAGCAGCGCGACACTTAGCCTTCCCACGCGCTAATACGGACCCCGCACAGTTGCGCGACTTGCACAAGTATGGTCGCTTTCTTCCGTTTTTTTTTCTTTTTTCTGCCTGAACCGCCCACTCCTTATATGGCACAGGCACACTAACGGGGCCCCGCACAATTTCGGAGTTTAGTAAACATGCCCCTAAATGTCCTCCTATCCAATTTTTGATGTCACTGTAACAGCTAGGACATTATTTGTGGCTTCTTCTAAAGCAGATCTAATGGGAATAGTCATTTGTATATCATCCGCCTATGAAAAATGCATAAGATCGCTAGCTCTTATCAAACATAAGGATCACAGAGAGTGAACAACATAGGAGACGGGCAAATTCTGAGGAACTCCTGGTTGGATTTTCCAATACTGGGACCAATTTTGCTTCCAGCTAACTTTCACAAACTGATCAGAAAGAAATTCAGAAATCAGCCCAATTCATTTTCATACTGTAAACTCCCTTGAATAGCTGATGTCAAATTGGCGGTTCATAAGGTTTTATAAATAAACAAATGAATACATTCCCATGGATGCCCAGATTACTGAGGTGATTTATCAAAAGGCCATGATCTACCAAATTAAACATGGACTTCATTTCTTTTATTATAATTTATATATTGCTTTTCTGGCTGAGAGTCAATCAAAGCGGTTTATAATTTAAAACTGAGAATTCATTCACTAACAGACATCTTAACAGAATAAATAGCCCACAAATACCGCCCATCTCATTAAGCCAACACCAATAATATTTGACCTTATCTTCTTCTTCTTCAATGCTAGATAAGTGTAAATATTAACTATTACCATTAGAATCTACTTGGGGAATATCATGGTCTTAATTTGCTTACTGAATACTAGTAAACTAATCTCTAAATGCTCTTCCCCTGATGGCCTATTCCAATCACATTAAACCATAGGAGGCAAGAAATGGAGCTGAATGCAAATTTCTGTTTCAAACATAGTGCTTCAATGGTGAAATAGCATTTTAGTTTGTTGAAAATGTAGTCTTCTATAGATTAAAATTACTACTACTACTACTACTATTAAAAGTCTTGAATTTTAGTTTCTCTTGATTTGGCATACAGGGCAAGCTAACCAAAACCAGTATGACACTTTCTCTTCTCTTAGCACCTGTGGTGATACATTCTGAACATTTTGCATATGATTTTAGCAATTTAGATGGAAGACCCATATATAGAGAAGAAGATATGCCATTCTAGTAATCCATGGTACTTAAAACCATGGCTTGTATAACTGTACAAGAAGTCTGCAAATTAATCAGGCTTAAGTTTCCTAACCATATTCAATCTTCTAAAAGCCAATTTTAATACATGGAATATTTGTTCATCACCCTTATTCAGTTTTGACCTTGTGTTTTCTAAATAGACAATAAGACAGTCTCAGTTTCTAAATCAGTGTTTTTCAAATTTGTATTCCATACAGTATGACCCCATTTTAATAACTGAAAATTTGTGTGACCCCAGATGATGATCAAGTAAAAAATAGTAGGTCTCCAGACTCCTTCCCCTTTTTCCACTCAGCTAAAGCAGAAAGCAACATAACAGTTTTGGCAACAGCCACAGCAGTCTGTGCAGGGTTCATAGTGTCGGTGTGCATTGTGTGCTTACAGACCCCATTACTCAGCAATGGGTTTCTAGTCTAATAGGAAGCTTACCCAAGAGGGGACTAGTGCCTATGAATGTTCACTGGCTCACAGACCACATGCTAACTGATGACTTGGTGTAGATCACAGTGAAAGTCCAGAGAGAAGGGGAAATGGCCATTTTTTGTGACCCCATTCACTGACTTGGGGTCCCAACCTCAAGTTTGGGAACCACTGTTCTAAAGCATTTCAGTGGTTGGCATCTCTTGTTTTGCTGCTTCTACTAATGGTGCTCTTCCTATCCCTGTTTTGATCAGTCATCACTACTATGGAGAACTTGTTTTGATCAGTAATGGCCACTATGGAAAACCGAGTAACGTATGCCGCATGTTGTCATGGAGTGGAGGAGTAGCCTAGTGGTTAAAGCAGTGGCCTGATAAACAAGACCAGTGGCACTCTTGAAATCCCACTGGCACTCTTTGTGATCTTAAATAAGTCACTTAACCCTCCATTGCCTCAGGTACAAATTTAGATTGTAAGTCCTCTGGGGACATGAGAATATCCACTGCACTTGAATGTCACTTGGTTTGAACTACTACTGGAAAGGCATGAGTTAAATACTGCTACTAAATAAATCCCTTGCAATGCAATGTGTGCCTTTGAGTCAGTCCTGACTCCTGGTGACCCAGAAGCTCCTGGGTTTTCTTGGCAGTAGACTGCCAGGCCTTTCTTCCAAGGCAATAGAGAGTTAAGTGACTTGCCCAAGGCCACAAGGAGTGCTAGTAGGAATTGAATGCTGGTTGCTTGGTTATTAAGCCAGTGTTCTAACCACTAGGCTACTCTTCCACTCCAATAAACTCCTTAGGGGGACAAATATGTTGAATCTTATTCTATTATTTAGTGCATTTCCATAAGTCATTCTGTTTAACTGATACTAAAATTTTTACTCTCCTTGGGTTATTATGATTACTGATTTTCTTACCTTTCTTCATTTGGTATAGTTGTTTGCACAGAAATCTGGCTGACAGCAGCAGATGATATGAATGTATGAGTTGTAGATTCCGGGTTATGACCTTTTTCACTTCACTTGTAAAATAGGTGCTAATGGCACATGAAAATTATTATAAAAGAAAGCATCTGTTTAACACTAACTCTCTGGATATGCACACTATGGAGGTCATTTTAGAAAGTCTGTTCATAAGTTGAACATCTGAAAATGGGCTTTCAGATGTGCAAATCACAGAGACCTCCCTAGACCCAGTTTAGAAAGCTAGGTATATAGACATACCCAGTGCGAGCACATCCATTTAGCACGGAGGCATGGTAGAGGCATTTCCTAGGTGGAGCGATGGAGATACATGCTGCGGTGCAATTTCAGAAAAGCACAAGCACATTTGCCACTGGTTGTTGAGGCATCCATGCCTATACCTTCTCCTGACCATGATTAAGGTACAAAAACGTGCTTATTTCATGGCTACAATGCTTCCAGGGGGAACAACAAAATGCGCTTTCATTGCCATAGTTAATATTTCCTTGCCAAAGAAATCCTCCCTCTCCCCCCACCAAGGTCAATCGAACCCAGGAGAAACAGCCAAGAAAGACGTTAAAAAGAAGTGCCAGCAGGCGCATGGCACCACACAGCAGTTCCTGATTGGCATCAGGGGTGGAAGTGGGAGAACTAGCCCCTCCTGCTCCCCCCACCAAGGTCAATTGGGCCCAGGAGAAGCAGCCAACAAGAACATATAAAAAGAAGCTCCAGCAGGCGCATGGTTACAGATAAGTGTTGAAAGTTAGGCACTTTAAGGGATGGCCTAACTTTCACCACAGGGCAGTGGCTGACTATCGCCGCGGCTCAGTTTGCTTCATCGCTATCCAGCTGGCCTGGATATTCAATGCTGGTGACTGGATATGACAGTCACCGTGTCGGCAGCGGTGGCTAGCTGCCTTAGCAATGCAGCTGCCATTGAATATTGGACCCCAGGATTCCAGAATATGCCACGAAGGTGGAATGAGTCAGGTTTGCAGCTTTTCCCAGGGCTTTGAGAACCAGTTTGGAGCCTGCTGTGACTCGGCGAGTGAGAGGTAGGTTATGATCCTATGTTTGGATTGCTGAGGTAGGGAAGGACTGTGCCATTGTTCTCCCTGCTATTCTTGTGCTGTGTGCAGAAAGGCATTTGAATAAGGAGAGGAGAACAAAAGTGTTTTACTTACCCGGTTTGGGAGCAGTACTCTGCAGAATGTTATACTGCTTCCCTTATTTTTGAAAAACTCTCATTACAGCTATTATTTAGCTTCACAGTTGTGCAGGACATTAGACTGCTTTCCCATACAGCTGGTGGGGGTAGGGTCCTGCAGTAATGCTAATGAACTCATGTAGCTACCGAGAACTCTGGGGTTTTTCTTCTTTTTGAGGTCATTCAAAGGAATCCCTGCCCAAGCTGAAGATATATATATATTTTTTTTTCTCCACTACTGTTGATGTGGAGAAGAAGGCTAGGAGGGCTTGTCGCACAATGTTTGCGCAATGCTTTAATTTGGACTTCAGCAAGACATATGGGAGTTTAGCCAGCATTTTCTTAGAAACTCCATTCCACATTACAGCCAGTATTGTGACAGCCAGGGTTTTTTTCTCATCCTGTTTTCGCTGTTGGGACTTTAATTTGTTGCTTTGCCCTTCTCTTTAGGGCTACAAGCCCAGACTGCTGGACTTATTTGAATTTTTTCTTATTTCCTTTTCTCTGTGTTCTGTGTTTTTTCAGTAACCCTATCTGAGTCAGTGGGTCATCCAGAGATACTAGCACTGTGAGATCACCCACAGGGCTGGCCCAACCACAAGGCAAACTAGGTGGTTGCCTAGGATGACAACTTCTGGAGGGCAGCAAAGAGCAGGGCATTCAAAGCTAAACAATAGATTTTGACAGCCAAGGGGGCTGTAAGGTTTAAAATCTGCCTAGGGTGCCAACACCTTGAACCAACTCTGGGGCTAGCCTTGATCACCCATCTAAGTTGATATCTCAATGCACAGTGCCTCCTTGTGGTGACAAGTTGGTGACAGAAGTGGGATCCTATGAACCCTCATGCATGGCCAGTTAACATACTCCGACCTGGTAGTCCCCTTGAAGAGCATATTCTAATTGGCCACCAGGTAAGGGTATCTGGAGTGGGCCTCCCTTTTGATACAAATGTCCAATGGCACCAGAGGAGTGACTACAGATCAGAAGGGGCTCTTACAGTCCCAAGGGACCATGCTTCATTTCTTTGTGTTTTGTAGGTCTACAGTAGAAAATGGATCTCTAACAGACCATGTACTGGTTAACACAGCAGGCCCAGGATCAGCAGAAGGAGACCCAGAAGATAATACAGCATGATCAGGCCACCAATAGCAACCCCTGCTGGACCTATTAAGGGGGAAAGCACAGCATACTCAGCGTCTGTTGGTGCAGACAACTCCAGTGCAAGAGGTATCTGCCCTCCCCAGGATTGCAATAGGAATGTCAAGATTTGTATGCTTGGGGAGAATGATCACCCCAAAGACGTTTTAATAACATTAGAAAGAGTGGTTGTCCAAGGGAAATGTGGGTTTTCGGATGGGTTCTGAGTCTGACTTGCATGGTCCTAGTAGCATACTGTATAGAGCTGTGTCCAATGAGCAAGCAGCTAATTATGATGCTCTAAAGAATGCTATTAAAGACCACCTAGGTCTCACCTGAAACCATTATCACCAAGCCTTCGGGCAGTGTCTATGA
Source organism: Ichthyophis bannanicus (assembly GCA_033557465.1). Taxonomy (NCBI): domain Eukaryota; kingdom Metazoa; phylum Chordata; class Amphibia; order Gymnophiona; family Ichthyophiidae; genus Ichthyophis; species Ichthyophis bannanicus. The sequence goes on along the minus strand of CM066038.1, from coordinate 217,192,995 downwards.
AGCCTTAGGAAAGATCAAAGGCCCTTGATCAAAGACTGAAGGACCTAGCCCACAAATGGCTAGAACCAGAGGGCAAGGCAGTAGGAGAGCTTATCTCAGAGTTGGCTTTGAGCAATAGATATATGCTGTCACTGAAACTGAGAATGACAGTGAGACAGGGAGCCAGAAATTTGGGAGTGCTGCTCTTCTTGTTTGTATTCTTTAAAAAACATATTTCTATCAAAGTCTATGTTCTGAACATTTTGAAATTCTCCAATTACATTCAAACTAATCAGCTTTTGGAGGTCTTCTTATTTTTTAACATGTCAATAAGCCAAGGGGCCGACTTTTTATCTGAGGACAACCTCTTAACTAAAATGGAACAATTTCATCCAAAACAGAGGTAAATGCCATTGGTCAATAAGGCCGGCATGCAGAGTGTCGAATAGTGGGGTCGGACATATGGGGTGGATGCCCAACTCCCTCTAGCCACCAGGATTCAATTCGTGGCCCAAAGCTCCCCACATGTTCAGGACCACTGTGCAGGGAGCTCTGGATGGGGGTGGGAGGGGGCAGCGACATGGAGGAGAGTGGGCGATATGGAGGCGGCCTTATGACTCCAGACTTACAGGGCCGATTTGGGTCATGTCCCAGTACGTTCGGCAGGGCTGAAATGGCCATCATACTTATTCCACCTCAGAGGTGGAATAAGTCTGACAAATACCGTGGATCAGGACAGGGCAGCCAAAGATGCGGGACAGCTAGAGGTGGGTCCCCCCCCACCTGATCCCTGCTCCAGCTGCCCCTGTCGAGGTCCAGGCGGTAGGGAACGAAGCTCGGGATGGCGGCAGCCCTTCCTGAGCTCGTGCATCATCCTGGTGTCATGGCGACAGGATGCCATGGCACCAGGGCTCCTGCATGAGGATGGGGAGGGATAGCCGGGGTGGGGGGATGGATGTCTAGAGCTTTGGGATCGGGGTATGACCAGCCCATCTAGTTCCCAATTCTGTACCCGCGGGACTGTCTGGCTCCTGCAGTTACAGAATTGGGGTCTAATCCGGCCTGTCCAGATTTTGGACATCCAGACAGGCCGGATGTGCCCCTTTCATCTTCAGGCTCCATGTGGATAACTGGCCAGTCATTGCTAGTGAGCTAGTATACCATTTTGCCCTAGAACTGATTGGATTCAGTCTTACGCCTAGACCATTGTTTCATATTTTGATCATTACTGGTTACCATCTCCACTCAGTTCAATAACAATTCAAATGTAAATAACTGGACCAAATTATTGGTGAAGAATTACAACTAGAAGCCAAATCTGAATCTTGATAAGAAGAGTCCAAATTCAGATTTAACAAATGACCTTGATGAAAGGGATCTTAATTGATTTGGGAAAGACATAAACCTTCCATTTTCAGCAAATATGTGTCAATCAATCATTCTTATGATCAAAATGCAAATTAAAAAGCCCCAATACAATGAATTCAGAGGATTAAATAAAACATTGAGCAATCACTTCAATTATCTCCTTATATGCTGTCTGAAGGCCTTCCATCACTGATATAGTAATAGAATCCTTTATTTAACTAATCTACCTAGAGTAGTATAAAGAATAATGATCTGGAGGATAAGGTTTTAGGAAAGAAGAGGAATAAGTTATCCTTAAGAATCATTATCCCTCCTTTCTCATCTTAAGGGCAATTCTCATCCTTACAGCTTACAGGGCATAATGCTGACAATGTGTGTCCTCAATTTTCATGTCGCCAGGATCCTATTAGAAACAGTCAGATTGTGCATGCAATATTAAATTATTGATAACTGAACAAATATTTAAATATAAATTTAATATCTATGCATCAAATTTTATAACATCAAAAAATCTAAGACGGGGTATTCAAGTTCAATCTTTGACGACTGTATAAAGATTGGGTTTTCAGAATGCTCCTAATGAATATGCATGAGAGGAATTTGCATACATACTAACTTCATGGTATGCAAATCTATCACATCTATTAGGATTTCCTGCAAGCTCAACCTGTTCGCAGCATTTCTAGATTGAACATGGGTAACACAATAATATCACATTTCATTAACTTTTAATCACCTTTCTTAAGTCATTGCTTAGAATTTAAACTATCTGATTTTAAAATATAACTTATTTACATAAGCATCATATCACAATGAGATCTTTGGTATACAAGCAGTGAAGATTATTTTCAGACAATCATGCAATAGCATACAGTATTAGCGTGTGCATTCATTTGAAAAAACATGGGAAATATCAATATTTCCCAAGTCAGTTCATATTATTTTTAACCCGAAATGACAGGAGAAAATCTACAAAAATTATCCATTTTTTCAGTGTCATCAATAGTATGCACTATTGTTCAAATAGAAGTCCTGTTGCTCAGTAGTGTGCACTATCGTGCAATAATAAACACCATTTACCAATAGAAGAAATATTACACAATAATGCACACTATTGATCAATAGAATTTATTGTTTAAATAATAGAGCCCACTTTCAGTAATAGTGCACGCTATTAATGAAATTACCTCTGAAACTAATAACAATTTTAAAAACCTTGATTAAAATTAAAAATCCTATAAACATGGGAAACAAAATGAAGTGAAATTTTTTGGCCTATACAACCCTAAGCACAGTAACAAAACAGTAAATTGCAAGTGCTAAAGTAGTAATTTATTATTTATTTAATTCTCTTATATACTGTGCTATTCTGCATCAGTGTGGTTTACATTGAACAAACTGAAATTACATTGAACAGGACATTATAACTTGGAGATAACTATTTTACAGGGAACATGGGCTATGGAGGGTTAAGTGGCTTACCCAAGACCACAAGGAGCACCTGTGGGACTAGCAACTCTGGTCCTTCCAGCCCAAGGTTGCTGTCCTCTAGTGGGATTTAGAACCCCTGACCTTCTGGCCTGAAGTACCTTGCCCCAACCACTAGGCCACTCCTCCACTCCAAAGGTCTGATTTTCAAAAAGGCTGATCTTCAAATGTCATGGCACTCAGCCACAGCACTTAAATATTGGCAGGATATTCAGTGTTAGTATCCCGATAGCAACTGATGCTGAATATCCAGGCTAAATAGCGTGATTTGGATGCGTGCCACACTTATCTGGTCAGCACAATATTCAGCAAGCCCTTATCTGGACTGTAACTTGGGAGAGCTTTTTAAGTGACCTAACTTTCCTGGATAAGTGCCAACTGAAAATCTCGTTAAGTAGAGAAAGTCGGCACTTATTCAAATTGCTCTGGCACCACTCTCACTCCACCCACAGACTGCCCCTTCCCTAACCGGATAGTGCCGGGTCGTTCTGTGAAGATATTCAGCAGTACAATCTTGATAATGCCACTCAATATCATATTCAATACCCTTAATCAGACAGCTTCCAGCTGGCCAGTTGGCTAAGGGTTCTGAATATTGGTCCATAATTACTTGTGCCTAGAAACAGAATTTATCCAAATGCCAATGGAAATTCACTGAATAGTTTTTGCTTTCTGCTTTTCTCCACAGTTAGTTTCAAAGGACTGCAGTGAACTCTCAGCTTGCAATTAGGTGAAGACAAGTGCCAAAAACTATTCTGTTTCATAATTTGTTGATGTAATCAGTATGAGACCTACAGCAGCCTGTGATTAATCACATAATTATTGGATCATCTCCTCCTCCTCACAAACTGCCTGCAAAGCATTCATACAAATTTGTTTGTCATATCAACATTTCTCCAGAGAAACTGCACTCTGTTCAACTGAATGCAAGAAAATGTTTTTACAGACCTCTGGTTAGAGATGTGCCAGATCTGAAATATTCACTGCCAACTGGGCTTTTTCAGCACTAGATTTTTTTTTTAAATTAAATTCTTATTCAGGTACCATATTGGGCACATCTCAAGATTTTTTTAAAGTCTTTATCATTTTACATAAAGAAAAAATAACTCAAACCCACCCCCCAACCAACCACATACAGAGTCATTGTAGACCAAATAATACTGCAAAGTACTGTAACAGAAAACTTACGGTGAGGTCCTTACAGGCAAGTCAAGAAATTTCCATTTTACTTTATTATGCAAAGTCTGCGAAAATTGACATTCATCAGCTATCTCAAATTTATGATATAAACATATGAAATTCCACCAGTGGTGCATTTCAAGCTGCGTGTTGTTGTCTTTCCAATTATAATTGTCAACTTAAGGGCAATACTTAACATAAAATCTAAAAGGAACCATTTCTCCTTAGTCAAGGAAGGTATACCTACAAGAGATCACAAAATCATAATACGAAGTGTTAACTCTGCTTCCATTTTTAAAACTGCTTTAATCTGTCCCCACACTTGGGTGCAGAAAGTTTGAAGATTTGGAAAATCAAACAATAAATGAAAAAAGGTCCCCACATCTGCTTTACAAGACCAACATCTATTATTTTGATCTTCTTTCAATTTTGCAAAATTTGGGCCAAAATGAACAAAGATTGGATAATAGACATTGACTTGGAAGTAGGAATTAATGAACCCCAAAAGGTATCCTATTGTTTACGTGACATTTGCTCATCAACTTCTTTCTCCCATACCTGTTCAATTCCTACACAAAAATGACCATGTCTATCTTTGATTATAACATACAATTTTGAGGCCGTTTTTGAAGATGCTGCCATGGCGCTACCCATTGTTGCTAAAGCATAGTTACTCACCTGTAACAGGTGATCTCCGGGAACAGCAGGAATTTAGTCTTCACATATGGGTATCATCAGTACCGATGGAACCTGCGCGGGAACTCTCCCCAGCGTCCAATTAGAAAGCTTTTGGGAGCATCCCACAGCGCCTGCGTGCTGCCTAAGGACTACCTTGTCATGATGGAACCTTGTATAAGGTGGATCAGCCACTAGTGCCTGCAACTCACTGATGCGACATGATGATGTGATTGCGTCTCTGTTAAGCCTGCAGGGGCAGATGGGAAATTTCCCATCAGCCCCTGCGGGCTTAACAGAGATGCGAGGGAGACACTCTCCCTTCGCGAATCTGAAAGCCGGCACAGAGGGGCTCAGCCGTCGCAGAGGGAGGGACTCAGCCAGGCAGAGGGGGCCCCGCAGCACACTCCATTCTGCTGCTGCAGCGGTGGCAGCGGCAGCGGTAGCAGCCAGCTTTTTTTTTTTTTAAATTTTCCTTGAGCCGAAGGGGGGGTTAGTACTGGTAATAGGCTATGGAGGGGGTTAGGACTTGACTTGAGGTGGGCTGTGGGTTGATGGGGGGGGGGGGGTTAGGACTAGTAATGGTCTATGGGGGGGCTAGGACTGGAAATGGGCTGGGGGGGTTAAGACTGGAGGTGGGCTGATGGGGTTAGGACTGGTAATGGGCTGTGGGCTGTTGGGGGGGTTAGGACTGGTAATGGTCTATGGGGGGATAGCACTGATAATGGGCTATGGGAGGGGGGCTAGGACAGGAAATGGGCTGATGGGGAAGGGTTAGGACTTGAGGTGTGCTGATGAGGTTAGTACTGGAAATTGGCTGTGGGGGGGGGGTGGTTAGGACTGATAATGGGCTATGGGGGGGGGCTAGGACAGGAAATGGGCTGATGGGGTTAGGACTGGTAATGGGCTGTGGGCTGTTGGGGGGTTAGAACTGGTAATGGGCTATGGGGGGTTAAGACTGGTAATGGGCTGTGGGCTGATGGGGGCTGTCTGGTAATGGGCTATGGGGGGGTTAGGACTGATAATGGGCTATGGGGGGGCTAGGACAGGAAATGGGCTGATGGGGAGGGGTTAGGACTTGAGGTGGGCTGATGGGGTTAGGACTGGTAATGGGCTGTAATGGGCTGTAGGCTGATGGGGGGTTAGGACTGGTAATGGATTATAGGGGGGGCTTAAACTGAAAATGGGGTGATGGGGGGTTAGGACTTGAAGTGGGTTGATGGGGGGGCTAGGACTGGTATTGGGTTGGGGGGTTGGTAGGACTGGAAATGGGCTGATGGGGGGCTAGGACTGGAAATGGGCTGATGCAGGGACTAGAAGGGAATGGATGCTGGGTGAGGCTGGAACTAGAAGGGAGCTGATGTTGGGGGAGGATTAGAATGGGATGGGGCTGGGAGAGTAAAATGGAGAGGGGGAAAATATTTTGTGTGGGAGGGATGAAAAATCTACAATTGGCCGGGTATTTGGAGAGTAAGTGGGGATTGAGGATGGAGGGGTAAAATTTGAGTGGATGAAATAGGAATGAGGAAAGAGCAAAAGGAGAAAGATTAGTATGTTAAAGCAGATGTAGAGAGAGAATGGAAAAAAAACAAGGAGAGAAGAAAGGACAGCAGACGATGGACAGTTAGCAGAAGACACGAAGAAACCAGAAGAAAGTGGCTGGAACAATTGCAGCTGAAAAAAATGCACAAAAGTTAGAAAAATATCTCTTTATTTTGAATTTATTAATTGGAATATGTCAGCTCTGGGAAATGTGCATCATTAATGTCTGTGCTTTGTTTAGTACAAGAGGAAATTAATTTATAGTTTTATTTCTACAGTGTTGTTGTACATTCCAAGTTTGGCTTTTGGGGTTCCCAGTTTAATTATTGTCTTCCTATTTCTAAATTGTGATTCCTTGTTTGGTGATGGTCTGTGTTCTGCATGTGTAATTGAGCTGAGGTATTCTGTTTATGTAATTCCTATTTGACATTGCCACTTGTTCTCTTTCCCCAGTAGGTCATGTATTGTTATTCTCTGAAATGTATTGGTTTAATATTTGCAGTGTTTCCTTTTGATAGGTAGAGTATGGTGCTTTGTGAGTCCTGGTAGTGCTGTTAGGATACGGCGGGTTTGCTATGGGTTCTAAATGGGCAGTGTTTGTAGTAGTTCCTAATGTGTCTGGCGGTTGGCACTGGATTATAGTAATGTAGAAATCTTTTAGTCTTTCTTTATCCATACACTCACTAAGAGGCATGTTTACTAAAAGTTAGTATATGGTATCATTATGCAAATATTTATGCAAATGAGGCCTCTTATGCAAATGAGGCCCCACACCGAGTCTCCGCACATGGCCCCGCACCCCCCTTGGGCCGCCCCTGAGTCAGGTACTCAAATCCAGTCCTGGAGGGCCGCAAACCAGTCAGGTTTTCGGGATATCCCTAATGAATATGCATGAGATAGATTCAAATACAATGGAGGCAGTGCATGCAAATATATTTCATGCATATTCATTAGGGATATCCCAAAAACCTGACTGGTTTGCGGCCCTCCAGGACTGGATTTGAGTACCTCTGCCCTAATCTTTCTATATTTTGATGGCATAAACAATTGATCTATGTTTACCCATTCTACTCCATTCATTAATTTATAGACTTCTGTCATATCTCCCCTCAGCCGTCTCTTTTCCAGGTTGAAGAGCCCTAACATTTTAGCCTCTCATCATAGGGTTATCTTTCCACCCTCTTTATCATTTTGGTGACTCTTCTCTGTACTTCAGTTCTGCTATATCCTTTTTAACATATGGTGACCAGAATGGCACACAATATTCAAGGTGAGGTTGCACCATGGAATGATATACATGCATTATAATATCCTTTGTTTTATTCTCCATTCCTTTCCTTTTGATTCCTAGCATTCTATTTGCTTTCTTGGCTGCCACTGCACACTGGGCAGAGGGTTTCAATGTATTATCCACGATGACACCTAAATCTTTTTCCTGGGTGGTGGTTCCTAGTGTGGAATCTTACCTTGTGTAACCACAGTTTGGCTGTTCTATCCTAGGTGCATAACTTTGCACTTGTCCACATTAAATTTCATCTGCCATTTGCACATCCAGTCTTCCAATTTATCAAGGTCCTCTTGCGAATTTTCACAGTCCTCTTGGGTTTTAAGAATTTTGAGTAATTTTGTGTCATCTGTTAACACTAGAAGCCCCAAAAGGAATTTTACCTAGAAACCCCAAAGTGCGTCAATTGACGCATTATCATGATGACTGCATTTAGCATGAAATGCAGATGTGAATTAATGTGAAGTTACTTATTTGTTAAATACGTGCAGTATGAGACATCATTACATGACATCATCGTGTGTTTATTGTTTGTAATGTCTGAGTAAAACTGTAAACAGTGATTGAGATTCGCCACCTAGTGGGAATATGAATTTATACCTAGAAGCCCCAAAGTACGTCATTTGACGCATCCAAGACAATTGAGTGCGTCAATTGATGTACTTTGGGACTTCTAGGTATAAATTAATTTTCCCACTAGGTGGTGTATTAATTTTCAATGCACATATTTGAACATCTTGACCTTGCTAACAAAGTCATGAAACATGACTGACATGGTTCTAGCAGTGGCGCTGGTATACAACTTCGAAGATGCATTTGTGTCAATTGACGCACTTTGGGGCTTCTAGTGTTAATTTGATTTCCTCAATTGTTATTCACATTTCCAGGTCATTTACGAATATGATAAAAAGCAGCAGACCCAGCACAGATCTCTGTGGTACTCCCTATTCACCTTTCTCCACTGGGAAAATTGGCCATTTAGCCCTACTCAAGAGCGCATGGTTCGGAATAATGTATCCTTGAAGGATACTACAAAAAGCAGAGAGGTTCCAAAAAAGAGTAAAGTAGCCCAAATGCCCTCGAGTATGGAGCAGACAGAGCTTAAAGATCCCAAATTACCCATGTCTACCAATAGCCAAATTAATATGAATAAAATACAGTCTCTAAAATGCTTGTATGCAAATGCTAGAAGTCTAAAAAACAAGATGGGAGAGTTAGAATATATAGCACTAAACGAGAGGTTAGATATGATTGGAATATCAGAGACATGGTGGAAGGAGGACAACCAGTGGGACACTGTGATACCTGGGTACAAACTATATCGTAATGATAGAGCTGATCAAATTGGTGGAGGGGTTGCGTTCTATGTTAGAGAGGGCATTGAGTCAGAAAGGATTAAAGTTTTGCAAGAAACAAAATTTGCTGTAGAATCTCTATGGATTGAAATTCCATGTAAAAAGGGGAAGGCGATGGCAGTGGGGGTGTACTATCGTCCGCCTGGCCAGAATGAACAAATGGATGATGAAATGCTCAAAGAAATCAAGGAAGCTAGCAAAAGTTACAGTGCAGTAATAATAATGGGTGATTTCAATTACCCCGGCATCGACTGGGTCAGTGTCACAGCAGGACATGCTAGGGAGATAAAGTTCCTAGATGAAATAAATGACTGCTTCTTGGAGCAGCTGGTTCATGAACTGACCAGAGGGGAACAAACGAAGCAAGAGAATAGAACAGGTTTGGAACAGACTGCTTTATTGAAGATGGTCCCTACGCGTTTCGGCTTGCGCCTTCTTTGGGGGACATACAGCACAGTTGTATACAATGGAGTGTCTCATAAAGACAGTTTGGTGAAAACACTATGTGTAGGTAGTGCCGTATCTGATGAACTTGTCACCAAAGTACAAACAGGTTGTAGCACTATAATACGGTGATAATACAGGGCAAAATGAAAATATGAGGAGAATCAGCGTATAGGATGTTGCTTGCAAGGCATTCAGAGGGCTCCCCTCTTAATGCCTTGCAAGCAACATCCTATACGCTGATTCTCCTCATATTTTCATTTTGCCCTGTATTATCACCGTATTATAGTGCTACAACCTGTTTGTACTTTGGTGACAAGCTCATCAGATACGGCACTACCTACACATAGTGTTTTCACCAAACTGTCTTTATGAGACACTCCATTGTATACAACTGTGCTGTATGTCCCCCGAAGAAGGCGCAAGCTGAAACACGTAGGGACCATCTTCAATAAAGCAGTCTGTTCCAAACCTGTTCTATTCTCTTGCTTCGTTTGTTCCCCTCTACACCTGCAAGAGTCACGCTCCTCCTTTGTACCCTGACCAGAGGGGAAGCCATATTAGACCTAGTCCTTAGTGGAACACCAGATCTAGTGCAAGAAATAAGGGTGTTGGGGCCACATGACAATAGTGATCATAGCATGATCGCCTTTGATTTAATTAGTGGAGGAGGGATAGTAAGGAAATCCACAGTACTACCCTTTAACTTTCGAAAGGGAGACTATGATAAAATGAGGAAAACAGTTAAGAAAAAACTAAAAGGAGCAGTTGCAAAGGTTAAAGACGTACATCAAGCTTGGATGTTGTTGAAAAATACTATCTTGGAAGCCCAGACCAGCTGTATTCCATGCTTTAAGAAAAGTGGAAGGAAGTCCAAAAAACTGCCAGCATGGTTTAAAGGTGAGGTCAGAGAGGCTGTTGTTGCCAAAAAAGCATCTTTCAGGAAATGGAAAAAAGAGCCAAATGACGAAACCTGGAAACAGCACAAGCACTGGCAAGTCAAATGCAAGGCATTGATAAGGCAGGCAAAGAGAGAATTTGAGAAGAAGCTTGCTGCGGAAGCAAAAACACAAAATAAAGACCTTTTCAAGTACATTCGTAGCAAAAAACCTGTGAGAGAGTCAGTTGGTCCATTAGATGATAAAGGGGTTAAAGGAGCACTAAGAGGCGACAAGGCAATAGCGGAGAGACTGAATGAATTCTTTGCTTCAGTCTTTACTGAGGAAGATGTAGGGATGTTACCCATGACTGAAGTGGTATTTAAAGGTGCGGAAGAATTGAAGGAAATATCGATACATCGGGAAGATGTCTTACAACTATTAGATAAACTGAAGAGTAGCAAATCACCTGGGCCGGATGGTATACATCCAAGGGTGTTGAAAGAACTGAAATATGAGATTGCAGACCTGCTATTGGTAATCTGTGAACTATCATTAAAATCATCTCTAATACCTGAAGATTGGAGGATCGCCAATGTAACACCAATTTTTAAAAAGGGTTCCAGGGGTGATCCGGGAAACTACAGACCGGTGAGCCTGACATCAGTACCGGGAAAAATGGTAGAAACCATCATAAAGAATAAAATTACTCAGCATGTAGATAGTCACGACCTAATGGGAGACAGCCAACATGGCTTTAGACAAGGAAGATCTTGTCTTACTAATCTGTTATGTTTTTTTGAAGGAGTGAATAAACATGTGGACAAAGGTGAGTCGGTTGATATTGTGTATCTGGACTTTCAGAAAGCCTTTGACAAGGTCCCTCATCAGAGACTTTTGGCAAAACTAAAGAGTTATGGGATAGGAGGCAGTGTACTATTGCGGATCAGGAACTGGTTAAAAGATAGAAAGCAGAGGGTAGGGCTAAATGGCCAATTTTCCCAATGGAGAAAGGTGAATAGTGGTGTACCCCAGGGATCTGTGCTGGGTCCGCTGCTTTTTGACATATTCATAAATGACCTGGAAAGTGGAATAATGAGTGAGGTTATCAAATTTGCAGATGACACAAAACTATTTAAAGTTGTTAAAACCCAAGAGGATTGTGAAAAATTGCAAGAGGATCTTGATAAATTGGAAGACTGGGCATCAAAATGGCAGATGAAATTTAATGTGGACAAGTGCAAGGTTATGCACCTAGGGAAGAACAACCCAAACTATGGTTACACGATGCAAGGTTCCACATTAGGAACCACCACCCAGGAAAAAGATTTAGGTATCATTGTGGATACCATGTTAAAACCCTCGGCCCAGTGTGCAGCGGCAGCCAAGAGAGCAAATAGAATGCTAGGTATGATAAGGAAAGGAATGGAAAATAAAACAAAAGATATTATAATGCCTCTATATCGTTCCATGGTAAGACCGCACCTTGAATATTGTGTGCAATTCTGGTCGCCGTATCTTAAAAAGGATATAGCGATTTTAGAAAAGGTTCAGAGAAGAGCCACCAAAATGGTAAAGGGGATGGAAGGATACTCCTATGAGGAAAGGCTAAAAAGGTTAGGGCTCTTTAACCTGGAAAAGAGACGGCTGAGGGGAGATATGATAGAAGTCTATAAATTAATGAACGGAGTGGAACGGGTAAACGTAGATCGATTGTTTACGTTATCAGAATATAGAAAGACTAGGGGACATGCAATGAAGCTACAGGGTAAACTATTTAAGACTAATGAAAGAAATATTTTTTTCACTCAACGTGTAATCAAACTCTGGAATTTGTTACCGGAGGATGTAGTAAAGGCTGTTAGTGTAGCTGGGTTTAAAAAAGGTTTGGACAAGTTCCTGGAGGAAAGGTCCATAAACCATTATTAAGAAGTGACTGAAGATATCAATGCTTGACCCAGTACAAGCATTGTGGAACTTTGTGTCTCTTGAGGAAACTGCTAGGTACATATGACCTAGATTGGCCACTGTTGGAAACAGAATACTGGGCTTGATGGACCTTGGTCTGGCCCAGTATGGCATATCTTATGTTCTTATGTTCTTTCTATCCTTTAACCAGTTCCTGGTCTATAATAGTACACTGCTCTTCAACCTGTAAAAAAGACGGCTGAAGGGAGATATAATAGAGGTCTACAAAATAATAAATGGAGTGGAATGGGTAAACGTAGATTAGTTGTTTACTCCTCCATAAGAACATAAGAAATGCTATAGTAAATCAGACCTGGATTCATTAAACCCAATATCCTGTTTCCAACAGTGGCCAATCCAGGTAATAAGTACATGTCAGATTCCCAAAAAGTACATATATTCCACAATGTGTGTCCCGGGCTAAGCAGTGGATTACCCAGTTCCTCTTTAATAATGATTTATGGACCTTTTCTCCAGGAACTTGTCCAAACCTTTTTTTAAATCCAGCTACACTAACTGGTTTTACTACATCCTCTGGTAATGAATTCCAGAGTTTGATTATGTGTTGAGTGAAAAAAAAAATTGCTCTTATTAGTCTTAAATGGGTTACATTGTAGCTTCATCACATGTCTCCTAGTCTTTCAACTTTTTGATGGAGTAAACAACCAATCTACGAGGTGTGACAAAAAAGAAACAAGACTGTGGCAACCACGCCCATGACCCAATGCCAATTGGCTAACCGCTTATGTCACTGTGTTGTACAACATCTCACCACTATTCTGCTATAATATTTTTCATCTCTCTCACTCTGTTTTTCTTTTTCAGGTCTTTTTGTAGCACACTGCTCCATCTCTTTGTCACCAACTGGAGGTAGCAGAAATATGGAGCAAAGAATCAACTTGAAATTTCTGGTTAAGTTGGAGAAGGGCCCAACTGAGTGTCTCCAATTTCTCCAAAAGGCTTATGGAGAAGATGTAATGTCAAAGTCATAAATCTTAAAGTGGCACAAACGCTTCAAGACTGGCCGCAAGGAGGTGAAGGATGACCCCAAGTCAGGTTGGCCTTCCACCACAAAGACGGCTGAGACATTGACAGAGTGAACCAGCTGGTGTGGAGTGATTGCAGATTGATAGTGCAGATGATAGATGAGGAGCTCAACCTGAACAAGGAGTCAGTGTGGTCCAGATTGATGCAGGAGCTGGAGATGCAAAGGTGTGCGCCAAGATGGAGCACCGGGTCAATGTTTGTCGAGACTTGCTAGAGAAGATCGGAGAAGATCCAGAGTTCATTGGCTGAGTCATCACAGGAGACAAGACTTGGGTCTTCCAGTATGCCCCTGAAAGCAAGAGACAGAGCCTGCAGTGGAAGACTCGACTGTCACCCAGACCCAAGAAGGCGCGCATGTCCTAATAAAGGATCAAGGTCATACTGATCACATTTCTTCGACCAGAAGGGATTGGTCCATCATGAGTTTGTGCCTGAGGGTCAGACAGTCAACCAGCACTTCTACCTGCAGGTCCTCAATCAGCTCCGTGATAGGGATTGGCGCAGCAGGTGGGCTCTGTGGAGAGACAAGTCGTGGCTGCTCCACCACGACAATGCGCTGCACACACCACGCTCAGTGTGAGGCAGTTCTTGGCCAAAAAACTGATCACAGCTCTTGACCACCCTCCTTATTCCCCAGATCTCGCACCATGTGACTTCTGGCTCTTCTCCAGGCTGAAGACTGTGCTCAAAGGAACTCATTTTGCCTCTGTAGAAGAGATCAAGGCCACTGTGACAAGGAAGCTGAAGGACCTCAAGGAGGAGGACTTTACCTAGTGCTTCCGTACGTGGCAGAAGCGAATGCAGACGTGCATTAACTCGGGGGGGGGGGATTACTTTGAAGGGTACAATGCGTAATTTCTCTGTAGATTTTGTAATAAAACATTTATGGGACAGTCTCGTTTCTGTTTTGTCACACCTCGTATGCTTATCTGTTCTACTCCATTCATTAATTTATAGACCTCTATCAAATCTCCCCTCAGCTGTCTTTTTTCCAATTTGAAGAGCTCTATCCTTTTAAGCCTTTCTTTATAGGGGTATCCTTCTATTCCCTTTACCATTTTGGTGGCTCTTCTCTGTACCTTTTCTAATTCTGCTATATCCTTTTTAAGATATGATGACCAGAATTACACACAATAAATCAAGGTGCAGTCACAACATGAAACAATACAAAGGTATTATAATATCCTTGGTTTTATTCTCCATTCCTTTCCTTATGATTCCTAGCATTCCATTTGCTTTCTTGGCTGCTGCTACACTCTGGGTGGAGGGTATCAACATATTATCTATGATGATGCCTAAATCCTTTTCTGGATGGTGACTTCTAATGTGAAACTTTGTATCATGTAACCTTAGTCTGGGTTGTTCTTTACGAGGTACACAACTCAGCACTCATCCACATTAAATTTCATCTGCAATTTGGCATCCAGTCTTCCAATTTATCAAGGTCCTCTTGTAATTTTTCACAATCCTTTTGGGTTTTAACAACTTTGAATAATTTTGTGTCATCTGCAAATTTGATCATCTCACTCGTTATTTCCATTCCCAGGTCATATATGAATATGTTAAAAAGCAGTGTGCCCAGCACAGATCTCTGGGGTACTCCCTATTCATCTTTCTCCATTGAGAAAATTGACCATTTAGCCCTACTCTCTGCTTTCTATCTTTTAAGCAGGTCCTGATCCACAATAGTACATTGCCTCTTATCCCATCACTTTTTAATTCCACCAAGAGTCTCTCGTGACAGACCTAGTCAAAGACTTTTTGAAAATCCAGATACACTATTAGCCTGATTCCGGTGGGGGCATGTCCAGGCTGTCCCCCAAGCAAGACGGGCTCTTTTGTTCTCGATTCTGGACTGCGGGAACAAAATGTTCCCGCGGTAGCCAGAATCGAGCCTTAGGACGGCCCAGTGTGTCCTTGCTGCCTGCAGGGACATCCTCCCTGCAGGCACCCCTGACTGGCATTCCTGGCCCCCCCCTTTTCCCTGCCACCTGACCCAAGACTGTCCTGATGGTGTCTGGATCAGTTGGCAGGTACCCCCCTCCGCACCCAGCTCCAGCCCCAGGGGGGATCCTCAGCCCTGATCTTGGCAAAAATGCTGTTTATTCCACCTTTGAGGTGGAATAAGCAGCACATCCTCACAAATCTGGCAGCATGTACAGGGCCATGGCCTGAATCAGCCCTGTACATGCTGCTGTGCTGGCCTGACTCTGCTCTGCTCAATCCTGCCCCTCCTGCCCCCTACCGGCTCTCCCTGTCCTGAGCATCAGGACGTATGGGGAGAGCCGGAGGGGGAATTGGGCCCAGACGGCCTGTGGGGCTGCACGTCTTGCTGGGATGTGCAGCCCCCAACTTGTGTTTCTGTATGTGGCCCTATATCAACTGGCTCACTTTTGATCTACCTGTTTATTCATACCTTCAAAAAAAATATTACAGTCTTAAACAGTGCCTTGAATTTAGGAAAAGAGATTCAAGACAGAGATCTGTTGGGAGGAAATTCCACAGGGAGGGGGCCAAATAGAAAAATGCAGAGTGTCGAGTCCTCTCAAAATGGACTTAGGAAGGAGAAGGAAGATGGAGGCATTAGCATGGATAGACCTAAGAACCCGGATTGGTGCATATGGAATAAGGTGTGAAGATAAGTAAGCAGGAGAGCCTGAATATATGGTTTTATGGACAATAGTTTGTAACTTCTAATGGCGCAATGAGACAGTGGAAACCAATGAGTTTTTATAAGGAGGGGGTGACATGATCGGATTTGGAAGCATGGTTGAGGAAAAGGATGGCTGTATTTTGTACAGACTGGAGATGCTTAAGTTGGCACTTGGAGAGTCTGGTATAGATCACATTACAGTAGTCAAGTCTTGCAATTAGTAAGAAGAAGGGTGACAAGGAAGGCTGAGGGAAGGAGGGAGCAAATTGAGTATATTTGATGTAAAGAATAGAAGGATCGCCTTATAACCAAACTGATGTGAGCGTAGAATGTGAGTGCCGAATCAAGAGTGACCTCAGGATATTTAAGGGAAGAGACCACGGAGAAAGAAAATCCATTAAGGGATGGTGAAGCAGAAGGTGGGGAGAGAGAACCCATGAGCCATATTGCAGATGCTATAGCAGGGATTAGCTTCAAATGATTAGAATGGAGCCACAAGGCAACCATTGTCAGACCGGAGTTAATAGCTACAAGTTCTGGTGAGCAGAGATCTATGCAAAATAGACCCACTGTGGCAGAAAATAAACCACAGAAGTTAATGAAAATGTTAAGAGGAATAACTACAATTAAATGGACCTCTGCAGATAAAGAGGAGATACCTTATCTCTCAAAACTAACAGAAAAGTTCATCTTTTCACAATTATCTGATCATTTCAAACATATTAATTCTCTTCACCCAAGGCAATCAAGCTTTTTTTTTCACGTCACAGTATTGAAACAATTGTTATATCTCTCTTAAACTAAAACTATTCATCTTTAGATCATGAAAATATCACCCCTGTAATATCTTTGGAGCACACAGCTTAGTTTGACATGGTTGATCGCTCAATTTACCTTGACCGTTTAGCAGACTTCAGCATTTCTGGTTTGGTCCTCAATAGTTTTTCCTCTTTTCTTTCTGACCATTCTTTTCAGGTAGTCATTAATTCCTCTTTATCCACCCTTCTAATTCTCCCCTGTGATGTTCCATAAGGGTCAATTCTAACACCAATACATTTTAATATTTTTCTTAATCTGCTTGCTATTTGGTCTGAGACCTCAATGTCGGTGCTTTTTATTATGCAGGTGACATTTTGTTATTATTTTATATGGATTCCCTGGCTTCCAATCTTATATTTGTTAATCACGTCCTCAATCTTATCTCCTCTTGGTTTCAAATTAAGCCCAAAAAAGACTTCAGTTATTTGGTTCACTGGTGGCTCATCCTCACCACCCCTTGTCATTGAATCATCAATTCAAGTGACTCCTACTCTCAAATGTCTCAGTGTAATTCTAGACTCTGATTTATCTTTCTCTCAGCACATTAACTCAGTTGTTAAAGAGTTCTTTTTCACTCTTTGCCAATATTGTACTGTTAACTCATTTCTTGTCTCGATTACTGTAACACTGTCACCCCATTTTTGAAACACCACCACTGATTGCTAGTTTTTCATACCCCATCTCAAGCGTTGCACTCCTTACATGAAAACAGATTTCATATTCTTCCTCCCTCTAAAGCTCGGCTTGAATCCACTCATCATTCTGCGTTCTTTTTCTGTATTCCTATGCTTTGGAATTTCTTACCTTGATGTCTTTGTCGTGAACCCTCATATCCTGCTTTAAGACACAATTAAAAACTCATTTATTCCTTCAGACCTTTGAGGCCTAGGTTGGCTAGGAGCCCAGCAAGTCTTCTTTCTGCTTCTCTTTTAGTCTTTTTTTTGTATAGCTGCTCTTTTTCTCTTTTCTATTATTTTATGGTGCTCCTTTCCATACCCTCCTAAATTTGAATGTGAAAATTGTACAATTTGTTATTTGTAAACCGCGCTGATTCTAAAGAGCACGGTATAAAAAAAGATCTAAATAAATTTAAAAAAAAATAAAACCACCTTGCCTTTAAATAGAAAGGCGGCATATAAAGCTATTAATAAACATAAACATAAATGTACTGCTATCTATATGCCACATACTCTATATTTAGACCAAGAGGGTATATAAAGAGAGTCTGCCTAAAAAATGGAAGAAAGAGGCATACTGCCACTGGAAAAGCTGCAGAATGCAACCGATGCAAATTTAAGATACTTAATTTTAAAGATCAAAGTAAAGAAGTGCATGAGTGATAACATTTTAGAACAATTGAGGGCTTCTGTTGAAGAAGAAATAGAGAAAGAAAAAAGAGATCTAGGCAGAAGAACCATAAAAGAGGCATATATAGAAAAAGAAAGGAAAGACTCAGAAAAGGTCAATAGAAGAACACCTGTTACAGAAAGAGAGAAAGTTCTGAAAGGGAGCCCAAGGAGAAAAGCTGGTGCACAGGGAGAAGGAGGAGATTCAGAAAGGAATAAAAGAAGAATAACTGCAACAGTCAGAGAAATAAAGATGTTAGAAAGGAGCACCAGAAAAGAGGTTGAAAGGGAAAGTAAGAGGAGGCTTGGAACAAAGCACTAAAAGGAAGGTTGAGGTACAGATAGAGATAGAGATATGATATTCGGGAATGCAGGAGAGCAGAATAAATACAGAACTGGCAAAAAATTACTCTCACCCTGCCCCAAAGCATCTATACCCACAAAGGCACACCTAAACCAAACAGTAAGTGACGCTTCAAAATATTCAAAAAGCAATCCTTCTTAAATGAGATATGTCTTCACTTTGACACAGAAGAAAGTGATCTAGATAACATAATAGCCTCTGAGGCAATGACCTCACAACAAAGAAACAGTAAAACAACTATCAGCATCCACCGCGCCCCCTGGTACTCCAATGAAGCAAAGGAATTAAAATGAACTCAGGCAGCTTGAAAGGAGTTGGAGAAAAACAAAGGACACCAAATTCAGATAAACCTCTTTGACCAAGCTGAAGGAGTACACCTCTCTTCTAAACAAATGCAGGAGGGAATTTCACTCAAACATCTTATTGAAATCATTCAGTCACCCCAGAGAAATATTCCATAATGCTAACTTTCTAACAAAAGACCCCACGCAAAACAAAAGCCTCAGAACCGAATCATGCCTTAACCCCTAAGCAATGGCAAACTATCTCCACAGCAAATTCAACACAATCCACTCCAGCAACGTTGTTATCCCCAGCCCAACCACTACCTTAAATCGCACTCAAAGATGGAATTCAGTCAAAAAGATATCAGAAGAATTCAACAGTATCATCTCAAGCATTAACACCACCACTTCCCCACTACACCCATGCTCATGCTTATGCCCATGCCCAGTATCATGGATTAAAATCACAAGAGCTGAACTATCCCCAATTATCTCAAAAATCATCCACACCTCACTTTCTCATGGCCACATGCTCTTTGCTCTGAAGACGACATTGATCCAACCAATTCTGAAGAAACCACTCAACCCAACACCCAGTTCCTATAGACCTATATCAAGCACCCCTTTTATAGCCAAGATAATTGAAAAAGTGGTGCAGAATCAGCTTCATTAACATGTCAATATTCATGCACCTGCAGATCACTAACAACATGGCTTCCAGCCACACCACAGCATTGAGACATTCCTCACAACACTATTCAACACTTTAATCAGAGGAATATCAAAAATAGGTCAAGGATTCATCATGATATTCCTAGACATTGAGGCAGCTTTCGACTCCATACATCACCACACCTTCATCACAAGATTACAGGAAATCAGCCTCCATGACACAACTTTGGATTGGTTTAAAGCATACCTCACTGACTGACAGCAGCAAGTTAAAATGGGCTCCCTTACATCCTACCCATTCCCAAAATGGCAAAGGACTATTCCAGGGATCTGTATATAGCTCAAACAAATCAAGCACCCAACACATCCCTCACACAACTAAGTTTTATCCTCACTGCATGTACAACACACACACTTTACCTGATTGCTTGCTGTGATACCACCTTGATTATTAAGATAAGGCGGTTTAGAAATACTGTTAAATAAATAAATAAATAAATAAATAAATAAATTATCCGCCCTCCTCTTCAATATCTGCATTCAACCTATCTGCGACATCTTGAGAAAACAGCATATTCTATACCACATATACAAAGATGACATTATGATATACACTCCATTCTCTACAAGATCCCCTGACTACACAACTATCGCAATCTCCTATTGCACAATGCCTCAAAAATCTGAACCTCTCTGTTAACGTCAACAGCATATCGATTGCAAAGGAAGCCAGAGATTTGTTTATTACATCAATTAGAGGAGGATATTCTAAAGAGGGTTAGTGGAGTGCTACACCACTGTATAGTTGCTGTTAGAAGTGAAATAGCACAGCACTGGCAGGGGAGAGACCACACCACAACCGGCAGGATTTGTGAGGAGAGTGGCTGAGGTGTGTCTGATGCATAGATTGATGGAGATGCAGTGGGAGACAGGGGGAATGCTGAGAAAATGGAAGAGAGTGCGTAAGTGGTTGGAAAATTGGAAGGATGAGAGAGGGGGCGGAATGTAGAAAAAAGCGATAGGAACTTTAAATACAATTTAATAGGAAGGCTATATGGGGATTGAGTGAAAGGGGAGAGGATGCTAACTCAGATATGGATGAGCGGGGAATGATTGGATGGAAGATGAGCAGGGGAAGGAGGGGGAAAGGGAGGTGGGAGAATATACATATGTTAACATATGTAAATGTTAAGTGAAGATTGTAGAGATTTGTAAATGTTCATTGAAATGCTTAATAAAAAGTTAAATGATAAAAAAAAAACAAGACCAAAGTGCTCCACATTACAAGGGACCCAAATTTCACCTCCCCAGCCAAGATAAACACTAAACACTGGGGAAGAGTGTTTAGTATGGTGGAAATACCACCAAAGAAAACTGAAACAAACATTCTGGAAAGACATAAAAGACCCTGTAGAGCAAAATCAAGAAGCTGAATGGCTACCCTGCCAATGGGAGAATATGAAAAAGACAAACATCAAGGCAATGGAACTGCCTGAAGTAACAACTAGAGCGTTGGAAACCTGGTTAAAAATAGCTCCAAACTAGACAAACCCTGACACAGAGTGCCCAATTTCTGGCTCAAACAATTCAGATCACTCCACCAAGATCTGTTAAATTATAAAAACCAATAGGTCAAGCAGCTAGATTCAATACACAATGGCTGGTAACAAGAAGAACACGTCTCCTTCCAAAGGGAACTTATGAAACCAAAGACTAGCCAATCTTGAATAAAGCCATCATGGCTAGTGCTAAAAGCAGAAACCTTCATATAGCATGGATTGACCATAAGAAAGCTTGCTAGCAATGCATACTTGTGGATAATAAGTTGCCTTGAAATGTACAAAATAAACCCCACATTGACTGAATACATAGAAACATAGAAATATGATGACAGAAAAAGACCACATGGCCTATCTAGTCTGTCCTTCCATATCAACAACTACAACAGTCCCCTTTTTACCTTTAGAGATCCTCTGTGTTTGTCCCATGCTTTTTTGAATTCAGTTACTGTCCTCATCTCTACCACCTCCACTGGGAGACTATTCCACGGATCCACTACTCTTTCCGTAAAGAGATTCAGGAGTGATATGCGGAAATATTTATCTCCTTTCACCCTCATCCCATGTCCCCTCGTAGCAGAACTTGCTTTCAATTGAAAGATGCTCCACATGAGCCTCTTTCCAGTCCTTTGGCACTACTCCCACCTCCAATACATCAGGGTTACCATGAAAATGTGGCAGACCATACTCCATCTGGCATATGAAGATGGTGCATCAAGATCCAGTGAGGAATATTTCAGGGAGACTCCCTGTCACTCCTATTTTTTATAGTGCTTAATCCACTGAGAACTCTCACCAGCTCCTTGGGATACATATTTAGCCTTAATCCTAAAGAAGGTAACAACTAAGAGATAATTTCACATTTACTATTTGTAGATGATCTGAAAGTCTACAGTTCCAGTGATCAACAATTAATGGAAAAACTCCGTGCAGTGAAAAGCTTCTCAGATTGCAGCAAGATGACTTTTGTTATTGATAAATGTGCTAAGGCAACCCTCCCTAGAAGAAAATGAGCAAAACAGAAAATATCTCCCTGACATAGGATTGTGACATCAAGTAACTTGAACAGAATGGGGTCTATTCTATAACACAAATAGCAGAGATGGACATCCTGTAACATGAATAGCTATTCGTCCACCCTTCCCATCCACGAGAAGCCTTCCTGTACTAACAAGGAGTTTGTACGAGGATGTAAGATGGGACGGGGAGGGGGCAGGGCAAAGGAGGAGTTAGGGAGGGCAGTGGGCGGTCCGTGGCCCTGGACATACAGGGCCAATTCTGAGGTTGGCCTGGTAAGTCAGGGGCTGGCAGACTAGATGGGGAACTTATTCCACCTCTGACGTGGAATACATTCCCCTAGACATTGGGGGACAGCAGGCCCAGGGAGCAACAAAAGTAGGAGGGGTGCAGGAGATTCCCCGCAGCCTGACCCTGGCCATGGGATGCCAGATCAGGGGTTGGGCTGCAGGGAAAGAACAAAGTCGGCGATGGCCAGGGATCGCGACTCCTGAATGGAGCCACGGCACCATGGTAACCGGATGCCATGGTACCAAGTCTCCATTCAGGAGCCTGAGTAAGTTAACTGGGCAACAGCCTGTATGTGCAGGCCGAACGGAATCAGGTCCCAGCATGCATGTACAGGCTTAGATGCGATTCTGATCTTGTGGGGGCTAGACAAGCCTGGGACAACGTCTTGCGTGCGCAGGACTGATTTGGTATATTTGGTATAGACTAACTGGGAAATCTCGCATGAGTGTGTGCAAGACAAGGGAGCCTGATCACCTCCCATAAGGACGGTCCTAGTAAGCTGCATGAATAGAACCTTGAAAACTCAGTTATCCAAGCTTTGCCAAGAAACACACCTGAAGTGACTCCAAGTTCTCCCCATAGCCCTTCTTAGGATATGTTCAGCTCCCACCAGATCCTTAGGAGTCTCCCCTTTTGAGATTTTGTATGGGCGACCTCCACCCATAGTGCAGGGAATAAAGGGAGACATGAGACAGATAGGATCTGAAATAACTAGACAAGAACTATTAGCTTTAGGTTCTGTCTTGCAGAATCTCCAAACGTGGGTGCAAGATCGACTACCCATCAACCTGACCGAGCCTCTGCATCCCTTCAAGCCAGGAACGTCCGTGTGGGTGAAAGAGTGGAGAAAGACTCCGCTGGCACCGCATTGGAAGGGACCATACGTCGTCATCCTGTCAACCCCCACTGCAGTGAAAGTTGCAGAATTCGAACCCTGGATCCACCACAGTTGAGTGAAGCCGGCAGCTGCTCCTGATCCTGGCCAATGGACGTACGTGAATGATCCCGAGACCCCATTGCGACTCACCTTGAGGAGACAGCGAGCTTTATAGAGAATCTTCAGAATCCACCTACATCACGCGAGAGTGACCATCACAGCAGAAACTGGAGAAAACTCAACAAGTTCATCATACCCATCTTTCCAGATAACTCCCAAAAACTGTAATCACAATGTTCTTCCACTATTGCCTTGTGGGAGTGGTGATCCTGGGAATCCTGGAAAAGACTTTTGCCCTACCCCCTTGTGCAGCCTGCATAACCACCACCCGAACAGGACAAAAGATTACTCAGACTTTGCTCTATCACTCCTACTATACTTGCACTGGTAGACTCAGCCGGTGTATTTATAATGGCACCGAACTGAATATTTGCACGAAGGGGAAAAGTAAGACTTGTTATAACCCTCAACAGAACCCTTCATATTATACATTTGAGATACGTTGGAATGATGAAGATGGAGCCATCCTGAATGCGACAAAACCCCTTACAAACCCCACAAAACCAATTATCTTGAACTTTGATGCTTGTGATGCAATTAACAAAAATGCTTACCACAGATGTGGGTCATGGGAGCGAGCATACTACCATGATGATAAATACTGTGGTAAGGTGGGTGCAGCACAAACCTGGGAAAGAGAAAAAAAAAGAAACTTTTTCCCTGAGAGGGGGATGGGCTCACCCAAGCACAGGTCCCAAAACGAAAGCTATAGAGAAACACATACTTGCAAGGCTAGCTTGAAGCCACGCCCAGACTCCATGGCAACAGCAGGGAGAGATAGGGTGGGGCCAGAAAGGGAAGCACGCTGGCAAACATTTAAACAAAGTCAGTCAGCAAGTGAAAGGGGAAGCCGAAGGAACTGGCTGGAGGAGTGGCAGAGCCAGGTGAAAAGCCAGAATAGTTGTTGGGGAATTCAACAACGGAACAAGAAGTAAGAGAGAAGAGCAGGAAGAAGCTTGAGGGAGTTAAAAGGATTATAACTCTGACTCAAAGGCAAGCAGCCCAGGTTATAAGTAAGGAACAGTGCTTGTTAAAAAAAAACTGCTAGGAAGAATGCTTCTACGAAACAAGGTAAAGCAGACAGTACCTTTAAAATGCTTCACTAAAGGGAAGGAGGTCTGTAGCCCTTAAAGAGGTATTGTGAAGAAAGCACAAGAAGTAGTTATTCTGAGTAATTGCTACTGAGAAGTGCTGGAAAGACAGAAGTCTCATCTTTTAAAGCTGCAATAGTATTTCTGTTATGAAAATGTTTTAAAGAGCAGTTTAGTTCCCATACTGAGAAGCGGAGAATGTTTTAAGCTTACCTGAAACAGCTGGGAGGAGCTAAGAAGGTTAGCTGGACTTTGCTTATAACAGTGACTTTCAACTGTGTTTTGTTTGGCTAAAAAGGAAACTTATGTTTGTTGCAAAGACTGAAAGAAACTGCTTTGTCATAGCACTGCTGAAATACCTTTATAAAGAAGCTTTTTGTTGGAGAAAATATCCTCACTTTCTGTTCATGGTTTGGAGCCTTCTGCCAAGGTCCAATTGCAAACTTGATGATTAAAACAAAATTTAAAAATAAATTTTCCTGTGTTAGCCTATTTCCACTTGGACTGTTTTATTGCCCCACAACTACACAATTAAGGGCCTCAGTTACTAGGCTGAAGCAAGACACAAGTTAATATGGCCCGCCGCCCCCACTAGGCCACCGCCTAGTATGGGTGCCGGCCCACAGGTGGCGTAGTTCTTGGATTTTCGTCACGTTTTTGCATGACTAAAAGAAGATCCTGACCTCGGAAGGAGGAGAGGACCCCCAGAGAAGCAGCTGTCAACACACGCGCTATCTGCTAAGCGGAGGAAAGGATCCGGAGTGGCAGTGGAGCCGGAGTCGATATCCACGTGGTTGACAAAGTAGACTCTGCACCAGGGCCAGGTAACCCGTAGGCTAGAGGGGTTATCGCCGGATTCTGGTGTAAGAGGGAGGCTATAGGGGAGTGCTCACTTGGGAAAAGGGGAGCATAAGAAAGTACCGCACTTGGTGTTTGTTTCTCTTTGTTTTATTCACAGCACTACTATAACGATGGAGAGTCGTGATATCCTGACCTGGGTGGCTGAACAGTTTGCCAAGCAAAGGGAGATGTCGGCGCAGAGCCTGTAACAGGCGAAGGCCATGCTCCAGGCCCAGCAAGGACCTTTACTGGTGATGATGTCCAGGTGGCTTGCAGCGCAGGAGAAAGCGACCGAAGCTGCCAGGACAGTGCCAGGTTCACGGGGAGATTTCCGCGGGTGGGACCTATCAGGCACTGAGACTTTCTCTTGTGGACGCCTTACTAGAGATGATGATGTAGACGATTATATTGAGGCATTTGAGAGAATAGCTGTCTTGGCCAGATGGCCAAAGGAACAGTGGGCGCTAAGATTCGCCACTTCTCTCACGGGCGAAGCTTTGGTGGCCTATAGGGCCATGCCCGCCAGCTTAGTCACAGATTATAAGGAAGTAAAGCGAGCTATCAAGGATCGGATGGGATTAAACCCTACGGTCTATCGCAGGATTCTACGTTCCTGTAAATTGAAGTTAGGTGAGACACCTCAAGCTCTTTGTTATAGAGTGAAGAGCTTAGTTTATAAATGGCTTACACCCGACACTAAAGATTTAGAATCCATATTAGACCCTGTGATTCTAGAACAGTTTATGGAAGCTGTACCCAGCAATGTGCAAACTTTCCTAGTCCTCCAAGATTGCAAAAACACTCAGAAAGCCATTGCGCTGGCTGACCGCTTTCTAGAGGCTAACAGATTGAGCCCCGAGAAAGAAGGTGTTTTTAAGAATGCAAATGTGGAGTTACTAGAAAGGAGGGCAAAGCTTGCAAACTTTAGGAAAGAAAGTATGACTTTGGATGAAAGATTTGATGCACAGAGAAAATGTTTTATGTGTGGAGAGTTGGGTCATCTTAAAAGGGATTGTAAAGCTAGGAAAGCTTTTGTAATTACCCATCACAGAGATGCAGGAGAAGGGTTCCTGTTAACAGTGGAGGTGGAAGGGATTCCAACCGAGGCATTATTGGACTCAGGTGCAGACCAATCTATGATATCTCAGAGGCTGTGGAGGAAAATTGAGGCAAAAGATAAACCCTCACCAGAGTCCTCTGGAAATCATATTAAGATTCGCTGTATCCATGGAGCCGCCTCTACCTATCCCATACATCCCGTTGAAATAAAAGGATTGGGTATGAAAAAGCAAATAGATGTGGCTATAGTACCGAGACTTCCACATGACATAGTCCTAGGCCGCGATTGGACTCAATTCAGGAAAGGCTTAGCTAAGGAGTTGCAGGGCAACACAAGTCAACCAGCTACCCTTTCTCAGGAAGATGACTTAGCCAGGGAGAAAGCCTTACCCAAGGTAGGAAAGGTTGCTGACCCCAGGCTAGGAGAAGACAAGGCAGGTATGATAACTACCCGCACAGGCTTTAAGCCTTCAGAAAAGGAAAATGATCCTCAGGAAGACCCTATACCAGGGACATCCTTTCATGAGGAATTGATTACTCCCCCAAAAGACCTCCCCAGGAAGGGAAAGGCCGAAAAGCGGCGGGAAAGGCAAACCAGGGCAAAGAATAGGGCTGAGTTGATAGCTGGACAGGAATTGCACTGGGTTCCTGCAGACTTAAGGGAAAAATTTCCCTCATTTCCTAGGGAACAGATAGCAGATCCTGCTTTGGTCTGAGCGTTTGAATATGCCAGGAAAGGATCTGAGACCCTGCCAAGATTTCTCTTGGTGGATAACCTGCTATATCGGGAGAGTTCAGACCCAAGAACAGGTGATACGAGAAAACAGTTAGTGATACCTCACTCCTCTAGAAACATAATCTTAAGATTGGCTCATGATCACCCAGTGGGGGGACATAAAGGGGTACAAGGCACATTGGATCAGGTGCTAGCTAGATTTTTTTGGCCCGGAGTTTTTAGAGAGACGTCAAGATTTTGCGCATCTTGCCCGTCCTGTCAGAGGGTCTTGAAAGGACGCTTGCAGCGAATGGCTACAGCGGCAGAAGGGAACTTGAAAGCGAGTCAGGCCCATCAAAACTCTTATCATGACCGACGAGCGAGACCATGTATCCTGAAGGTTGGGGATAGGGTACTTGTGATGGTCGCAGCTGCTAGCTCCAAGTTCGAGAATATCTGGAAAGGGCCTTACAGAGTTTTAAAACAAGTAGGTCCTGTAACTTATGCATTGGAGACCAGGAAAGGGAGGCAGCAAGTATACCATATTAATAAACTGCGCCCATGGCAAGAGCGAACAGCCAAATTAGCCCTAAGAGAGAACAGTAACCCACAGGTCCTATCTAGGATTACAAGCTGTGCGCGGGTTGTGGCGCCAGCCTGTAATAGCTTAAGGGGGGGGGGGATATATGGTAAGGCGGGTGCAGCACAGACCTGGGAAAGAGAAAAAAAAAGAAACTTCTTCCCTGAGAGGGGGATGGGCTCACCCAAGCACAGGTCCCAAAACGAAAGTTATAGAGAAACACACACTTGCAAGGCTAGCTTGAAGCCACGCCCGGACTCCATGGCAACAGCAGGGAGAGATAGGGTGGCACCAGAAAGGGAAGCACGCTGGCAAACATTTAAACACAGTCAGTCAGCAAGTGGAAGGGGAAGCCGAAGGAACTGGCTGGAGGAGTGGCAGAGCCAGAGGGAATGGCAGAGCCAGGGGAAAAGCCAGAATAGTTGTTGGGGAATTCAACAATGGAACAAGAAGCAAGAGAGAAGAGCAGGAAGAAGCTTGAGGGAGTTAAAAGGATTATAACTCTGACTCAAAGGCAAGCAGCCCAGGTTATAAGTAAGGAACAGTGCCTGTTAAAAAAAAAACCTGCTAGGAAGAATGCTTCTACAAAACAAGGTAAAGCAGACAGTACCTTTAAAATGCTTCACTAAAGGGAAGGAGGTCTGTAGCCCTTAAAGAGGTATTGTGAAGAAAGCACAAGAAGTAGTTATTCTGAGTAATTGCTACTGAGAAGTGCTGGAAAGACAGAAGTCTCATCTTTTAAAGCTGAAATAATATTTCTGTTATGAAAATGTTTTAAAGAGCAGTTTAGTTCCCATACTGAGAAGCGGAGAATGTTTTAAGCTTACCTGAAACAGCTGGGAGGAGCTAAAAAGGTTAGTTGGACTTTGCTTATAACAGTGACTTTCAACCGTGTTTTGTTTGGCTAAAAAGGAAACTTATGTTTGTTGCAAAGACTGAAAGAAACTGCTTTGTCATAGCACTGCTGAAATACCTTTATAAAGAAGCTTTTTGTTGGAGAAAATATCCTCACTTTCTGTTCATGGTTTGGAGCCTTCTGCCAAGGTCCAATTGCAAACTTGATAATTAAAACAAAATTTAAAAATAAATTTTCCTGTGTTAGCCTATTTCCACTTGGACTGTTTTATTGCCCCACAACTACACAATTAAGGGCCTCAGCTACTAGGCTGAAGCAAGACACAAGTTAATATGGCCTACCGCCCCCACTAGGCCACCGCCTAGTATGGGTGCCGGCCCACAATACATGTGTCCAGAAGGAGCCTATGAATGGGGACGGTGTACAGGAAAAAGTTCTGCAGCCACCATTTATACCACTACATCTAAACATGATTACTTTTGCCCAAAATGTGACTGTGTATATTTTGCTACCTGGAAGAATGCACCTATGGGACGAGATGGTGATCACCGCAAAGGCAGCTTAACAAAGATCAGACTACTAGAACCCAAGAAATGCCAGAAAGGTGCCTGTAATCCCCTGCAACTCCTCATAGTCAACCCCAGCCAATGGAAGCAAGGATACAAGTTTGGGTTGCCTATAGCAGGAGGAGGTATAGATCCTGGGACTATCTTATATCTGCAATTAAACACCAAGACCCATGTATCCTCACCCTATCGTATACATCACTCCTTCCATGAAGCCATGAAAGCAGAGTTTGAAATTCCTCTGTCTCCCAGAACTTGTTTCTTGAGTTAGCGGGAGCAGTTGCATCTAATCTCCACGTTTCAGACTGTTTATTTTGTGGAGGAACAACAATGGGAGACCAATGGCCTTGGGAGGCACAATAACTGAACTATTCTATTCCATATAATCAGACTAATATACACAATACCACAAGTGAATGGGTACTGGCCCACTCCATTGTGGGTAACTTATGTTTTTCTCGTTATGGACCATTATTTAATATGGAAGTGGGGCAGCTGGTCTGTCTCAATCAGAAGTTCTACAACAGTACCACTAAGAAGACGTCTTGGTGGTCAGGAGTCAATGCTACTGAGCCTTCCAATCCTCTAGTTCAGTTCCCCAAACTTGCCAGTATCTGGACTAACTTAGCAGCATATAATTCCTGGCAAGCACCACCTGGACTGTACTGGATTTGCGGAACCCGAGCATATGCTAGGCTCCCTCACCACTGGGGAGGCGCATGTGTATTGGGAACCATACGACCTTCCTTTTTCCTTTTGCCTACATCCCAGGGAGAACAACTGGGATATCCTGTGTACAGAAGTCGACAGCTGAAGGAGGCCTTGAAAATAGGGCAATGGGACAAATGGGATGCGACATCTGAAGAATGGCCACCTGAGAGAATTATCTCATACTATGGACCTGCTACTTGGGAGCAGGATGGTACATGGGGATATCGTACTCCTGTGTATATGATTAATCGAATAATACGTTTGCAAGCTGTTGTTGAAATAATAACTAATGAAACTAGTAAAGCACTAACCCTTCTGGCAAAGCAAAGTACGCAAATGCGCACAGCCATTTATCAAAATCGTTTAGCTTTAGATTATTTGTTAGCAGCTGAAGGTGGGGTATGTAGGAAGTTGAATTTAAGTAATTGTTGTTTACAGATTGATAATAATGGGCATGTAGTTGAAGATCTAGCCACCCAGATGAGAGAGCAGACATTTGTGCCTGTCCAGACCTGGCACAGTTTAAAGATGGATGGGTGGTTTGGTTCATTATTTTCAAGGATTGGTGGTCTAAAGGCCCTTATGTTTATTGTACTATTTATATTAGCCATGTGCTTATTGCTCCCTTGTCTCCTACCCCTTTGCTTACGCATGGTAACTTCAACAATTGATAACACTATAGAACGGAAGGCAGCTGCGAAGGTATTAGCTATGTGGCAATATTACCCTATACCCCACGATGATGCTATTATGCCAGTATAATATGTTAAATGACTAATGAGTGATTTAATTCTCACCCTTTCTCACTTGCGGGTGAGAATAATCAAAGGGGGGAATGTGGTAGGCTATGGCCTAGCATGGCCTGCTACTATGAAAGGCCTGTAAGTTAGGCCTGGATCCTAACTCCCATTATAGCTAGAAAAAGAACCAAAAATCTATGAGAAAACTGTTTTAAAATGCTTAAGAAGTTTTTTATGAATTCATAAGTCTTCCATTATTCTCTTGTGTGTGAAAGAACAGAAATGTTTCAATATATGCATTCCTGGAGCTAGGGATAACCTTGCAGTAGAGAAGTAACAAAATCAAGAACTGCACCATTGTTGGAGCAATCCTAAGGGAGGGGGCCGGTTGCTAGGCTCCGGAGGGATTTCTAATTGGACAGGTGCAGGAAATGTAGAACCAATGAGAAGTTTGCATGTATCAAGTTGGAACCAATAGAAAGTTCTCATGTATCAAACTGAAAAAGAGGTATAAATGGTTATGTCTCTGTAGAAACTTTTGCTCAGTTCCTTTTGAAGCTTTGACTGACTGGGCCTGTGCACAATAAACTGGCTTGGACCCTGTCAATTGACTCCTGGATTTATTCATTGATTGCACTTTGCTACAGCAACAGTATTCAAAAAAGCATGGGACAGACACAGAGGATCACTATATAACAAGAGAGTGGAATCAAAGCAAACAAAATAAGCATTTAAAGAAACTCTACGGGGAGAGCATCTTTAAATTCACCAGAGAACCTTCCGATCTATAGGAAAAGAGAGGTCTCCAGCGTTTTTCCTATGGACTTTCTCTCCAAAATTCAAATTTAAATTTCCCGCTTCAATCTCACCAATTAGGTTTGAGGACTACTATATAAAAGAACAGACATTCACTGCTTAATCACTTCACCCTGAAGAAAGCCACAGTATGCTAGCTGAAATGTGGGTTCCAGTTATGAAGACGCAGCATGACCCGGAAAACTGCAAAGTTTATCATACTTGCTGCAGAAGCCCAAAAGAACAAACAAAAATAACTTCATAAATAAGAAGGGTAACCTGCATGGAGTGGCAGATACAACCTTAAACAAAAGCATAGAAGGGGAGTAACCTGCACAGAGTGGTAGTTACAGCTCTATAATAGCCACCTTACTGTGCAGACTAGATGGACCATGCTGATCTTTATCTGCCATCATTTACTATGCTATTATATATAGCCTATACATTCAGTCATTTCAATATATTCTGTTAATGAAAATGAATAATAAAAAAAAATATACGTACCTTTGCACACACAAGAATCTCCAAATCCAAGCCAGACCCAGAGTAGGTTCTGAATTCTAGTAATCTGGCATGTGTCATAGTGGAGCTGAGAGTGATAAGGCAACATACAATTTTATTAAAGTGCAGCATACAGCGATACTCACTATTGAGGATCTGGATTCAGCATTGTGGCATATGGTTTATACATTGTACACATAATCAGAATGTGAAACAAGCAATACCCCCTGAGGAAGGCACATGTTGAAACATGTCGGGGTTGCACTTTAATAAAACTGAACCTACTGCCTTATCACTCTCCGCTCTTTTGTGTACTGGTTGGTCTTGGACTCTATGGGGTCTATTCTGTAACATTAATAGTGGGAATGGACGTCCTGTTGGGATGTCCATCTCTGCTATTCGTCCCCTTTCCCATCCCTGAGTAAACCTCCCTGTACATACAGGGAGTTTGTACGGGGAAGCTAGATAGAGGTGGGAAGGGGGCAGTGTGGAGGTGGAGTTAGGGTGGGCAGTGGATGTTCTGTGGCCCCAGACATACAGGGCTAATTCTAATGTCGGCTCTGTACATCCGGGGCAGGCAGACTAGACAGGGAACTTATTCCACCTCTGGGGTGGAATAAGTTCCCCCTGACCGGGGGATGGCAGACCAGGGTGGCAGCATAGGCAGGAGGGGTTGCAGGAGATTCCCCACAGCCTGACCCTGGCCATGGGTGGCTAGATTGGGGGTCGGGCTATGGGGAATGAAAGAAGTGGCTCCATTCAGGGGCCTTGACTGAGTTAGCTGGGCAGAGGCCTGTACATGCAGGCCGACCAGAATCATTGAAGAACGGCAGGCAGGCCCCGGCTCCCGCTAACAGCTGCCGAAGTGAAGTGCGTCTTTTCCCTTCACTTCAGCAGCTGTACTGAAGTTTAGAACCCTGCCGCGCTGAGTGCGGGAAACAGGAAGTTCCCTTTGACCTCAGCACGGCAGCGTTCTAAACGTCAGTACATCTGCTGAAGTGAAGGGAAAGGGCGTGCTTCACTTCAGCAGTTGTAGAGGTGAGCCGGGGCCTCACTGGCTCCCTCTTAGCTAGCTGCGGGGCTCTTCGGGAGGGGGGGGGCTTGGACTGAAAATGGGTTGGGAGGGTACTAGGACTGGAATGGGGCTGGGGAGGTTACTAGGACTGGAAATAGGCTTGGGGGGGTACTAAGACTGAAAATGGGTTGGGGGTACTAGGACTAAAAATGGACTGGGGAGGTTACTAGGACTGGAAATGGGCTGTGGGGGTTGCTAGGACTGAAAATGGGCGGGGGGGTTACTAGGACAGAAAATGGGCTGGGGGTTGCTAGGACTGGAAATGGGCTAGTGGAGGGGGGTTTGAACTGCAAATAGCTGATGGGGACGGGGCTTGGAATGGAAATGGGCTGTGGTGGGGGCTTGGATTGAAATGGACTCATGGAGGGGCTAGAACTGGAAGTAGGCTCATAGAGGGGCTTGGATTAGAAATGGGCTGAGTGGGGGGAGCTAGGACTGGAAATGGGCTGATGGGGGACTGGGATTGGAAATGGGCTGATGGAGTGTCTAGGATAGGACTGGAAATGGGCTTTTGGGGGGGCTTGGAATGGAAATGGGCTGTGGTGGGGGCTTGGATTGAAATGGACTCATGCAGGGGCTAGGACTGGAAATAGGCTCATAGAGGGGCCTGGATTAGAAATGGACTGAGTGTGGGGGGGGGGGGGAGCTAGGACTGGAACTAGGCTGATGGGGAACTGGGATTGGAAATGGGCTGATGGAGGGGCTAGGATAGGACTGGAAATGGGCTTTTGGAGGGGGCTAGGATTGGAAATGGGCTGTGGTGGGGGCTTGGATTGAAATCGACTCATGGAGGGGCTAGGACTGGAAATAGGCTCATAGAGGGGCCTGGATTAGAAATGGACTGAGTGTGGGGGGGGGGAGCTAGGACTGGAAATGGGCTGATGGGGAACTGGGATTGGAAATGGGCTGATGAAGGGGCTAGGATAGGACTGGAAATGGGCTTTTGGAGGGGGCTAGGATTGGAAATGGGCTCTGGTGGGGGCTTGGATTGAAATGGACTCATGGAGGGGCTAGGACTGGAAATAGGCTCATAGAGGGGCCTGGATTAGAAATGGACTGAGTGTGGAGGGGGGAGCTAGGACTGGAAATTGGCTGATGGGGAACTGGGATTGAAAATGGGCTGATGGAGGGGCTAGGATAGGACTGGAAATGGGCTTTTGGAGGGGGCTAGGATTGGAAATGGGCTATGGTGGGGGCTTGGATTGAAATGGGCTCATGGAGGGGCTAGGGCTGGAAATAGGCTCATGGGGGGCTTGGATTGGAAATGGGCTGAGTGGAGGGGAGCTAGGATTGGAAATGGGCTGATGGAGGGGCTCAGATAGGACTGGAAATGGATGGGGAAGCTAAGACTGGAAATGGGCTGATGCGGGGACTAAAAGGGAGCGGATGCTGGGTGGGGCTGGAACTAGAAGGGAGCTGATGTTGGGGAGGTTTAGAATGGGATGGGGCTGGGAGAGTGAAATGGAGAGGGGAAAAACATTTTGTGTGGGAGGGAAGAAAAATCTACAATTGGCAAGGTATTGGGAAAGTAAGCGGGGATTGAGGATGGAGGGGTAAAATTTGAGTGGATGAAAAAAGAATAAAGAAAGAGATGGAGGAAAGTCCAAAAGGAGAAAGATTAGTATGTTAAAGTAGATGTAGAGAGAGAATGGAAAAAAACTAGAATAGAGAAGAAAGAAAAAATGGACAGCAGACGATGGAGAGTTAGCAGAAGGCACAATGAAACCAGAAGAAAGTGGCTGGAGCAATTGCAACTGAAAAAAAAATACACAAAAGGTAGAAAAATCTCTCTTTATTTTGAATTTATTAACTGGAATATGTCAGCTCTGGGAAATGTGCATTATTAACGTCTGCACTTTGTTTAGGTCAAGAGGAAATTAATTTATAGTTTTATTTCTACAGTGTTGTTGTACATTCCAAGTTTGGCTTTTGGGGTTCCTAGTTTAATTATTGTCTTCCTATTTCTAAATTGTGTTTCCTTGTTCTTTGTTTGGCGATGGTCTATGTTCTGCAAGTGTAACTGAGCTGAGGTATTTTGTTTATGTAGTTTCTATTTGACATTGCCACTTGTTCTCTTTCCCCAGTAGGTCATGTATTGTTATTCTCTGAAATGTATTAGTTTAATATTTGCAGTGCTGCCTTTTGATAGGTAGAGTATGGTACTTTGTGACTCCTGGTAGTGCTGTTACGATACGGCGGGCTTACTATGGGTTCTAAATGGGCAGTGTTTGCAGTAGTTCCTAATGTGCCTGGCGGTTGGCACTGGATTATAGTAATGTAGAAATCTTTTAGTCTTTCTTTATCCATACTCATTAAGAGGCATGTTTACTAAAAGTTAGTGTATGTTAACATTATGCAAATGAGGCCCCGCACCGAGTCTCCACACATGACCCCATATCCCCCTTGGGCTGCCCCTGCGTACAGGCCTAGATGGGATTCTGATCCTGCGGGGACCAGACTTCCCCCACGGGATCAGAATCCCATCTATCTCTATGCATCCAGTTCCAATCAGACGCACAGCAGGTCAAGGCATCCAAAATAGAATAGGCCTCTGTCATAGTGGATACAGTGCTACTTGTTTGCATTTTGTCTCTACTGCAAGCTGGCCCAATGATTGTCTGATGAAACATCATTTCTGCTGATGTGTTTATTAGCAAAGACAGGGGATCTTGATGGAGTCACTATAAGGTTCATCTGTGAAAACATTATTTCACGTTCACTTGAAGTTGAGGAAATTGGAATGATGTCAGGACTTGAGTACATTTCCGTACTGTGGTCATAACTTGAAATTATTTTCTCCAGCATATAGTCTCAGAATCTGCAAATTCTTTCATTCAGTTAAAGTGTTTTGTACAAAATGTGTTCAGTTTCAGTTCCTAAATGTTCAGTGCTCCTGGATTTCTTCTAGCCACTATTTTGCATATAGCATTTAGGAGGATCTGTTTCTTCATCATCAAGTAATCTCTTTTGTATAGACATTTTTGGATTTTCATAAAATGCATTTGGACAGATTACAGGTTCCTCTTTGGAGAATTTTCACATGAAACTCTAAATTCTAGGTCATGCCTAGAATAGGGTTCAGTGCTTGAATTCTTTGTTTGCCTTTCATGTCTATTGCAGAATGATACCCATGAAGTAGCCGAGACTTAACATATTTTGTTGGATCAAAGTGAGTTAAAGCTGGCCTGATTTTGACAAACATCAATCCCAAAATTCTGTTTACCAAATAAAGAAAGTCTTGATGGAGGCACAGTAAGGTTAATCTTTGTGAAAAAACTTTCACGCTCATTTGAAACTGGAACAATGTTAAGCATGCACGTAAAAAAATGGTAAATTCTAAAAATAAATTATAATTAATAATTACATTTTCACATAAAGCTCCAAATCTGAGTCATGTCTGGAATAGGTTTGGGTCTCAATTTTGTTAGGGTATGTTTCAATGGAAATTAATTTTTCTGGAGATCTTTTTTCTCCTTCTGATTCTCGAAATCCATGAATATCTTCTGGATAACCCTTGGTCGCTGTTTGTGATTTTGCACTTTGGCCCCTTTAAGTTGATCAGCCTCTCTTTTCTACAGAGATTTTCAGATTTGGATAGATTGGAGGGTCTTCTTTTCTATCTTTTCTGGGAGGAGGGCAGTCCCTTGGATTATGAAACTACTGATAGCAGTAATGGATTTTTTGTAATAGGGTCCAGAGTTTTCTCATTGCTCTTCAAAAATCTGAGCAAGACTTTGAATCTATATAGATCCATGTTACATTCTTTTAGGTCTAGGTTTAGTTCAGACAATTCTTGAAGTGCACCACATATCAATCCTAAATCTAATATAAATTATATATATGTAATCTTCTTTAGCAGCCCTTCATACATGTTTATATCAGTCCTGTCTCTAATACAATCCTTTTTAACTTCTTCAAAATGACATCAGTGCTTCATACTGCAGTAACTGATCGAAAGCTTGATGCTACCCAGGGCCGGTCCCAGAGTTGGTGCAAGGTGTTGGCACCCTAGGCAAACCTTAAGCTTTACACGCCCCCGGTGGTTCAAATCTATTGCTTAGCTTTGAATGCCCAGCTCTTTGCCAGCTCTAGTTGCCACCTTAGGCAGCCATCTAAGGTATGTTTACTAAACCATGGTAAAGGAGCAAGTGTGCTATTAACACACATTAATGGCACACCTGCACCCTGTGGTGAAGAGCGCCCTCCTGAGGAAATGGAGACTGAAGGAAATCCTGAAATGCAGCAGGATTTACACAGGATTTACAATCCTAAAAGGAAAAAAAAGCCCTCTTCTGGTGAGTTGAGAATGGAGACCAGCCCAGGGGAGGAGTTGAGCAGTGCTGATTGGGCACACCCAGGGGTTGGACGGGGTGTGTCTGAAAAGGAATCCCTTTATGAAGTGGGGAATGACGCTGCTAAACTGAAACAGAGGGAGAAACAGTTGAGGAGGAAGACTGAGACCCGGACTCACAGGAACAACTGGAAGCAGAAGCAGAATAGCTGTGAGAAACAGAAAAGCCATGAGCAGAGAACCAGGAAGCAGTTTGGCTGCTCGCCTGAGCCTGGTAGTAACAGAGGACCTGCAAGGATCTTAACAGGTGCTTGGAAAGGAAGTCCTGCGAGAAGGGGACGAAGCCCTGGTTTAGAGTCTTGGGAAAAGGCAGAGCCCTCGTGGATACAGTTTGGACCGGAGAGATCGAGAAGCACTCACAGCTACAAAGCTTTTGAGCTACCTAAAAGGAGAGGAGCCTGGCAGAAAGACAACAGTTTCTATAGGAGCCTGGATAGAGAAGGTAAAGTCCCATCTCCTATATTTAAGGCTGTTTTAAAAGATCCCAATTGTTACCCTGAGTCATTCAAGCCAAGAGCTGAAGGGGGAAACATTATTGACTGGGAGAAAAACTCAGTGTTGGCTAACAACTGTTTGTCAGGAACCAGACAGGCTGAATTGCTCCTTCAGGACTTTAAAGAGTTCTTAGAATTGAAAGCAGGCAGACAGTCAAAGCTGAATGAGGACAATAGTTCTGTGCAGTCAGAAGATTTTATGCAAGTGGAAAATGCCTTACCTGTGATAAACTGACGATAATAGCATGGACTGTTCAATATGCTGTAAGGAAATAGCAGTATAACAAAGCTTGCTTGTACCTTGTGTGAAAAGAATACAACATGGCAGTTTCTGCTGCCGTGCTCTGAAAACCTAATTGTTTGCACCTGACTTTGAGTTCCCCACTGTGAATGGAACAGTGATTGCATGAGGCTGCAATATATGTAAGTCACCTCTTGAGGCAGAGCTGAGTTAAGCTCCATAGAAGAAAAGCTAAGCTCACTTTACGTTGTCTTATATTCCTGAGTTTCTTCTGTTACCATTTAAAGCACCATTTATGTTCATGTATCTGAATTTTGATGCGCTGGAGGAATCTCCCCAACACGAATAAAATATTCTTGCAAAGCCTTACCGTCTCTGGCGCAACTACATTTATCAGTGAGAGAAAGAAGAACAAAACTACATCTCCCATCATTCCAAGGGGGGGGGGGGTGAGGATCTGGGTATTGAGGATTATCAGGGGAATCAGGAGAGTCCAGAGACCTACTGGGCTCCTAGGCCATGTTTTAGGAGTGGTTCAGGGGGTCTGGGGTATGGAGACCATTGGTAGACCAAGGACATTTTGCAGGGTGGGTATAGGGGATGGGATTTGGAGAGTCCAGTTTGATTTTTGGTGTCTCATGCACGGACTAGAAGGAAGAAATTTACTTCTGATGCAGCAAACAGTTGCATATTACTGTTTAGTATCACTAAAAATGGCATTGAATCTTGGTGGTAAAAATCTGAAGCACTTGTTCTTAATTAGTTCTTTATACAGGGATCCCTGTCCCTACACCAGAGTAATTGGAAAGGAAGGATAAGTTACTTTTCTAGTAGAGATAACTTTATAGTTCAGAGGAAGGTATAGTACTTATTTTCTGCCAGTGGATGATAGTGCAGAGCCTTTGTAAGGAAAAATGGATTTTAAAACCATTCATGATAGAGACAGAAGATAAATATGTTAAGTTAACCAGTAAAGGAAAGAAGATAGTGGGGATCTGGGAAAAATCTTTGCTACTTGAGGAGAAAAATACATTATAAAATATAAATCCTGAACACTCTGGAAGGTTAGACAACTATTGTACCTGGAGACCATCAAAGAGCATAAAAAATATTGTTCAATGCAAAAATAAATTAGAATTTTTATCTTGAAAATATTGCATGCATCAAGAAACACTATTATGGAGTGGAGGAATTGATGTCACCATGTAGATGGCCGTTTAGTTTCTGAGCTCCCATCGGGGCGCACTTAAAAGTGGTGAAAAGTGAGCTATCGATCCCTACAAAGTGGTGAAAATTCTCTGGGTTTGCCATCCTCACATCACACCATATCTACAAGGAACAAATTGGAGAAGTATAAGTCCCCATATGCTGCCAAGGTGCAATGCGAGCAGCGAGACTTGGCAGACTGCATGGTCTCAGGGGAGGATACTGAGGAGGAACTTAAGCGGGATGAGGACAACTGCACCTGGAGAGACATTTGGGGCTGGATGCACACTCTTAAAAAGGAAATAGTCTTGGGGCGGAGCCTGATGTCCAGCGGGTAGGACGCTTTGCGTTGAAGCTCCCGAGAGGCCTACTTAGAATCCTGACTTAATACCTATACAAACTTACTATTTTGCTCCGAGCTGACCGGGGTACCTCGGGGGGGGATGGCGGCCCATAAACCAGCGCGCTTGGACTTCGGGTCTCCTTCTTCTTCTCACGGAAAACGCTCCAAAACAGAGGTGTCCTCCCCACAGAAGATGGTTCCATTTCGTGAAAACCCCGAAATGCACCTGGAGATTTTGGAGGAAATACGCGGCGTGAAGGAATTGGTGCAGTCCAATGGAGAAGCGCTTCGAGCCATGCGAGAAGACTTTGGAGTGCTCCAGGACCGACTTGAAAGTCTTTCATTACGGCAGGACAACATGGCGGGGGTCCTCGACTCGCACGCGGTGTGCTTGGGCAAACTGGACAAGGCTGAGCGCCAGATACAGAATCTTCAAAAGGAGTTAGAAGATAGCAATAATCGAGCCCGTCGCAACAATGTGAGGCTCCTCGGAATGCCGGAGGGGGTGGAAGCAGGAGATATAAGAGAATTCTTGCTCAAAACTCTTCCCTCCTTGCTGAAGATCACTTTTCATAGAGAACTGGAAATCGATCGAGCACACCGTGTTCCTGCCCACATGGCGCCCAACCGCACGACCCCCCGGCCTATTATCTTTAGCTTGCTACGATATCAACAAGTGGAACAAATTTTAAATGCTGCCCGAGCGAATCATCATTTGGAATTTGAAGGTCGTAAAGTCTCCTTCTTTCCTGATTTGGCAAAGCCTACCGTTGACCGTCGGAAGAAACTCCTTGCTCTTCGCCCTCGACTTCAACAGCTACAGGCTCGCTTTGGCCTGTTGTATCCAGCGAAGCTCCGAGTGACTTTCCACAACCAAACCAGGACGTTCGAAGATCCTGATCTACTATCAACATTTTTAGACTCCAAAGAAGCAGAGCAGATGCGCTAATCCCAAATCTTGGACTCTTATCTGTCGGCTCTGTCCGCCATTTTGAAGGGCCCGATGCGGCGGTCATAGCCAAGCACAGAGATTGCCTGGACTTTCTTTCTTTCTCTATATGACTTCTGTTTTTTGGTCTCCTATCCCTTCATGATGTGTGCCTCGGTCGGATTCGGAGCACGCACAGTCCTACAGGTTATGTGTTTTTTCAATTTCGGCCTTCTCTGGGGTTTCTCCCCGCAGACACATGGTCGCCAGTAATTTTGGGGTTTTGCTTCTCCTCTACCTTACTGCGGTTTTCTTTGTTAATGTGGGGCGCTTCATTGTATTATATTAGCTTATTTTTCTTATGTCATGTGTACAGCCAGATACAGTCAGTTTGAGGGACATAGTGAAATTATGTGTGCTATAATGCTCAGAATTTTTAACTTTTCTAAATGGCCTTATGTAAAATCTTATCAATCACCGTAAAAGGCATTAATGGTCCACTCAAAGGAAAGAAAATCCTTAGCTATCTTAGCCATGAGCATGTTGATTTAGTGTTTCCTCAGGAAACGCATTTAAACTTTGCTGAAACACTGAAACTCAATGCTAAGCTTTACATGGTAGCTGCCTATTCTCCCACCGTTTCCAAATGGTACGGGGTAGCCATTCTGGTTAAGAAGTCTTTGCACGCTACTGTACTTGATATTAGCGTTGACAAAGAGGGTAGATGGGCCCGTGTACACCTTGAGGTTGGAGATAGTGAATTCACGTGTATTTGCATTATGCCCCGAATGTGGACAACCCTGCTTACTATGCAAGTATTGCGCAGTTGGCATTGGCCTCTGCCAATGCTCCATTAATACTTGGTGGCGATTTTACTCCAGTGTTCCCTCAATCTTTTCTTCTCAAATAAGGCGCTCGTTGGCTGGAAGATCCAGTACCGAGTAGACCTGTGTGGCTAGATATAGAAGCGGGCCTTTGCAAACCGATTCCTCCTACTTTTCTCCCTGGTATGACTCTCCCATCAGACTCCCACTATCCACCAATGCTTTTAGACACTTTAGGTGCCTTTAATACTCTTATGCAATCTTTAGACTCCCGACTCTGGTCAGTGCAACTTCAGCATCGCCTTCGGGGTACTAGGGTACTCCCGCCATCGGCATTCTCTACATAAGGTTGATTGGAGACTTTCCGATCTATCGGTAGTTCACCGGGTGTAGCATCCAATTTTTACTAAACCTTATGTAATGCTATAACTAGAGATACCCCTATAGCGCAGAAAGTATGGGAGAGAGAATTGCATGTGACTTTGACCTCGGAGCAATGGAGCCTTATCTGGAGTAGAGGGACACGGGTTCCCGATCCGCCTCACTCACTCAGACCCTCTTCTTTCTAGCCCACCGGTGTTTTTACACTCCTCACAGATTAGACAAATGGAACACTATTCAGGGCAATGGTTGCTGGACATGTCCTGCGGCCATTGGTTCATTGCCTCATGTTATGCATGAATATCCCGCACTACAGTATTACTGGCGTCGGGTCTGGGGTCGTATTTAGTCTATCTCGCACTCTCAGGAGCTCTTTTCTTGGAGGATAGTGGGACTTCGCCCAGTTGCGGGGATCCCCTCTCTCCCAAAAATGGCTTATCTCCTTTCGAACTTTATGCTTGGCATTGCTATTTCCCTAATTAAGTAATACTGGAACTTTAGTTCCCATCTGAGCCCCAATGAATGGTGGAATCATGCCTGTCTTTACAGTAAATATGCACAAATACCTCGTCTGTTCGCTTCCCCTGTTCAGACTCCTTCTCATTGGTCTCAATGGAAGATGCTCAATGACTATGTACATTTTGCTAAATGCTCTCATCTGACTGTCTAACTTTGTATATATCTCTGTCCCATGATCATGCTGTATCGTAGATGCTCTTTTGATCGTTTGATGTATAATCACTGTTAATTGGAAGCGCCCACATGCTGATCTAATCGGGTAGAGAAGAAGCATCGGGGTGGGGGGCAATTGGGTTTACTTTTCCTTATTGTATACTTGTTTTGTCTCCTTTGGTGTGTTGTTTCTTTTGTTTGTTGCAAAATGAAAATAAAAGTTTAAAAAAAAAAAAAAAAAAAAAAAAGGAAATAGTCTCTTCTCAGGGAGATATAAGGACGCTCTGTAGGAGATACGGGGTGACCTGCGTGATCTCGGACTTGGGGTAGAGGGCCTGAAAGGGCAGGCTGAAGAACAGGCAGAGAAACTCGCATCTGTGTTTTGCAGCTAACCTGTTTACTGTACTGAGTGTTTGCGGGTTGTGTGGAGGTTGAATGTTGGAGTGGGAGGGGAATGATTGTGACAATGGAGGGGGGGGCATAAGTTGGAAGTGAGGCATATGATAGGTGAGCTGAGAGCGAGTGGGTGTGAGAGATGAGCACTGATCTGGTGGGGAGAAGCAGCTACGTGGGAGCCAACGGAGAGTCTCTTCCTTGGAACTAGGATTGGAGTGAGGCTATGTGTGAGGGGGGAGAGGGGTTGGGGGGTAGAGGGGGAAAGACATCTAAATCCAGACAAGTGGGACAATGGTGGTAGGGGGTTATGAGAAATGGCAGTAGGTTAAAAGTGGGGACCATGAATGCACGGGGCCTAAACTCCCACAAAAGCAGAAAAGGTTGCTGCAGGAGATCCAGGATCAGCATTGGCAGGTGAATATTTACCAGAAAGATTTTCCAGGATATACAGATAACATTTCACTTCAGTGAGTGTCTCTGATATAGCAATCTCATGAGGCACTATTATTCAGCTAAAATCTTCTGTACGTCTGTGATGGGTGATGCCACAGCAATATTGGAATATAATCTGCACTATAACCTATCTACATATTTAAGCATACTTGTCTCAACTAATTTATTCTAATTAATTACAGAATGTGAAAAGATATTACAGATATTTGGTCTTTAAACAAGGAAATCTGAAGAAAAGAGTTGCATTATTTATCAAGATAAGGGATTTTTCTGAATGATGAACTCAATGTTAGACATGGGGACAGAAACAATTGTGTTTAATTTTCGGTTCATTCTAGGGCACTCTTTCACTCTTTGTCTATTTTTGGTTCATTTCATACTCCCTTTTAATAAAAAAAAATAATGCTCAAAAATCAACTGTACACACATTATTCCGTAAGTTAATGTGCATTAAATTGACTTGCACTCAGTGTTTCTAAAGGTATCTAAATGCACAAAGGTATGTTTACTAAACCATGCTGTTATCACGGATCTTAGCATGCAGTAAGCACACCCCTATGGCTATACTATTAACGCACTGCTCTCAGGAGCATTAATGGCAGAGGCCTCGGGTTAGCTGCTGGGGCATGTTCAGTATGTTCCTGGCAGCTAACACGTAAAAGATTTCCCTAACGTGCGCTATACTCTGCTATAGAAGAGTCGTTAGTTGAACCCACATTAGGAGCCCCAGTGCTGCAGAGCACACGGCAATTGCTCTGGCATCAGCTGCAATGGGCTCTCCGTGCCCATTCTTCACCCATTCCCTGCCCCTCCCGTATTGGCTAATTAAAGTGTATTTTAATGCACAAAGTCAGCCACTATCAGGCATTGGTGTTTCCGACTGCCTGTAACCACATGTTAAATGCCCATTAACAGGCCAATGGCCTTTGGTAAAAGACACCCT
Organism: Ichthyophis bannanicus; assembly: GCA_033557465.1. Taxonomy (NCBI): domain Eukaryota; kingdom Metazoa; phylum Chordata; class Amphibia; order Gymnophiona; family Ichthyophiidae; genus Ichthyophis; species Ichthyophis bannanicus. Next base: position 217,149,024 of record CM066038.1, on the reverse strand, counting down.
AAAAGTTAGCATGGGGCCCTGTGCTAAAACGCCTGCACTAACTGGCTATCATCCAATTGGGTAGGGACTGGGCGGGTTAAGGGCAGAACGTAGGTGTTGATGGTGCATTGCAATCAGTGTGTGTGTTTTAGGCATTGGCTAACTGCAAATATGCAATTAGAGGAGGTGCATTTAATGCCACCTGACTGGCTGGCATTAAATGCACTACCTGTGTGCTGGTTAGCATGGTGTTGCAGGTTTGCAATGTGCTAACAGCAGGGGGACAGACGCAAATGCCCTTTGAAGTTGACATGGATCTCTGCACTAGATTTGCAGCCCAAATGCATGCTACTGTGCTTTAACAAACATGTCCCAGAATATGTACTAATGAATGCACCTTCCTATGGAATGTCCATTATTTCCTTATTTGATGGAGAGTTCCAGGAGTAAGTATTTGGTTAAAAATCTGATTGTGTTTTACTGGAGAACACCTATAAGGTGCTACTGTGTAAATATTCTCTTTCTAGATTATTTCGTAAGCCCAGTTGGAATGTTTAACAGCTATACCTACCTCATGTGAATATGCATTTCATAATAATGATTGATTTACATGCTAACATATGGGGGTAATTTTATAAGAGGGCACTTTGACGAAAAGTCCCAAAGTGCTTATTTTATTTATTTACAAGCATTTGATATACCTCCCTTCAACAATGATACCTGACATCAAGACGATTTACAAGTCATAAAATCAGGCACAACAAAAAAAAGTAACACTCAATGGCACAAGAAAGTAACATATAAATCGGTAATAATCAGTCAGGAGGGGAAGAGATGCATAGCACAATAATCCAATAGTTCTGAAGTAACAATGAACTGGAACGCATGTATTAGGGAAATCAGAAAGGAGAGCTAATTAATGAACTCTAAATTAAATCAATTATATGTAGTCAGATGTAAGGGCCATGAGAAAGTAAAGTTTTTACATTTTTTAAAAATTCTTATGAGAAGTCTCTGCACAAATATCAAGCAGTAGAGAGGTCCAAAGAACTGGAGCTTAGTAGGACAAGGCAGCATCTCTCATCCAGACAAATCTAAGTTTACAGGCTGAGGGGACTTCCAAGAGATGCAGCAGTGAGGATCACAACTGTCTTGGGGGAGGGGGGATATAGGATAAGAAGAGGATAAAGATAATAGGCCCGATTTTCAGTTGGGTAGGGCTAAACACACAGCCTGCGACCCCTTAACTCCAGATTTTCACTTCTGCGGTGATAGAAGTGAAAATTGGGGGTTCACTGCACAGCCAGAAAGCCACCAAGCCTAGCCAGGCAGCAGCGATTTTGGATACTGCCTGGTTAGCCCCAAAGCATTAAAGATAGGCAAAGGTTTTCATCGCCTATCTTTAAAGCATAGAGCACTAACCGGGCAGCATCCAAAATCGCTGCTACCTGGATAGTGCCATTCCCCAACTTCACTACATCCCGGAAGGCCACAAACATGCCCCAATGCTAAGCGGATAGCATTGGGGCATGTAGGGGACTTACAGGTATGTTTACTAAAAGGCACAAACATAGCAGCTGTGATGTTATCGCGCGATAATGGCGCATTACCGTGTGAGAACGTCACGTATCGCACTGTAATGTCTGCGGTGGTGTTAAGGTGTGCAGAGGGTGGAGTAAGGCTTCCCAGAGGGCGGAGTAAGGCTTCCCAGAGGGCAGAGAGAAGGGGTCAATGGGCGGAGAGTGAGCGGGGAGAGGCTCCATGCACACTAACGCTGTGGAATGAAGCTCTGAAAAGTAGCAACAGTGAAAACCTCACGCTAGAGGTACATTTGCAGGAGAGAGAAACAATTTCAGTCAGCAATGTATAGCAAAGGCAGGGAGACCAAGAAAAGTGATAGTAGTGATACATGTGCTGTAACAAAGCATGCAAAAACCAGAGAGATAATGACCAGAACCAAAATATAAATACAAAACACCGAGCTGGCCAATAGAAAAACAATGATAAATGGTAATCAACACTACCCATAACGAATAAAACGGAAGATGTCTTTTTTGGAAGGGGCAACCCTGATTCCCCCCACAAAGTGAATGTTCCAACATTGATAGTGTTGATGAGGGTTTGCTGTGGTATATATTGGGCAGCTTACTTATGTGGCGTTCACATGTGCAGCAACAGCAGAATGGCCGCATAGGAAAGGGCACTATGGTGATGGTGTGAATGGGGTACAGGGGGCTGCAGGCGGCATATGCAGTGGGCCCGCTGGGGCACAGGGTGGACTAGGCAGATGCCTAGGTGACACATAGGAATGTCGAAACAGAAAACCAGCAAGACAGCAACTGACCAAGGGCAAACATGTCCACGAGTGTGTGCCCCATAGTGTCCCAGCGCACGGTACCCAGCAAGTACCCCAAAGGGCACATAATATTGGCAGGCAGTGCCTGGGGGAAGCGTGGATGTCTAGGCAGGCACCCCTACCCCACATCACGCACCATAGGCAGCTGCCTACCGGCACACTGGATGGCCTGGGACTGCGCACCACCAGCACCACAAGCTCAAGGGCATGTCAGCATGGTGGCGGAGGGATGCTGGTGGTGGAGGGGGCAGTGGCATCTGCCCACAGCACACCAAGGCCAAGCCCTGTTTAGGTGGGTGCCATGCATGGCAACAGACAAGGTCTGTCTGATGAACAGTCATAGTATCCACAGGGAATGATCTACCTGTGTGGCGCAGTATACACAGCCAGTATATTCAGGGGCAGAAGGTCACAGGTTCAAGTCCCAATTGTGCTTCCTGCAGACCATGTCCCTAAATTTTGCCCAGTACTAAACTGTGGTAATAACCATGGAACCTTTATTGCAGATAAAATAAACACACCATGAACACCTATATTTTACCCCACAGAGCACATACACCATAAACATGTGCAATCCCTAGAGCAGAGTTTCCCAACTGCAGTCCTGGAGTGCTAAACACCATTCAGGTTTCATGCTGTCCCTAATAAATATGCTTATGATGCATTTGAATGCACCGCCCCCATTGTATGCAAATGTATCTCATGCATATTCATTAGGGACAGCATGAAAACCTGAACCATGTTTGGCCTACCAGGACTGGAGTTGGGAACCTCTGCCCTAGAGCAGCAGCACAAACACCCACACCCACAGGCTCCACTATCCAAAGCCTCATGGAGTCAGGCTATTGGGCCCTGCGCGGAGCATCAGCTACCAGTACTAGCACCTCCATACCTTAGCAATGCCGTCTTAAACTTGGAAACACGTTCCACATATATCAAAAGGTTGCTATGGCTAATGTCAGATAACACATCCTAAGTTAAACACAATTTGTTGACAGGGATCCATCACAGCAACCTGTCTGATATCTGTGGAATGTGTTTCAGTTCTTGTTTCTGACAGTGGCTACCACCCCAGGGAGTGACCCTAACAGTATTGAGTACCATAGCAGTGCCTGCACTGTGCCTAGTACTGGTGTGTTGGCCGAGGCTGCCAACCACCTCTATATTTGCGCAATGCTGAAATAGGTGTGGGAGTGTGTGTATGTCTATCCAATGTTGTGTGGCTGCCTACACCTTGCTGGGCCCCCAATGCTTGCACTGTCTCCAGTGTTAGCCTGCCAATGTGCATAATGAGGAGCACGGTACTGTGGGTATGGCCCGGACAGGGCGGCCTGGGCAGGATGCATGTGCACAGGACAATGGCTGGGACATAGTGCCCAACCACCACCTTCATGGACAGGGTGGCCACAGCATGTCATGCTGGGGGGGGGGGGGGTCACTCTCACCCTGACTGAGCAGTGACCATGGCATGGCTAGGTTCCCCCATAGTGCTAAACAGTATTTTTCTCAAGTGATATCTATGAGTTCCTTTTTCTGGGGGTCCAATCACTGACATACCTGCTTGGTGTGTGTGCTCACATCCCATTTTTGGGTGCACACAGTTCCTCCAGGAACATATTCTAGTGATCAGACTGTCTGCAGTTAGCATATGTATGGCTGGAACACCTTGCTGGATGCAACGGGTGGAGACTGACTGTGCTCTCTGCTGGTGAATGTCAGAGAGTGGTGGGGGGGGGGGCAGCTGAGCTTTTCCAGGCCTACTGCCTGTCTGCTAGTGCCCTATGTGATGTGTACAGATCTGCATTGACTGCCCTGTAGGACTGGGGTTGATGGTCCCCTCTACTGCCACCATTGCAGAGATCCTGACCCACAGAGGGTGGGTTGGGGGTGCTACATAATCCACATTTGGGTCCAAATACCACCCTTTTCTTATAACGTGACCATGGCACACACACAGGATATACACTATTCTGGGTGCATCATAGTCCACAAGGACTAGATGTGACTAGGAAATACAGATGGACACTGGTGTATCCTAGGTGTGTCTTCAGGAGCTACCTATCACACACTGGCACTAATGGGGACCAGCAGCACAGCCAAGCCAGGTGCTGCGGACCTGGTGCTGGGCGCCCCACCTCACCCTCAGGGTGAGCACAGGAGCCGCACAATGTCACGGTCTGTAGCTACTCTGTTCCAGTAACACACACGGTCAGTTCCCCCTACCAAGCCGGGGGGCTATAGAGGCGCATACCCCATCTGGTGATCAGATGTAGGCTGCTGATCTGCATGTGCAGTGCATCATGTGTATGGGTGGGTTTGCCCTATCCTGGTAGCCACAGCAGACAGTTTTTGTGGTGACCTGCAGTCTTTCTGTAGCCAACCAGCTGTGTGTTAGTAGCTATAGAGATGTAGCCCACTGGTTACTTCAATGACTATGGAGGCAGAGGTCATGGGTTTGATCCCTCAGTAGCCTTATTTAATAAGGCTGTCTGAGGCTTTTCCTTTTAATTTAAATCAGTGTTGACAGCAAAAAGCACCCTCACAGTGCTGTAACCATAAGGCGCCCTATAAAGCGCCCTATATGGTGCACTATAAGGCACATTATAAGGCGCCTTGGCAGACAGGGCACTTTATAATGTGCCCTATGGCGTGCCTTATAGGGCGCCTTATGCGTCACCTTCGGTTAGGTGAGGGTGTTTTTGCTGGCAGCACTGATTTAACTTAAAAAAGGAAGTGCCTCAGACAGCATTGATTTAGATTAACAGGAAATGCCTCAGACAGCCTTCTTACATACCACCACTGCAGGATCAAACCCATGACCTCTGCCTCCACAGTCATTGCAGTAACCAGTGGGCTACATCTTTACAGCTTCTGACACTGCGCTGGCATGAAGTTAGGGTTAACGTGCGTTAACGTGCCACGGTGCCCACTATCGCGCAATACAGATTCTTGCTACCTTGCCAATGAAAAGCCCACTACTTATATGGCATTCTTCACATTATCGCTGCAACTAGCGCTGGTACCATTAAGACGGTTTAGTAAACATACCCCTTAGTAACATAGTAACATAGTAAATGATGGCAGATAAAGACCAGAATGATCCATCTAGTCTGCCCAGTAAGATGGCAAAAGTAGGTGTACTTGCCGCTCCATGCAAGCCACTCCTCCCCATGTCTTTGTTTTAGGGGTGAACCCACCGCTCCGTGTAGGACACCCATGTATGTTGAGAGGGATTTTCAAGGGCACCAGCCGAATAGGTTCCTTTGAAAATCCTTGATTAAGGCATTTACATGATTAACATGGGCTGTTAACCATGTAAATGCCTTCGAAAATCAGGCCCTTTGAGGATATCCTATGTAAAAGGAACCGTAAGCAAGCATCAAGATTTTAAATTTGACCCTATTTAAAATTGGCAGCCAGTTCTTGTTCTATTGACAAGAGTGTCGCATTATAGATGAGTTTATTGGCTGTATTTTGTATTAATTGAAGACATTTGATACTACATTGAGGCACTCCTATTTACAGAGAATTGCAATAGTCAAATTGATTCAGAATAAGAACATGAGCAAGTGTTTTCAGTGCCTTTACAACACGCCAATGTGTATATAGCCACTTAATATTGCATATAGTCGCCAAGCAATATTGTACATCTGTGATCTGGATGATCAACCTGTAAATAGTTGCCAGCCAATCAGGGTTTCTGACTCGTCAGGCCAGGTTTCCTATCTCCAGGGACCACACAGTCTCTGTGGCTACAGTGTGGCTACAACAGACACAGCCAGTGCCTGCAAGACCAGAGAGTCACAGGTTCAAATCCCAGCTGGGGCTCCTGCCAACCCAGTCTCCATAGTTTTACCCACCACTAAACAGTGATAGTAAAGACACTCCTTTATTGCAGAGAACATAAGCATGGTTCAAACACCCATATTTTACCCTACACCGCACACAAACCATAACAATGGGCATTACCTACAGCCGAGTCCCCCAAATACAGTCCTGGAGTGTCACAACTCAATCAGGTCATATACTTTTTCCCAGATAAGGACATGTCTGCATGTTGGTGGAGGGTACAGGTGGTGGAGGGGGCAGTGGCTGCAAGCCACAGCAGACAGTGGCCTAGGCGTGTGCAGGCTGGCACCGTCCACCGCAACAGACAGGCTCTGTTGTATGTACAGTCATGGACTCCCCAGGGAAGTTAGCATATCTGTGGCAACACGGTGGTGCAGTGCACACAGACAGTGTGTGCAGGAACAGAAGGTCACAGATTCAAAGGCCAGCTGGGGCTACCTCCAATCCTGTCCACATATTTTTCCCACAACTAAACCGTGATAGTAAGGACAAACCTTTATTGCTGAGAACATACGCATGGTTAATACGCCTATATTTTACCACACCAAACACAGACACCATAAACAGCCGCATTACCTAGAGCAGAGTCTCCCAAATGCAGTCCTGGAGGGCCCCACACCATTCAGGTTCCATGCTGCCTCTAATAAAGATGCCTGTGCTGCATATCTATGCACCACCCCCATGGTATGCAGATGTAGCTCATGCATATTTATGAGAGACAGCATGAAAACCCGAACAGTGTTTGGAACACCAGGACTGGAGTTGGGAAACTCTGCCGTAAAGCAGCACCCAACAGAGCCAGACACACCCACACACACACCCACAGGCCCCATTGGCCAATGCCTCCTGGAGAGGCAGGACATTGGGCCCTGCCTGTATCTCCCAATACTAGCAGTTGCATACCTTAGCAATGCCATCCTACACCTGGGTATATGGTACACAGCTATTAAATGTTTCCCATGATAACTGGCAGATATCAATTCCTACGTTAAGCACATGTTGCTCCTTGGGCTCCACCATAACAATCATTCTGATGTCTGCGGTGTGTGCTGCAGGTCTGGTCTCTGACAGTGTTTACCGCCCTGGGGAGTGACCCCCAACAGTATTGCGTACCATATCCATGCCTGTACTGTGCCCAGGACTGGTGTGGTGGGTATGGCTGCTGAACTCCTCTATAGTAGCACAATGCTGGCATAGGTGTGGGGGTGGCTGTCTGTCTATCCAGTGTGTGGTGGCTGCAAACACCTTCCACAGCCCACACTGCTAGCAATGTTGCCAGTATTGGGCTGCGAATGTGCATAATGAGGAGCAAGGTACCATGGGTATAGGCCGGACAGGGTGGCCTGGCCAGGGTGCATCTGCACAGGGCATAGGGCACTGACTGGGACATTTTAGTGCCTGGCCACCACCTACACAGACAGGGTGACCTCAGTATATCCTGCTGAGAGATCACTCTCACCCTGACTGTGCAGTGACCACAGCATGGCTAGGCACCCCCATAGTGCTATATAGTATTTTTCTCATGTGATAGATATGGGTTTCTTTTTGGGGCCCAGTCACTGATTTATCTGCTTGTTGTGTATGCTGACATCCTAGTTCTGGGTGCATGCATCTCCACTGGGAACATGCACTGTGGACTAAGTAGCACACTGTTTGCAGCTGGTATGTGTTGTGATGGAGCAGCTTGCATGGTGCAGTGACTGATGACTTGCTGCAGGAGAATATCAGATAGTGGTGGGGTGCAGCTCACCATATCCAGGCTCTCTGTCTGCTATTGTGTTATGGATGTGTATAGAGCTACATTGACTGCCCTGTGAGGTGTCTGTTCCTCAGCAGGACTGGGGTTGATGTTCCCTTCTACTGCCACCTTTGCAGGGGGGTGGAATGTGGATCTATTGATGGGAGACCCTGTTTGCCACCCAGGGGTGGGGGTGCATGGCCCACCTAGGAGTCTGTAGGGGCTACAACTGACTGAAACAGACAGATATCCAAGATGTTTCTGCAGGGACTACCTATCTCACAGTTTAACACTGCTTTGTACCTCCAGCATGACCTTATTCAGCCATGGAAGGTGCTGTGGACCTGGTGCTGGGCACCTCACCGCACCCTCAGGGTGAGCACAGTACCCGCATAATGTGACGGTGTGTAGCTACTCTGTGCCAGTAAAACACACGGTCAGTACCCCCTACCAGGCCGAGGTAATGTGGGGGTGCACATGGTCACTTCCCTCTACCAGGCCGAGGTGCTGTGGGGGTGCATTGCCCATCTTGTGTTAATCTGTGGACAGCTGATTTGCATGTGCAGTGCATCATGGGTATGGGTGGGCTAACCCTATCCTGGTGACCACAGCAGACTCTCTGCGTGGTGACGTGCATGCTCTCTGCAACCAGCCAAAGGCTTACTAGCAGCTATAGAGCTGTAGCCCAATGGTTACTTCACTGCCTCTGAAACCAGCAGTCATGGGTTCAAGCCCACTGTGGGGTTATTTTATAGGGTTGTCTAACATGTTATCTTTTGTTAATGTACATATTTTAATGCCAGCAAAAACACCCTCAGCGTACTGTACCCATAAGGTGCCTCTGAGGGTGCTTTATAGGGCGCCCTATAGGGCACCTTATGGTTCCCATCCATATAAGGTGCACTATACATTATCCTGTGACACAACCTATAGGGTGCCCTATAGGGGACATTTTAGGGTGCTGTGGCGGACAGTGCAATTTATAATGTGCCCTATGGAGTGCCTTATAGGGTGCCTTATACGGCACCTTCAATTACGGCACGTGAGGGCGTGTTTGCTGGCAGCAATTAATAACATAAAAATAAAGTGCTGCAGGACAAAAAATGTACAATGCAAAGCTGATGCCACAGCCAGCCTTATGTATTAGGCACACTGGGGAGCAAACTCACGACCCCTGTATCAGCAGTCAGTGCCTTAACCATTGTGCTCCACTGCTGCTCCTCTTTGCCTGTCAGCGCACCTACTTATGCTTTTCATTCCTTACACTGCACAGTGCTGCCATAAAAAACAGTACACTGACCTTGCGGTACCTCATACGGCACCATCTAAAGCGCCCTATAAGCAACATTCTAGGGTGCCTTGGCTGACAGTGCACTTTAAAATGTGCCTTATAGGGCGCCTTATGTTAACACGCTTTGAGAGTGCGTTTGCTAGTAGTGATAATTAAAATATGAATAACATGCCTCCTAAAGCAATCTTCCCCATAATATGTTATGCCTCAGCCAGCCTTGTTCATTGGGTACTTTGGGGGATTGAACCCCCTGATGCTGGCACCATTGGTCAGTGTCTTAACCATTGTGCTGTGGTTCTGTTCCTGTGATTGCACATCAGCGCGCCGCCTTATGCCGCCCAATATTAAAAAGCCTCCTAAAACATTAGCGCCCCGCCTTTTGCCGCCCATCATTTAAATGCCTCCTAAAATAATGCCTCAGCCAGCTATCTCCATTGGGCATTGTGAGGGATTGAACCCCTGATCCCTGCACCATTGGTCAGTGTCTTAACCATTGTGCTGTGGCTCTGCTTTTCTTTTTGTACATCAGCACGCCACTTATACCTCCTAGTATTATAATGCCTCCATAAACATCAGCGCGCCGCCTTATGCCGCCCAGTATTAATATGCTGCCAAAAACATTAGCTTGCCGCCTCTCATAAATTAATGCCTCAGCCAGCCATCTTCATTGGGCATTGTGGGGGATTGAACCCCTGATCCCTGCACCATTGGTTAGTGTCTTAACCATTGTGCTGTGGCTCTGCTCTTTTTCTTGCACTTCAGTGCGCTGCTTATGCCTCCCGCGCAGCTATCTCATGCGCTAAGGTGCAGGGCGCACATGGGCGCTGCGCACCTTAGCGCATATGTAAATTCCGGCTTTTCTTTTTCAGGATGGAACGCCCACTCCTTATATGGCACCCGCACTCTACCGGGGCCCGCACTTTACCGGGGTTTTAGTAAACATACCCCTAAGTGTTCATACCTTTTGTCGTGGAAACTTCAGATTAGCTCCCCATAAAGTTTTCATTCAAATTTAGATAATTATGTCCTTTACGTCTAATAAATTTAGCTTTGGCTTCCTCGTTTTCTTATCCTAAGACAGTGACATTGCAGCTGCTTCTAATCTACAATCAAGGAGTTTAGACTGATCAGAACCTGCTGTATTAGTTTTCTACCTTAACATGTCAAAAAAAGAGAAAGTCTCAGGTGTTCTCTAGTGGAATTGAATTCTATTTTGAGGCAAGGTCTGTGCCTATCGATGGATGTTTGGGTGAAATAAAATGAGAGTCTGAAGGTAGAACCTGATTTGTTTTACCTTATTTGTAAAATGAACAAGGAAATGAATTTTGTTGTGTGCACATTTAACTAAAAAATGGCTCTCTTTTACAGATAAATTAATAACGGATATTTTAAGAATGATGATTGATATTATGGTGTTCCTGTTACTATAGAATAGGCATTTTGAAATAGTTTCTTGAATTTGGGGATTTCAGAGTGCATATGAATATTTTGCATTGATGCAAATATATAGCAGGAATGTTCATTGTTAGTCAATGTTCTGGAGTTACTTTCTCTATGCAAGCAGTTTGCTTTGCTATTATAATTTAGGATTCTGATATGTTATGGAGACCAATTTTTATCTGAAGATAAATGGAATATTTTGTGACAGCATATACAGGGTGGCCCAAAAAAAGTGAGAACATCTCGCAGCATATAAGGTAATTAAAAATTCAAAAAGACAGATGTAAACGATTGACAAATTTAAAAAAAAAAGAAAAAAGACCGGAAATTGTTGAAATAAAGACGTTATATAGCTAAAAAAGATAAATAAGTAAACTATTTAAGCTTTTAATTTACGAGATGTTCTGACTTTTTTTGGGCCTCCCTGTAAATGTATTCCTTTCACTGCCAAGGAGTTTTTCGATAAAGAGCATAATTTTAGAAAAGTGTGCCTATGATGTCAAGGCACATGAAGTGGCATTTTAGAAAGACTGTTTGGTGTTATCTGGGATGTCCATATCAAAAAGTCTGAAATTCCATGGAAAGGGCAGCAGAGAAGGTGGGTATTTGTAAATGTATATTAAAATCAACCTATCTCCACCCCAAAAAATAAACATCTCTGCCAACATACAAGGAAATAGAAACATGCATCATCAGACCTCAGACACCTGCAGGGAAAAAACTGATTTTATCTAAGAGCCACATATAAGCTAAGAGCCACCTAGGTTGGCCGGCCCGGGTGGGTGGCTGCAGCAGCAGCAGTAGCACACATGGGCATCCGTGCACCCCCCCCCCCCCTCTCCTGCTGCAGCCGATTCTGTTTTAGGGGGAGGCGGGCAGTGGCAGTATTTCCAAAAGCAGTGGCAAAACGCCACCACTTTTGGAAATGCTGCCGCTGCCCGTCTCCTCCTCCCGAGATGAAATCAGCAGCAGCTGATGGGGGGTGGGGGGAGGGTAGCGGTGGCAGTAGCTGGGGGGGTGGCAGCAGCAGCTGGCGGGGGCAGCAAGGCCGGGGTTTCTGCCTAGGGCAGCAGAAAAACTTGGGCCGGCCCTGCTGGCCTGCCATATTGCAAGCAGAGGTGGGTTCACCATATACATCTCTGCTTGCAGAACGGTGGGCCAGGACATGCAGCAGTATGGTTTTTCTGACACGACAAACATTACTTGGAGAGTCAGTGGCATTCTCGTTGTCTCCCTGCTTTTGCTTGCTGGCCGTAATGAGCACGTTTCAAATGTCTCTTAATTTCCAGGAACAGCTATAGACATAGGGGGATGTTTACTAAACAGTGATAACGTCGCAGCGGCGCAGTTACAGTCAGTGTGTACAGGAGCAGAAGGTCACAGGTTCAATTCCAATTCCAAGATGTGGCTCCTGCAGACCATGTCCCTACACAGCACATACACAATAATAATGTTCACTCAACAGAGCAGATGTTGGCAAACCCAACGCCGGAGAGCCAAGCACCATTCAGGTTGTCAGGCTGTCCCTAATAAATATGCATGAGATGCATTTGAAGGCACTGCCCCCATTGTATGTAAATGTACCTCATGCATATTCAGTAGGGACATCCTGACAACCTGAATCCTGTCTGAACCACCAGGACCAGATTTGTGAACCTCTGCCCCAGAGCATTGGCCAACAGGGGCACAAACACCCATACCCACAGGCTCCACCATCCAAAGGCTAATGAAAAGGCAGGCTGTTGTGCCATGCGTGGAGCGGCATCTCCCACTACTAGCACCTGCATACCTTAGCAATGCTGTCATAAACATGGAAACACGTCCCATATACATCAAAATGTAGCTAGGACCAATGTCAAATAACAAATCATAAATGAAACACATCTTTCTAACACAGATCCATTATAGCAATCTTTCTGATATACAGTATGTGGTGTGTGCCCCCTCATCAATTTCTGACAGTGTTTACCACCCTGGAGAGTGACCCTAACAATATTGAGTATCTTACCAATGCCTTCACTAAACCCATGACTGGTGTTGCGGCCAGGGCTGCCAACCACTGCTATCTTTGTGCAATGCTCAAATAGGTGTGGTAAGCTGTGTATGTTTATCCAGTGTTTTGTGGCTGCCCACACCCCACTGCTCCCCCAATGCTTGCACTGTTTCCACTGATAGCCTTCCAAAGTGCATAATGATGAGCAAGGTATTGTGGGTATGGCTCCTACAGGACGGTCTATCCAGGATGCATCTGCATAGAGCATAGGGCAATGGCTAGGATATTGTAGTGGGCAAACTCCATCTGCACAGACAGGGTGGCCACAGCAAGTCAGGCTGTGAGGGCACTCTCACTCTGACTGAGCAATGATCATGGCATGTCTAGCCTCCCACATAGTGCCATACAGTGTTTTTAATAGTGATGTTAGTGGGTTCCAAATTCTGGAACCCAATCACTGATGTACCTGCTTGGTGTTGGTGCTAATATTCCACATCTGGGTGCACATAGTTCTTCTGGGAACATGCACTAGGTATGGGCTAGCACATTGTCTGCAGTTAGCATGTGTATGGCTGCAACACCTTGCAGGGTGCAGCAGGTGCACACTGACTATGTCCTCTGCTGGTTAATGCCAGATTATGGTGGTGGCAATTGGTCCTTGATGTTAATGGGCTTATGTTTGGCAGTAAGATCTTGACTTGTGTCTCGATCGCATTTGCCTTTGCCTGTGGTTGCTGAGACCTTGCCGACCACGTTCTACAGTTGCATATTTTTGTGAATAGAATAGAAACAATCATTTTGATGTTATAATTAGGAAACAAGTTGTGTTTCAGTGGAGTGAGTCTTTTTGATTGATTGATTTGCACACTCTATAACGTGACCAAAAGGTTTTAGATTATGGTGGGGGGGCAGCTGAGCTGATCGGACCTAGTACCTGTCTGCCAGTGGCCCTGTTACAGGTACCAACCTGCATCAACTGACAGGTTGCCAAAAGAATGCTGGTTGCTGGTCTCACAGCCCATCACCATGTTGCACTACTGCTCCTGTTAGAGATATTCAGAGCATGGTTCTGTTGGGGGCAGATCATGTCCCCCACCCAAATCCACAGAGGGTGCTTTGCTATGTACATCATCATCATGTGAGGCCACACACACCCCTGCTCTCCAAAACAAGTGACCATGGGAAGCACATTGGCTATGTACCAGTTTTGTTACATCATGGTCCACAAGGGGCAGACATGACTGGCAAATACAAAAGAAAACAGGACAAACACAGGTGTCTCTGCAAACATCTGTCACACACCAGCACTGATGAAGACCTGCAGCAAAGCCTACCTCAGCCAACTCAGGTACTGTGAACATGGTGCTGCACACCCCACCTCACACCCAGAGTGATCACAGAACACACACAATGGCATGGCCTGTAGGTGGTCAGTGACAGTAACATGCACAGTCACTCCCCCCTACCAAGCTGACGTGCTGTAGAGGTTCATACCCCACCTGGTGAGCAGATGTAGACTGGTGTTCTGCATGTGAATTGCATTATGGGTACTGTTGTTTTTATTCTATGCTAGTTACCAAAGCAGACAGTATGTCCGGTGACCTGCACTCTTTGCATAGCCAGCCATTGGTCTAAAAAAAACCATATTGATGTAATACAATGGTAAATATGATGACCTCTGTTGGATATATTATGGGTTCAATCCCACAGTGGGCCTCCTTTAGTAAGATTGTCTGAGGCAACTCCCTTTTATGCCTGTAACACTCATACATATGTTTGAAATCACTTTGTCAACACAAAAACACCCTCACCTCATTTGCCTAACCTAAGGTGCCCTGTAAAGTGTTTTAGCTATGGGTTTCCCCTATCCCATGCAGCACATCCTAAGGTTTGTGGGATCACCTGCATCCTTTCTGTAGGCAGCCATGTTTTTGATGAACCACATATTGATGTAGCACAATGGTTAATATGATGACCTCAGTGGCAGATGTCATGGGTTCAATCCTTTAGTGAGCTTCCTTTAGTAAGATTGGTTGTGGCAAATCCCTTTTATGCCTGTGACAGTCACACATATGCCGTAAAACATTCTTCCAGAAAAAAACACCCTCACCTCATTTGCCTAAGGCAACATGCCCTGGAAACCACCTTAGCTGTGGGTTTCCCCTATCCCAGTAAGCACAGCAGAATGTTTGTGCGTTGACGTGCAGTTGTGTAGCCAGCCATTGCTATGACTGCTGCCATAGAAGCATAGCACAGTGGTTAGTACACTGACTTCCTAGCCAGTGGCCATGGGCTTGATTTCTGTTGTGTTCTCCTTTTTTATGCCTGTCCTACACAACTATTTTTCCTTCCTGTAACAGTCATATCTGTGCAGATGTATGTACCGGCACATTATAGCCTCATCACAGTTGCCAACCATTCTTCAGTCCGTCTATCTGTGTTTGCCAGCTATGTGACATTCTGCCCTAATGTGCGGACTACTAACCCATGTCCTGTGCTGGGACCCTTTCCTGCATTGCGGCTCTTCATGATTGCCTCTTGTGTGTCTGGTCTGCAAGGCACTGCTACTCCTCTGTCCTCCTATTATCCTGCCACCTCTACCTGCTCTGGTGGACACGTATTCCCATCCTCTGCCACACACTGACATTTTTGCACTTTACATCACCATCACCCTATGCATCAGTACAGCTGCCTCCGATATGTTTGTCCACTTTACCAGCTGCCATATGAGCTGCATGCAGATTTGTCAGGTCCACCATGTGCTTCCTTCCATAATTTGTTGATTTGCTTTCCTTGGTGCTCTGTGCAGTGGTAGGGTTACATCTGTGTTTGCCCCATACATTTCGTGTCTTTTGGGGAAACTGCTAGGTACGTACGACCTAAATTGGCCACTGTTGGAAACAGGATACTGGGCTTGATGGACCTTGGTCTGACCCAGTATGGCATATCTTATGTTCTTATGTTCGTGCTTTTCAACTTGGGCCACCTTACTGCCATTGGTCACCTTTTCATGGTTCACCTTAACCTCCTTTGGTCATCTTTAGCTGCACCTTAGGTTGCACAACCTAATGGGGTGCCTTTTTTGGTGCCTTGGAGGGTGGCAAACTACGGCGCCTCATAGTGCGCCTTAGGGCGGGTGCCCTAAAATGCGCATTAGGTTACTGCACTGCAGCAAGGGGTTTTTCGATTGGCAGCACAGATTGTTCAGATGTGTCTGTTGCACGCATTAAAAGGAATTGTTTTGGACTGCCATATTCTATGAACCCAGAGAAATTAAAATCATGACTGCTGTCTCAGCAAGCATTGTATTAACCAGTGTACTACACCTCTGTAGCTAGTTTTGCAGCGCTTCTACGTAATTAGGCTTATGGTGCACTAACGTGCCATGCCACACACTGTCGCATGATAATGGCCAAGGCACCCTCTATCGTGCGATATCCAGCTTTTCTTGACTTAACGCCGGTACGCCCACTTCCTTATATGGGATTCTTCACGTTAACACTGCAACTAGCGCCAGTAACATTAGGACATCCCCCATAGAGATGTCCGGCTGTCATAAACATATGGGACCATTCCAAGATCGGATGTACATGTGGAGCTTTTACAGACTGCTCTGGACATGCTACCGCTATGGCCCCATGTGACATAGACGTGATTGTGCCAGACACATGTAAATTTGGGCCTTTCTAAAATTGCTCTTTGGATGTGGATGTGGATTTGAGTGGCACATTTGAATGGGCATTTTCAGACATGCAAATCATAAATAGTGCTTCAAAAATGACCCCATTGGTAAATATGTTGCACCTATTTTATAAAGGTTACATATGTGCCATGAAACTTGCACCTATTCTGAAGCAAGAGTAACTTTGCCCATGTATATGCCAAGAAGAATTAGTGCATATGTGCATATTTTTTAACATACATAAATAAATGCATAACATAACCTTGCTCTATCCATTCTCTCTCCATGCTCTGCCCATTCTCTTCTGCACAAATATCACTTAGTAGGTGCAAATTGCTTTGAGTATAAGCACATATAAAATAGGTAATTTTATAAGTATCTACTTGAGTGTGTAAAATGCAGTTCTACACACTCAATCCACTTATAAAATTACTCCCACAGTTTTCAAAATCGTTTGTCTGGGTAAAATATTATCTACTTATGTGAATCAGTCTTCTGTACATTTCCCTCCTTCAGTTCAGCTATAAGTAAATGTGTTAAAAAATAAGCATATATTTTCACTGCATTAAGTGGAGGTGTGTTCCGCAGCATGTTTTGTTTGGGGGAAGAAAATACAGAGAGACTGCAATTTTTTCTTTCTTTCTTTAAAAGTATTTATATACTGCCCTCAATGCCTTCAACTCTAAGCATGTTATTAAGCATAAATAGGGCAATTTTAAAAAAGCGTTTTTGTGTGTATGTTATCACTTAGGGGTGTAAATGTTTTCTATAAAATTCTGACCAGGGAAAAGGTACATGAGTCGGCATAAAAGTGTTGCTGGTAGGCATAGCCGGGGGGTGTAGTCTGTATGGAGCATGGGCGGAGTTCAGAAGTATGCACATTGATTACGAAATCCCTTTAATCTATTTGCATACTTATCAACTTAGACGCATTCATTTACATCTGCTGTTGAGCAGGTCTAAATGTCTGTGACTACATTTAAGGCATGATCTTTTCTTCATACACTAGTATTTTATAAAGACACCGGCATCTATGTATCTTTATAAGATAGCACTTAAATAGATGTCACATCACACATGTAACATTATCCTTATTAATGCTAGGTCAATAAGGAATAAAATGCATATTATCCACAACATTCTAACTGACGAACAACCAGATATCCTATGCATAACAGAAACATGGCTCACTGACTCAGACCCTGCAACAATGAACCAAATACAGAAGCCCAGATACCAACTATACAACTGCCCACGCATCAACAGAAGAGGAGGCGGAGTCCTTATAGCAGCCAAAACCAGCCTTCAACTCACAACCACATCTACGGTCACAAATCCCGATCTTGACCTACTCAAAGTCGAGAGCATGGCATTATCCATTTGCCTAATCTATCGACCTCCCTCACCACAGCACGAAACACTAGCCACAGCACTAGAAACCATCACATCCACACAAAGCAAAAAATTCCAAATCATCCTCGGAGATTTGAACCTAGCATCAATTCCTCCGTCCCACACGGACTCCTTCTATGAAGCCATCGACCAATTGGGTTTCCAACAAATAGTAAGCAACCCCACACACGATAGAGGCAACATCCTAGATATGATTTTCATACCCAGAAATCCACAAAAAAGCAATGAACCACCTATAATAAACATAACTCAAGTACCATGGTCAGACCACCACCAAATCAACTGTAAACTTAAACTACAGTGCCAACCCAAAAACTCAAAGGAGATGAGAATGACTAACCCCATTAGGAAATTCAGCAAACTCAACGAGGAACACCTCATAAGCACCATTGCATCCCACATAAACCTAGATTCCACAGACCTCGACGAACTAACTAACAGATGGAACACACACATCCAAAATACATCTAACCCAACATTGAAACACACAACAAACCCACATAAGATCAACTCGGAACCCTGGTACACAGGAACTCTAATAAAATCAAAAAGGGAGCTCCGTAAAATAGAGAGAAAATGGAGACAAACCAAATCCTCCGATCTCAAAACTAAATACATGGCCCATCTCGCAAAGTACAAAGACGACGTGAACAATGCAAAAAAAATTACATCACACCAACATCCTAAACAAGGCGATCAATCGCCCGCGAGAGTTATTTGAACTAGTCAAATCACTAACCAACACTGACCAAAATGCCAACCTCAACAACTCCATCAAGGTCCAAACACTGGCAAACCACTACGCGACCAAACTTACGGCCCCTAGTCCTCCACCCCCCCCACCAACACCACAAATCAGAAGTGAGAATAACACGACGCAAAACCAGTTATGGGAGCACTTCCACAAAATAGGAACCCAGCAAATCACAACCATTGTCACAAGCCTAAAAAGCACCACCTCCCCACTAGACCCCTGTCCTGCATCCTGGATCAAGGCAGTGAAACAAGACATAGCACCTCACATAGCACACATAGTTAACCTATCCCTACAACAAGGAATCATGCCCTCAGAATTAAAGAAATCAGTCATTAGACCGATCCTAAAAAACACTACACTCAATGGAGAAGACCCAGCGTCCTACCGTCCCATATCAAGTATCTCATTCCTGGCAAAGATCATAGAAAAAACGGTCCTTCTACAGCTCCAAGACCATCTGACTGACAATGCTCCTCTTGATGACCAGCAATATGGCTTCAGGCAACATCATGGAGTTGAAACCCTGTTACTAGTCCTACTTAACAACCTCCTAAAGGGCCTTGAAAACAAAAAGAAAATGTACATTCTTGTATTCATTGACATCTCCGCTGCTTTTGATACAGTCAATCATGGGACCCTCATAAATAGGATAAAATCAATAGGCATAACAGGAACACCTCTAAAATGGTTCTCATCCTACATCTCAAATCGAACACAACAGGTTCAATTCAACGGAGAAAAAGCAGAATCTTTCTCCCAAACGCAGGGAATCCCCCAAGGCTCTGCTCTCTCAGCACTTCTGTTTAACATATATATGCAGCCACTATGCAAAATTTTCTCACGACACGAAATTAATTACCACATCTATGCCGATGATATCATGCTATACTCACAACTAGACACTAAAAACCCAGACTACAACCCACTAGAGACATGTATCAGAGAGATGCAAGACTGGTTGCAACAAAGTAGTATGTCAATTAATCACAAAAAAACCGAAGTAATGTATATCTCCAAAGAACCGAATTTTGACCCACCCACATCAATAACACTATGTAACAACACTTACCAAACAAAAAAAGAAATAAAGTATCTAGGAGTCACATTTGACTGTGACCTAAAGATGGAAAAACACCTCCGAAAGACCAACAGAGCAGTTTTCCACAAGCTTAGAGTGCTCCAACCCATTCGGAATATTATTGATCCCCAAGACTTCAGAACAGTGGCCCAAGCACTCATCATGCCACATTTTGACTACTGCAACGCCATCCTACAAGGTTTACCTAAAAAAAACCTAAACATATTACAAATGGCACAAAATGTAGCTGCCAGGGTCATAATGAAGAAAAATCTAAGTGACCACATCACACCAGTGCTAATTCAATTACACTGGCTACCCATAACAGCTCGAACAAAATACAAAATACTAACAACCACCTTCAAACTCATCCACAACTTAGCACCTTCCTTCCTCAACAACCTAGTAAGATCGCAACCTCCTACCCGAAACAGAAGAACCCACAATTCCAACATCCTTCACACTCCAACAGATATAAGATCTGCCAAAGCTAACACCAGCCACAGGGCTTTCTCATATGTGGCACCAACACTGTGGAACCAACTCCCACCAGAACTACGAGCTAGCAATGACCTTCTAGACTTCAGAAAGAAACTCAAAACGCACATTTTCCAATCTCATTTCAACCTGAACTAAATCCACAGATGGAGCAGCCCCTGACCACTGTGGCCAAAAAGCTTATCCTGTATATATGTATTTATGTATATATGTAAATGAACTCCCCCATAGCTAAGAAGTGTTAACTCTGTATGATGTGCTTTTCTGACAATCTGTATGTAAACAAAATTTGTACCTGCCTTGATTCGGCAGTTTCACAATAGTAATCCTACCCGCTTCTGATCGCTGGAAGGAGCGGGCTACAAATGCTTGCTAAATAAATAAATAAAAATACTTGCACTCTTAAACTAGGCATGTTATAAAATTACCCTCCGCATTTCTGCATATATACTTTTATTTTGAAATTTGGAACAAAACTGTCTCAAATTGTCTTATCTGTACTGGGGAAAACTATGTATTTTCTTCTCTGCATAAGAAAGAATTTCGATTGATATGCCTTTTGTATAGTTAACTAATCACCTTTATCAAAATCTTCTTAGGATTGGAGTGTGAAAAACAACAGTACTTTTTGTTAATGATGTTTCACTATAAGGAGGGCTGCCAGTTTAAAAAAAAATGAATGACCAATCAGTCTAGGGGTTTATTAGTGTATGTTTTACTATCTCTCAGCAAGTATTTCTAGATAGAGGCTAAATATCACGGCAATTGTGATAGCTTTTCACCCTACACCAAACACAACTTGAATTCCATTTTGCCTCATTTGACTAACTTTTGGATTATTATTCATATTTTCCAAATCCAGCCTCAAGATGAGTTGCATGAAGGTATATGTCTTATTTCCCTGTTCAAATGGACTCAATCTACATTATACCTGAGACTCTGGAGGTGAAATTAATTTGCCCAAATCACAGTGTCAATGGAAGAAGTAAAATTTGAACCCTGGCTTCTCTGGGTCACGTAGCCCACTTCTTTAAGTAGATCACAGCCCCAGTGGCCCAATGTGAAATATCAACAAAATTTCCTATGTCAATTCATATAATTTTTAATCTAAACAGGGCAATAAAAAATCCAAAATTCCTCCCCAGTTTCCTCACAGGCTGGCAAACCAGCAACCATTGATTTACAAGACATGCATCTTGCAGAAGAAATTGGTAAGCCTTTACCTTAGAAGCACAAGTATAAATAGGTCAGTCAGAGCTCTGGGAAGCTCAGTCTCAAAGGACTACCAAAAGGGACTGCTACAACTGGAAGTAGATCTACACTTGTGAGTATAATGGTCTGGAATAAACTCTGGATCATGGGGAAAAGGGACTTCTTGGGGTTAAAACTGATAAATCTGTGTATTTTAGAATTCAGTGTTTTTGGTGAGTCAGTCTTAATGCCACCAGAGAGCTTTGTATTTAAGTCAAAGCAGAGTATAATTTAGATAGAATATAAAATAAGAGTAAATAGACTTTGAAATAAATTTGTTTCTAGAAAGCTTTTCATTTAAATCAAATCAGAGTATAGCTTAACTTAGATAGTAAAATAGAGCAAATAGTTATTGAAATAAATTTTGTTTCTAGAGAGCTTTTTTATTTCAATCAAATCAGAGTATAGTTTAACATACAAGTAGAATAGTCTCTGAGTAGAAAGAAAAACTAAACTTGTTTCTAATGACCTTTACAAAGAGACCTTCGAGTTAGGAGGCAAAAGATCTGTGAGGTTATCTTAAATAAGTGTTAAAGGCAAGTAACAGATCAAAGGGGCAATTTAAAAGGCCCCTTCTATCAAAACAAAGGGCTGTGTGACTCACCCAGGAAATTGGTAAGCCTTTACCTTAGAAAAACAAGACAGGGCACTCTGTAGCAGCCAATGTTTAATAACTCTCCTTTCCCTCCCTCCCTCCCCGAATACCACCCACCCCTGGGTTAATCATAGCTTTATAGGTGCTTAAACCTTATAAATGGAAGGAGGTGCCCATATTCACTCTCAAGTTCAGTTGTTTATCCCCATCAGGTATACATTAAGGACCTGAGATTAATTAATCTTGAGGTGAACAAAGTTCATTAAACATAGTAGATAAAGTTTTATTAATATAAATATCCCCAGCAAACCTAGGTAAGTAAACAACTGAAATACTGTACCTATACCCATCTTAAAACTAAGATGCAGACAGCAGCCCAGCAGGGAGATGGGGGCTTTCCAGTCTTTTGCATTGAGTGTCACATGTATGATTTTCTCCCAGTTGGTGAGGGGTCTTAGGTGTGCACTAGGTGCAAGGAGCTCTTTGCTCTCAGGGAACATGTCTGATCTCTAGAGGCTAGAGTAGCAGTCTTGGAGGACATAAGGAAGACAGAGGTACATAGACGAGACCTACAGAGACATAGTACTGAAGTCCAACCTCCAGTCTGGCAGCATCCCTGTTGCTATGGAGGAGAGAGGTCACGTGACAGGAGAGCATCACCCTGGTGTGGCAGGAAGTGATCCTGTAGCTAGTACTTGTCCTCCAGGTGATGTAAAATCCTCTCACACTCAGGAGGTTTCTCCAGGGCATTGTGCCCATGAGGGAAGGGTTAGGACAACCATTATCATTGGCGATTTGATCATTAGACAAGTAGATAGCTGGGTGACTGGTGGACATGAGGATCGACTGGTAACTTGCCTGCCTGGTGCGAATGTAGCAAACCTCACGTGCCACCTAGACAGGGTCTTAGATAGTGCTAGGGAGGAGTCTGCTGTCTAGGTACATATTGATACCAATGACATAGGAGAGTGTTATAGGGAGCTCCTGGAGGCCAAATTTAGGCTTTTAGGTAGGAAGTTGAAATCCAGAAGTTCCAGGGTAGCATTCTCTGAAATGCTTCCCATTCTATGTGCAGGACCCAAAAGGCAGGCAGAGCTCCAGTGTCTCGATGCATGGATGAGACAATGGTGCAAGGAAGAGGGGTTTGGATTTGTTAGGAACTGGGCAACATTCTGCAGAAAAGAAGGCTTTTCCAAAAGGATGGGCGCCACATTAACCAGGATGTACCATAGTACCATAAATATGTAAATAGCTACCCTGGTGACTGATATTGTACCGTAAATATGTAAATAGCTACCCTGCTGACTGATATTGTACTGTTAATATGTAAATAGTTACCCTGGTTATCCAAGTTGAATCACCTGTTATTTGTAAATACGGTTGTAGATCTCTGCCCGTATAAACGCGTTTGTTGCATGTAAACCGCACTGATATCGAATAGCGCAGTATAGAAAAGACCAGGGCCGGATTTAGCTATACGCCATGTACGCCATGGCGTAGGGCCCACAGCTGCAAAGGGCCCACAAAAATTGAAGTAGTTAGGCTTTTTTTTTTTAATAAAATAAAAAAAAACCTGCTGGCTGCCGCCGCGGGGCCCCCTCTGCTGCCGCGGCAGCATGGACTGACCCGCGGGGGCCCCCTCTGTAAGCTCGGTCCCTCCCTCCGTGCCTCCGTGTCTCCCTCCGTGCAGGCTGTTAGAGACGCGAAGGCAGACTGTCTCCTTCTGCCTTCCCGTCTCTGTTAAGCCCGCAGGGCTGATGGGAAATTTCCCATCAGCCCCTGCGGGCTTAACAGAGACGCGAAGGAGACAGTCTGCCTTCGCGTCTCTAACAGCCTGCATGGAGGGAGACACGGAGGCACGGAGGGAGGGACCGAGCTTACAGAGGGGGCCCCCGCGGGTCAGTCCATGCTGCCGCGGCAGCAGAGGGGGCCCCACGGCGGCAGCCAGCAGGTTTTTTTTTTTAAAATAAATTTTACTTTAGGGAGAGGGAGAGGGAGGGGGAGGGGGAGGGGGAGGGGGTAGGACTGGTAATTGGGGGGGCTGGGACTGGGGCTGGAAATGGGTTGGGACTGGGACTGGAAATGGGTTGGGGGGATTAAGGCTGGAGGTGGGCTGATGAGGAGGACTGGTAATGGGCTGTGGGCTGTTGGGGGGGGGGTTAGAACTGGTAATGGGCTTTGGGGGGGTTAAGACTGGTAATGGGCTGTGGGCTGATGGGGGCTGTCTGGTAATGGGCTATGGGGGGGGCTAGGACTGGAAATGGGCTGGGGGGTTAATACTGTAGTTGGCTGATGGGTTTAGTACTGGTAATGGGCTGTTGGGGGGGGTTTAGAACTGGTAATGGGTTTTGGGGGGTTTAGACTGGTAATGGGCTGTGGGCTGATGGGGCTGTCTGGTAATGGGCTATGGGGGGGGCTAGGACTGGAAATGGGCTGGGGGGGTTAAGACTGGAGGTGGGCTGATGGGGTTAGGACTGGTAATGGGCTGTTGGGGGGGTTTAGAACTGGTAATGGGCTTTGGGGGGGGTTAAGACTGGTAATGGGCTGTGGGCTGATGGGCTGATGGGGGGGGGGTTAGGACTGGCAATGGGCTATGGGGGGCTGACTGGAAATGGGTTGATGGGGTTAGGACTGGAAGTGGGCTGATGGGGGGTTAGGACTGGTAATGGGTTATAGGGGGGGCTTAAACTGAAAATGGGGTGATGGGGGGTTAGGACTGGTATTGGGTTGGGGGGTTGCTAGGACTGGAAATGGGCTGATGGGTGGCTAGGACTGGAAATGGGCTGATGCAGGGACTAGAAGGGAATGGATGCTGGGTGAGGCTGGAACTAGAAGGGAGCTGATGTTGGGGGAGGATTAGAATGGGATGGGGCTGGAAGAGTAAAATGGAGAAGGGAAAAATATTTTGTGTGGGAGGGATAAAAAAATCTACAATTGGCCGGGTATTGGGAGAGTAAGTGGGGATTGAGGATGGAGGGGTAAAATTTGACTGGATGAAATAGGAATGAGGAAAGAGCAAAAGGAGAAAGATTAGTATGTTAAAGCAGATGTAGAGAGAGAATGGAAAAAAACTAGAAGAGAGAAGAAAGGACAAATGGACAGCAGACGATGGAGAGTTAGCAGAAGACATGAAGAAACCAGAAGAAAGTGGCTGGAGCAATTGCAGCTGAAAAAAATGCACAAAAGGTAGAAAAATATCTCTTTATTTTGAATTTATTAATTGGAATATGTCAGCTCTGGTAAATGTGCATCATTAACGTCTGCGCTTTGTTTAGTACAAGAGCAAATTAATGTATAGTTTTATTTCTACAGTGTTGTACATTCCAAGTTTGGCTTTTGGGATTCCCAGTTTAATTATTGTCTTCCTGTTTCTAAAATGTGATTACTTGTTTGGTGATGGTCTATGTTCTGCATGTGTAACTGAGCTGAGGTGTTCTGTTTATATAATTCCTATTTGACATTGCCACTTGTTCTCTTTCCCCAGTAGGTCATGTATTGTTGTTCTCTGAAATGTATTGGTTTAATATTTGCAGTGTTGCCTTTTGATTGGTAGAGTATGGTGCTTTGTGAGTCCTGGTAGTGCTGTTAGGATACGGCGGGTTTGCTATGGGTTCTAAATGGGCAGTGTTTGTAGTAGTTCCTAATGTGTCTGGCAGTTGGCACTGGATTATAGTAATGTAGAAATCTTTTAGTCTTTCTTTATCCATACACTCATTAAGAGGCACGTTTACTAAAAGTTAGTATATGGTAACATTATGCAAATATTTATGCAAATGAGGCCCCTTATGCAAATGAGGCCCACACCCCCCTTGGGCCGCCCCTGCTGGGGGCCCACAATTTTTGTTGGCATAGGGCCTCACTCAAGGTAAATCCGGCCCTGGAAAAGACTTTAAATAAATAAATAATTAAATAAATGAAACAAGGCTGCTGGTATTAACCTTTAAAAAGGAGATAGAGCAGCTTTTAAACTAGAAAATAGTAGAAAGCCGACAGTCAGCTAAGAGCACAGGGAGGATACTAGCAAACGATTTAAGTTAGGGCTTATCAGCAGAGAGGTTCCAATAAAGACAAAAGTAACCCAAATGCCCTTAGGTACAGAGCAGATGGAGCTTAGAGATTACAAATTGCCCCTGCCTATCAATAACCAGATTAATATTTATTTATTTATTTAATGTTTTTTTTTTTTCTATACCACGGTATTTATCATCAGTGCGGTTCACAGGCAACATAATTGTGCAATGTAGAAAGATCTACATTGGATTTTCATTAAAACAGGGAGTTTAAAACAAATTTGCTTTAGATTCGCAGGGCTCTGGTGAGGTTAGTCGGGATGAGTAAATAAACATTGCCTCCAGTTTCGTAGGTTTCGTTGAAACCTTGTTTTCCTATGTTTATGATGTTTAATTTTTTATCACATCCAGGTCCCAGTAACGTGGACTCTATCACTTTTGATTGTATGCTGTAATGGTATTGTTTCCTATTATACTTGTTATGATTGTCTTGACTTTGTTTGGATTAACTTGTAATGCTGGTTAAAATCAATAAAAAAAAAACAAAAAAAAACCAGGGCGTTTAAACAAGGATAACAGGTAAACTATATACAAAATGCTATCAAGGTTCTACATGTAGTTCGGCACTATTTACAATTCAAAATAACGTGACTGTATACATTCTATTTTGTATGTCGCATGGTAGTGGACAGCTCATCATTACCTAGGTTAGTATCGGATATCAACAGGGGGTGGTTACAGAAGGAGGGTTCACTTAGGTGATCTGAAAGGTGCGTGAGGTGGGTACTCTGCGGTGGTTGGTTTGGGCACGTGGTGTGGGTAGCTATGGCACGTGGTGTGGATAGCTGTGGCACGTGGTGTGGGTAGCTATGTAATGTCATCTGAATTGGGAAAGTACTGAAGAAACAAATGGTGCTTCAATGCTTTTCTGAACTGGGGAAGATTGTTGATGGCCCTGATGTCTGGTGGCAGGGCGTTCCAGCAGGAAGGTGCATAGAGTGTGAATGCTCGGTTTCTCGTAGCCTTAGAGCATTTGGTGATCGCTCTCGGGAGTAGCAGAGTGTTAGTGGCAGATGATCTCCTTAGTCTGTTGGGGGGGGTGGTCTGGATGAGGTCAGAGAGGGAGATGGACGTGCACTTGTTGATGGCCTTAAATGTCATTGTTAAGATCTTGAAGACAATCCTGCAGTGAACAGGGAGCCAGTGCAGAATTTTTAGAATCCAAGTGATGTGGTCCTTTCTCGATGCTCCATACAGGGTTCTTGCTGCAGTGTTCATTGCAAGCTGCAATAGGTTCAGCGAGCTCTTCTTGAAGGCCGTGTAGTATGGAATTAGCATAGTCAAAATGAGGCATCACTAGTGCTTGGAAGACTGTTCGGAAGTCTTTTGCTCTAGCAGCTGTCTCAAGTGGCGCAGCAACTGAATTTTGTGGTAAATCACCTTTACCATGTTGCCTATTTGGGTGTTCATGTTAAGATGCTGGTCAAGCGTGATACCTAGGTATCATATCGTCGGCTTGGTGAGGAGCTCTGCATCGCGTAGCTTCAGTGATGAGGGCGGGATGAATGCATGGTCTCTGCTGATGAAGAGGACAGCCATCTTTTTGAGATTTATTTTGAGCTTCTGTGTGTGTAGCCAATCCGTGACTGCATCGAAGCAGGTAGACAGCTGAGAGAGTTCTGGATGATCCGTGGATATTGGCGTGAACATCAGAACGTCATCAGTGTATATTAGGCAGTTAATGTTAAAAGATCGGATGAGGTTGCAGATGAGTTGCATGTAAACGTTGAACAATAGGGCTGAGAGTGATGATCCTTGCGTGACTCCCTTCTCTTGCAGGAAAGGTGTGGATATGGAGGAGCCAGAACGGACATGCTGCCATCTGTCATTCAGGTATGAAGCACACCAGGACAGGGCCGTGCCATGGATTCCCTTCTCGGTGAGGCGGGATAGGAGTAATCCGTGGCTGACAGAGTCAAAAGCTGCTGCAATATCTAAGAAGATAAGGGCAAAGCCTTGTTTGATATTATCCAGACCTATAGTTAGTGTACTAAATAAGGTGGTCAGCAGAGTTTCTACGCCGTGTGACTCCCGGAATCCATGCTGGCAGGGATCAGGGGGTGCGTTATTCTCAATATGATGATTCAGTTGGCGTTGAACTATTTTTTCCAGAATTTTAGCTAGAAGCGGGATGCTCGAGATTGGCCTATAAGAGTCCATCTTTGCAGGGTCCAATTTATTGTTTTTCAGCAGCGGTCTGATTGCTGTTTGTTTCAGGCTTCGGGGGAAGGATCCAGACTGGAATTATATACCTATGAGTTTGGGCAGGAATGGGCTAAGGTCGGTCCGTAGAGCTTTTATCCAGAATGCTGGACATGGGTCATTTGGTGCTGTGGTGGTGTTTATACTCACGATGATGTCTTGGATGTCTTTTTCAGTTGGTTTTGAGAAGGTGGTGATGATATGATGAGTCTCCATTAAGGCACGTGGAGGCAAGGATGAGGGAGTCAGTTCAGGTGTCCCATCTGGAGGGCGGGGCTTTGAGGGTATGGTGGATTGGCTTATTTTGGCTCGTAGGTAGTCTGAATATTCCTGTGGGTCCGGGTGGTTTGATTGGCCCGGGGAGGGCTCTTTTGCTAAGGTTTTAACGAGGTTGAAAAGCTTGTGTGGTTTATTTATGGAGCGTTGTAATATTTCTGCGTGGTATTGCTTCATTCTCATGGAGACTGCTGACCGGTGACCATCTAAATGAGCAATGTAGGCTTCATGGCTCTCAGTTGACCTTGAGCGATGCCAGCGTCTTTCTAGCTGTCTCAGTTGAAGGAGGGATTTCCGTAGTTCAGGTGAATACCAGGGTGCCTTTTTCCTCTTGCCAGGTGCTTTGTTGATGGGGGGTGAGTTGATTTTTGCACCGAGACTCGTGTTCCATGTGGATATCATATTGTCTAGACTTTGTTCAAGTGGCTCATGGAGAGGCCGTGCTCTTTCCAGGATCTCCTCTTTGTTGAATGGGCGGAAGCGTTTTGATGTTGACGTGGCTGGATTGTCTGAGGATTGGGGACTAGTGGAGTCAGGGTGTACTGTGTCACGGGCCCTCATGTGCACCTACCGGTGAGCTCAGGTATTGCACTGGACCCCAGTGTAACTGGCCTCCTGGTAGTTGTAGCTGCTGCCAGTTACACAAAAATAGTTGTGGACAACCGAATTAAGGTAAATAGGGCTTTATTTCCCTTTCCCAAATAGGATATTCAAATGTACACAAAAACAAAACATAACCCTTCTTGGGTAAAACAGAAAGAAAAACTGGAACACAAAAATGGCTTTCTTTCAGCTTCTTAATAACAGAAATGTACTTTAAAAACAGACCTGTAGCCACCCAGAATAAGGCCTTTGCTTCCTTGTCAGGCTGCTTATTCTTCTTTATCTTAGGGAGATTATATTATCTGCCAAAGAAAGGCTACAATCCATTTCTTCAATATTCCCTTCAATTATAGAAGATTCACATTGCATCGGCTCCTCAACAGGAATTAGTACCTCTGTACTTTCTCTCTGTGTGGGCTTGGCAAACAGTCCGTCCTGGCTGTGACGTCATTCTTTTCCACTAAAGGAAAACTGTTTGTGATTACCACAATTACTCCTGTTTTGGTAGTAGGAGCCTCCCCTCTGCTGACCTCTGTTTAGCAGGTTAAAGAATTCCCCTGTCCAACTATTAGGTGGAATTACTCCTGCTCTGAGCTCTGCTCTATTCAGGAACTTGGAACCAGCTGGAACTTCTGACGGCAGCCCTTTGGAAACTCTGTCTCCCGTACCTTTCAGAGTGTTTTACTTCTTCAGGTAAAAAGCCTTTCCTTTGCTTATTATAAGGGAACTGGAGTTTCTCTGCTCCCCTTAGGCTGGCTTTGGAGGGTTTCTGGACTTTCACAAACTGTCCCTTATCTCCAAGCTCTGAACTCCCCCTTTTTGCACTGGAATAAATCTTCCTGGCTTGTACCTTTTGTCTTCTATCTCTGCTCCAATCTGGGCTGTTACATTCACTCTCACTTGCTGTGTCAAGCTGTCGGTACCTTTCATTCAAGCATTCCTCGGACTCACTCAGACCTCCGTTCAAGCTTCCAATAGGGTAATTAGACACGCTCTCTTCACAGCTTCTCTCGTCCTCCTCATGCGTCCAGTTCCTTCTCTGGGTTTCTCTCCAGCTCCTATCCTGGCTCTTGGCCTGGCTCTTGAGCTTGCTCCTCTCGGTCTTGGTCCTGATCTCGGTCCTGGTCCCGATCTGCCTTACTGCTTGTGAGTTGAGTTTATCTAGGTATTTCCTAGCTGCACCACTCCCTAGCTGATTAGAGTCAGGTGAAAATCCCCTGGCTTCCCTATTGGCCGGGTGTGTCTCCCAAGCTCGTGACCTCACTTGCTTACATTGCCCATGGCAACTTTCCACCATGTGCTTTCCCCAAACGTTATTATTTCCCTGAGCTGCACTATCCTCTGTCTCCATAGGGGTCACTAATGAGTCAGCTCTGTGACAACTGGCATCGAGAATCTAATTAGACTGTGGTCGGACCATGGTACCGGGCTTAAAGTGAGATTGATCTTGTGCGTGGAGCTGAGGGCTGCTTGTGGTGCGAATATCAGATCAAGCGTGTTTCCCTTGACATGGGTAGGGGAGATAACCAACTGGGTATAACCTAGCACTTCAAGGGCATCTAGGAAGGCCTTGGTTTGAGTGTCTTGAAGGGCAGGGAGGTTGAAGTCGCCCATTACCCAGTTTGATGTGCGTGGGTTAATGGGGTTGCAGGCGAGGTCGATTATTGTGGATAGGTCATCCGGGGATGGGGAAGGTGCTCGGTATACCAAGTTGATGGTGTTGTATTTATTTGCTATGGTAATGGAGTCGAGGAATGAGGTGTTGCTGGAGGCGATCTGAAAGTATAGTTCTGTCTTGGTTAGGATAAGTGCCCCTCCCCCTCGGTCGGTCGGTTCTGTGGCATGTGTGGACATCAAAATTGGGGGGGACAAACTGGTGAAGGAGAACAGTGTCAGATGCTGAAATCCATGTCTCGATAACGCATAGGAACCACAAAGAGGAGCACCTACTCTTGCAGTCAACCACAGGAGAACACAGGAAACAAGAGTCGTGAATAGGTGGAACAGGTTTATTGAAACCCCTACACGTTTTGGCCGTAGCCTTCTTCAGGGGGCACACAGCTAAATAGAGTAATATTTAATACAAATTATAAAAAATGTGAAAATATGAAATAATCATAACTCATTAAAACCATAAAAATACATAAATTGTTAAAAACATGTAATGTGAACACATAAAAGGACTACTTAAGAACAAGCCAAAAGTAATAAAAAGTACTCATGAGAATAATATAAATAACATAAATATACTATGAACAAATTAAAATTTGTAAAACCAAAACGCAGAGTGGAAAGAACACAGATAAATATGCTATATAGGACATGCAAGGTGTGGGTTGAACAGGATACATGATGGTCACCAAATATGTGGATACAATCTATATGCCTATTGAAGAGCATATTTTAGAAAATATAGAATCTCATACTCATTCATCATGTGCTTGAGAACAGAGGGAGGAGAGGGGAAGGGGTGGGGGAGAGGGAGGGGGGGAAGGGGGAGGGGAGGGGGAGGGAGGGGGAGGGAGGGGGGGGAGGGATGGGAGGGGAAGGGGGAAAGAGATGAAGGGAGGGGGGAGAGGGGAGGGAGGGGAAGGGGAAAGGAGGGAGAGAAAGGGGGGAGGGGAAGAAGGGGGAGGGGAAGGGAGAAAGGGGAAGGAAGAGGGGAAAGAAGGGGGGGAGGAAAAGAGGGGGGAGGGGAGAGGGAAAGGAGGGGGGAGGGAAAAGAGGGGGGACGGGGCAGGGAGAGTGGAGAAGAAGAGGGAGGAAGAGATAAGAGGGAAAGGTGTGAAAAAGGTGTGAAAATATTGTGAGTAATAGAATTGTGTTTGTGGAATAACGACCTTGCATAAATTGCATATGTTACTCACATATGTGACACTGGAGTGAATCTGCAAACGCAGTTGCGCGTTTAAGGAAAGTGACTAAAAAATAGAGATAGCCCATTATAAATTGAACTCACTGACACCTGAGCCTGACTATGTGAAAACCTCTTAACAAATTGACATACTGAATGAGGCCATAACCGTAATGTTGAGAAAACTTTACCGTGCAATTGGACACTATATCATAGCCAAATAAGCACTGCTAAGGATAAGTTTGAGAAAGCCAATTACAAAATAACCTTGCTGACACCTGAGACTGTCTCTTATGGAAACCACTCTAAAAATGTCGTGCTGAGTAAAAACACAATTTTTATAATGAAGGAACTAACTGTGCCGGTACAAACTGAACTCTGCTAGAGACAAAGGCAGTGCAGCGCAGCATAATGGTGCATAAGCGAACACGAGTGATGATAAGATGAGGAAAGGGATCCAATTATGCATCTTCTTACTTACATATCAAGCTACTGGAAAGGGAACGCAATTGTCACAGTGTGATGATTCGCTAAAAAAGAAAACCAATTACATCATCAGGCTAAGGGAGATACATTCACATAATTTGTATGAAGGAGATATACAAACCCTAAGGCCTTCAAGGCTGAGCTGCTTAGACCAAGATTTGAAAAGGACTGGACTCCGAAGTTGTAAAAACACTAGGATACGCGCCGAGAGGGTATGACATGGCATTGTGGAAAAAAACGTGAAACCATAAATAATTAATTTGGCCCGCGTGCCTACAGGATAGTATAATACTGCATAACTTAATGTTTAATCATTTTAATTTTTACAAACTAAGTGAAACTCATTAGATTCTCTAATAAATAAAACCTTGTACATTAACTTATGTATAGGCCACTGAGATGAAAATGACTGTTGTAAATACAAAGATACCAAAGAACTGAAGAAAACATCTTCTTATGTAATTAAGGGGAAATTGTATCGCGTACTATAAATTGCCTATCTGACAAATACAGACGGAGAAAATAAACACGAAGCCACAATGTAGAAACCAATTGGCAAAGGGGTTAATAGTACCGATTTTGAAAAAGACAATCTACCAACCTTTGAGGTGTTCAAAGAAAAAACTTTTTCTACCAACATCGAAGAAACTAAACCCGAAAGACTCCGGACTTTAAAAACGCTGGAAATCGCGCCAAAATTGAATGACGCGACTACCGTGGGAGTGGCTAAAAAAACGTATTTGAACTGCATTATGTGAAGTACTAAACTGGTTAAAAACTCTGCCCACAAAACACCACGATAAACAAACTCGATTGTTCTTTTGCCTTAAAAGGTCCTTTTTTAAGGGGAATAACCATGTGAACAAATATGATGAAGGGTGAAGCGTTTCTAGCGCGAGTCCAAAGATGTAAAAACTATTTACAGTGTCCTTTGTATCTTATGCTGTTGGTGAACAGAGACTGGATAACGTGATAAAAATTGATCATGATTTTACTGTATGAAGCCAGTGTGTAGTGTGTAAAATAAAGTAGTCAAATCAAAAAACCCACAATGACCAATTAAATAATTCATAAGCATCCATGATGTACCGTCAAGGAAGAGAGAGGAGAGAGGAGGAGAGAAAAAGAGAGGAGATAGAGAGAAAGAAAGAAAGAGAGAAAGAAAGAGAGAGAGAAAGAGAGAGAGAGAGAGGGGGGATGGAGGGGGGGAGGGGGGGGGAGGGGGAGAGAGGGGGGGAAGGAGGAGGGGGAGGGGAAATGGGAGGGAGGGGAGTGGAAAAAGGGGGGGGGGAGGGGGAAGGGGGGGGAAAGGGGGAAGGTGGAGGGGAGGGGAGGAGGGGGAGAGGGAGGGGGAGGAGGAAGCGAGGGGGAAGGAAAAAGGAAAAAGGGGGAGGAAGGAAGGAGGGGATGAGGGGGGAAGAGGGGGTAGGGGGAGAAGGAAAGGGGGAAGGGAAGGGGAGAGGGAGGGGGAGAGGGAGGCAGAGGAGGAGGGGAAGGGAAGGGGGAAAAGGGGGGGGAGGAGGAGGGGAGGGGGAGGGGGAAAAGGGGGGGAGGGGAGGAGGGGAGCATGAAGGGGGGAGAGAGGAAGGGGGGAGAGGAGAGGGGGAGGGAGAGAGGGGGGAGAGAGAGAGAGAGAGAAAGGGGAGGAGGGAAGGGGGAAGGGGGGAAAGGTGGGAAGGAGGTGATGGGGAGGGAGGGGGGAGGGGGGAGGGGGGAAGGGGGAAGGGAGGAGGAAGGGGGGAGGGGGGAAGAGGGGGAGGGGAGGGGGAAGGAGGGGGAGGGAGGAACGGGAAGGGTAGGGAGGTAGATACGTGATTGATAAGTAAATAAAAGACTATAATATTGACCCAAATAAAACAGTCTCCGAAATTTCAATACCAAGTGTAGATAAAAATGTATATAAAAATGTAAAAATTATATAAATAATCAAGCAAAAAACATTAAACATTCATAATGAATAGCAATACTAGACTGAGATACCAAACATGTGTAATGTATATAGGATAAAAATATATATGTGCTGTCTAACAGGATGAAAAGGAAGAAGATTACCATAATTAACAACATGATAAAACGTGATAAGGTACTATTGCTTGATTGCGGCAAATAAGAACAGGTGCATAAGATAATGTAAATGACAGACATGTCATGACAGAAACTCTAATAATTGAGCATAAAAACTTATAAAAACCAAAATAAATGGATTGTATAACTCAGTAAAAAGATACACACTAAACAGTAAAATAACCACACTTAATAAAACCTAATTAAAAACAATGTTCTAAATACGAATAATCTTGTATAAAAACGACAAATTATGCACTGAAGTACAATAATAAACAAATAAACCATACATAATAAATACAAGTGATTATAAAAATATTGTCAAATCTGTTTCTTGATTGAGACCATACGGTTCCAGGCTGTTAAATTCATAAATATAACGTTGTTCTAACTTTAATAACATCTTATTAATGTCTCCACCCCTCCAGTGAGGAGCGACTGTCCTTAGGACCATAAACTTTACGTCTGTAATCTTGTGCAATTTTTCAAGCCAATGTGAGACTAATGGTTTGTCTGGTATTCTTCTTGCTATATTGCTTCTATGTTCGATAATACGCGTACGTATCTGTCTTAAAGGTTTTCCAATGTATACCAGGTTGCATGGGCACTGAATCAAATAAACTGCATTAACAGTCTTGCAGTTAATGTATTGTTGTAGATATACTTTGGTGCCTGTTAAAGAATGTATAAATGCACCTTTAGTCACAATAGTGTGTTTACAAACAGAGCATTTGCCACAACTGTAATGCCCTTTTATTATAGATGTCGATTTCATCCCTGAAAGTGCAGAAGGGACCAAATGATGTGACAAGTTAGTATTGCGTTTATAGGCAATCATTGGGCGTTTAGTGGACAATGAAGGGACAGATGATAGAAGATACCATTCCTTTCGCAAAATATCCGCAATTGCCTTTGAATATGATGTAAATGTCAATGCACATACTATATTGTCTGTCTTCGCCCGTTCTGTTTTTTGTAGAAGTATGGCCCGTTCTACAGTATTAGCTCTAACGTAAGCCTTCATTCTACAATTCGTAGGGTACCCTCTCTGTCTGAATCTCTCATGCATATCCTTAGCATGCCGTTGAAAATCTGTGTCTTTAGTGCACAGTCTCTTAAGTCTTAAGAACTGACTGATGGGTAAATTTTTCTTTAAAGAGGTATTGTGACAAGTCCCGGCGCCCGAGCGTAACCGGGTGCGTGGCCCGGCGCGGACCCTGCTCGCTCCAAGCTGGAAGGGGAGGGGTAGCGTGGGGGGGTGCGCACGGTCGGTGGCCGCGGTCACGGGGCGGATTGTGCATTTTTTGAAAGGAAGGATTGGCTCCGCTCGAGCCGTGCTAGAAGCGGAAGGCCAATCAGGAGGGGTCCGGCCCATTGTGCTACAGCGTGTTGCATGGTCGCACGGGGGACACTACATGCTTGGCCGGACTGGAACGGAAAGCGGGCCCACCAACCGCCAACCCGTAGGGTGGTAGGGTTTGTTTTGAGTAAATTGTTATCGGGGTTGTTGCAGCTGGGGGTGTGTGAGACGGCGGGATTCCCAGAAGTTTCCGGGGGTCCGGAAAGCCTCTAGGCGACTTGGGGAGAAGGGCGGCGGTGGTTTTGCCCTCGACGTCCGGACTACCCATGGAAAGACTTTTTGCTCCCAGGTAATATGGTGATGAAGTCAGATCGCGGTGGTTTGGAATGTTGCCCCATGGTGGTGGGACTGGCGCCGGTAGCGCAGCCAAGGTCGCCTTTGCTATAATTGAGCATGGGCTGGTGACGCAATGGCACCGCTCGTGGGGTCTTGTTTGCATTCCTGTTTATTGTTAAAATATATGGTTTGGCAAAATAAAGTTAGTTGCGACCAGTTGTTACCACAAAAGGCGGTTCTTGTGCGCATTTTGGTGGGAAGGGAGGGGAGAGGGCAAAAGGGGCCAGTTAGGAAGCAGTTGTTAAATGAGGGTGGGGGTGGGGGAGGGGGAGAGCGTTGGGTCCGGCTACACGGTTACGGTCCATACTTCACCCAAAGATTGTTTCTCTCCGTGGGGCTTTTCTATATAATACGTAGTAAAGTCCAATAGTGTCCTTTTTAATTAAAAATATCTCAAGAAGGTATAGAATCAAAACTGTAGGACCCCTCAAATTGGAGATTAGAATATCAACGAATTGAGCCAAATGACAAAAGCCAGTGTAAGAGTGGCTTTTCGTACCTTCCCATATGATTAAAACATCGTCGATGTAACGCTTCCATAATAAAAAATATTCGATTTATATGGATGGAAAGATAAGAACTTTATTTTCAAAATCTGTTAACATAAAATTCGCTTACATCTGGCACCATGGGGGACCACCATCGCTACACTTTTGATCTCTGCTTTACAAATACCATTTGAAACTGAAAAAATTCTCGGTCATAAATTAATGTTTGCCATTTGTTTTTTTTCTGCCAAAAAAACACGTAGGTATCAGTACACTGGTTTATCCCTTCTTAATAAGAGTATTGGCTCAACACTTCTATTCGCGCCTGTTGGGGTATGTTGGGGGTACCAGTGATTTAATAGTCTAATGTAACCAATATCAAATTCTCCTGATAACCTTTTGAAACTCTTGAAGAATATTTGATGACTGTGGTGGGATGGAATCTCGTACATATGACGCGCTAACACAACAAACGATCTCAGGAATATATCTAAAAATTTGGGATTAGAGGCTCGAAGAAGAGGGCGCCTATTGCCAGGAGACAATGGGCGTCTACCCGGGGGATTTTGTAACAACGATTTAGTTTTGGGATAAAACTTCTTTCGTGGTTACCATGTAAATGGTAGGTGGTATATGGGAGCTTCAACTGTTAGGAAAAGCTATTTTCATCAGTTGTTAAATACCCCGCTTCTTTTCCAATAAAATAATAAGGATTCTACATTATGTTTTAATTTGTGGTATAGGGTCATCAAAAGCTTTTCATTGAGGAGCTCACCTGGTCCTTCTAATTGACGGAAGGGGGGGTACCTCCGCTATGTAGTTTCCCTATCCTGTATCACTAGCGCTCCGAATTATCATGCAGGTTTTAATTATAAATATGTTTATTAGACTTTCAAATCTCTGAGAGCTT